>NMXI01000012.1:352578-493192 GCA_002851675.1 Verticillium nubilum
GGGGGGGGGGGGGACGCCCGGTAGTCCGAGAAGCCAGCACGTTCTGATGTCCCGCTTTGTTGTTCCCGGGTTGGCTCCAGGCGACATGGTGTCATGGTGTCATTTTCATCCAGCCAAGAATACGATTGTCCTCAGTGTAGACCGCAGATTCTCACATGGATCCAAAGATCGAGTCGTCCGTACGCGGACCGTTCTTTGACCGCCCCAATCATCGGGCTTCAGATAACATCTTGCTTGGTCAGATGAGCAGAATGCACAATACATCGCATGACGGCTGGCGGCGCTCCAAGTAAGGTACCTTAGGTAGGGTGAGGTAAAGCAGGACAAGTGTGTACATCGAAGGAACGCGTGGCGTCGTTTCAATGGCGTCGAGTAGTCGGATCAGATGCGGAAGATATGTCGGACGCTTCCATCTCGCGTCACATCCTATCTCGCGGCTGGAGGATGGTCCGAGGAGGTGGTGTATCGACTGATGCCTGTGGCGATTGGAGTTGATGTTGTTGGCAGGAGGAGAAGCCTTGGTTGGGGGGCCGTCGTCCGTTCCTGGCGTTGGCGGAGAAGTGCGGGGATTACCGCAGGCAACACCACCTAAGGTAGGTAAGGGGGGGGGGGGTCTGTGCCCCTGAACCGACTGGTAGTAGCTAAGGTACCTGTACGTGGTGTACTCCAGTAGGGCAACCCCTTAAAATCGTTCCGAGGTCGGGCTTTCCAATAGGTGGTAGGTCGGTAGCCCAAGCGACAACGCCAGGCTGGGAAGGAAGCGGAGCGATACGAGGGATCACGGCACCAACAGCAAGCAGCATCAATGCGCGACGGTGAGCACCAGGGCGCAACTCAACACACCCTCTTTCGCTGCTCCGGCCGAGACCTGCAGCTACCCTGGCTTCTCACCCGCTTGACGCCCGTTGTGACACGTTCCGCACACTACCTTACCTTAGGTACCTTTAGGTAGGTAGGTAGCCGGCTGCCCCGGCCATTCGTTGTTGTCTTCGGGCCAGCCTGCCTGACCGTCCATTGCCCCATGCAGACATGCAGAAGAACAAAGCCCCGACGCATCATCTGGCCGAGCTTGATCAGAAACAGGGGCACGGTCGACGCCTGTGAGGCGAACAGGCATTTGCTGGAGCTGCTATACTTGGCTCGCCGACACGGGATATTGCTGACACCATCAATCCCACTTGCCAGCGATTGCCCGCAGTCTTCAGCTCAGGGCCAAGCTGTGTCGGTGACTTCATGTGGGATGGGATATGCGCGTCAAAATGTATTGCTAATGGTCGCCGCATGGCTGCATGCCTTGGAGTAGCCGTGATACTGCGCCCACAGCTGGGGACGAGATGGATACGACCGCGTCATGGGTCGAAGGTGGCATTGGGCTATGGTTCCGTGCTTGGGCAATGCGTGCTGACATTTGGTGGCAGGCAAGTGGCGAAGCCTCAGCCGACCGACCATATCAACGCCTTCTACGTCGATGCTTTTGCACCATTCAACCTGAATCCAAAGCGTCCTTGTGGGCCGTCTGTCGTGCTCGAGATACTTCGCGATTTTGGTCAAGCTCGGCCAGTCAGTCCTAATTCCAGCAGTTCATCAGTTTTACTTATCACCGTCCTAATGAATCCTCGCCCCCCTTCACCCACTCACGTGGCGCACCTGATATGACTTTGTTCTGAAACCAGGCTCAAGTCATTTTTCCATGACGCTATTCCTCCGATCACATGGTTTTCGAGGATGCTGGTGGGCCTCTGCCCCTTTTCTTGAGGTGGTCTGCTAAGACGGAGCCTCGGACGAGGGCATGAATCATGGGGGCCGGCTCGAGAGCACATACTTGGCACCTAGTTTGGAACAATTGTTTCGCTGAATCTTTTGCTCTTTGGAAGTGCCGATCGCGGGTCATGATGGCGAACATAGATCCTTAAGATCATCGAAAGGGGCAGGGGAAGACTTCCTGTCAGAAGAGACTCAAGACGACTTCAAGAAGTCAGTTCCATGAGCATGTATTCTATACGAAATATTTCATAGATTGAGCTGGAAACTCTGGTTTTATGCCGCAAATGCCTACCAAAAAGGCGTCAAGGCCTTTGTCTGAAGCCCATGAGCCACCAACCCTCGGCCAAGGACCCATAAATGGGTTTTGCTAGATGAAAGGAAGTATCAAAGCCGTCTCGGGACCATTTGTTTATGACGCAGAAATTCGTCACCCTACCAAGGTAGTCACAGCTTCAATCCATTCTCCTATGGCCATGCCACTCATGGTCGCCATCCAGGTCGACGCTCAACACCATAACCGCATGCCGCACGGGCCACTCACGATCCCCTGACCATCCCCAGTGACTGAAATATGATTTCACACACCGATGCTGCCAGCCCTGTGGCCGGAACTCAAACGGAATGCTTACTGAAGAACTTAACTCAAAAGCTAAATTCTATTTCAGCCCTGTTCATCGTTTTCTACTTCGCGGGCCTATCCCGGGCTACTTCTGGTACGCTCTTCTCCTTGTAGCTATCTCCGACATCCCAAAGCCTTCATCAAGGTTCGCTCTTCAGATGAAGTACTTAAGAAGAAGAGCGCTCTGAATTTAAATGTCAACAGTTCTTCTGTAATCATCACAGCTCGGAATTGCATAGCCAAGACAAGACTGATTCTTAAAACATCAACACCATTATTTGTCCAGCCACGGGTCCCCCGCCGGCGAGCAAGCATTCACCATCATTCACTGACTCACCTATCATAGAAATACAAATAGCAGCAATTAATTACGATAGAAAGGCATCGTCTTCACGAATACGAGCTGAACCTGTCAGAACAATGGCTCTTCTCAATAATCTCTCAGCTGCCACAAGGGCGAGGCACAACCTTCCCCCTGCTCCTCATCAAGCCAGGAATCGCAGACGCGAGATCATAACGGCAGGAGTTCAGAAGACAGTATCCTTGATCTCTGATAAGCCCAAGGCTTCCGGGAGTCTCAAGATGACCGAAGCGCTTCCTGTTCACCCCAAGAAGGGCGGCTCTGGCAAGAACTTCCGCCCTCCAAAAGCCGTCCGCTCTCTTAAGAGCGCTCGCCCGCCCACAGAGGCCCGTCTTTTCAGGAAAATACCCCCGCGTGTCTTCCATGGATCGTCCTGTCACCTCATCACCCCGCCCAAGAGCCAATCCCGCTCCCCCTCACCTGCTCTATCAAATGTCAACGTCACAACCGAGTCCGGCGCGCTCCCCAAGCCCGTCGGCTTCAATGCCAAGCTCCGTCTCGCCATTGGCCTCCCAACCATCTTCAACTCCGACACCAACCCTGCCTTCGCTTCCATATCTGACGTCGAGATATACCTCCGATCCCTTGACGGCTTCGACCACGAAGCGGACGTGTCGCGCATGTTCACTTTCCAGCAACACCACGCTATCGAGCGCTCGTTCGCTTTTCCGATGAGCCTCATAATTCTCTCGCACGACACGCGCGAGGAGGCGGTCAATGCCGCCCGGAATCGAATGCACGACTATCTCGTCGACATGTTCCGCGCCGCGGTGATATGCGAAGCTTACTACCCAAGCCCAACCGATGACGGCTATGAGGAGCACAGACATGATAAGGTACACATGGACGACCGCATGTGCGATTTCTTCGCGCAGATGGGGTCGGTCGTCAACGGGTTTCATCTCGAAGATCCTAGGTGGGTGATTGGCCATGGCCCCAGTGCCCTCGATACCGATACCAGGATGGCGCTGTTCGAGGGGGTATTATACAGCTTCCGAAACGCGTCCAACCATGATGCGGTGTGGACAGAGCTGGCTTCTGCTGTTGGCAAGTGGGAGGAGGTCTGGTGGGCCAAATTGGGTTGGTTTTGAAGTATGGGAGGACAACAGAACACATACTGCGTGGTGTGAACTGGAATTGACGGGGGCATGATGGGAAGTTTATCACATATGACAGGAGGCTGGGAATGGGGACCAAATAATTGGACAGCGTCAAGGACAAGGAGGTTGTAGAGCGTTTTCATGGCGTAGCTCACGAACTGATGTTGGTTGACCTTATAAGATACCCCCGAATTGATATGTACGTCCGAAAGGCACTGTGCGAGCGAAGATTCGAAGTGATTCTGATTGAACGAGCCTCTGTATCCTTTGTGTGCTCTACGAGGCGCATGTTCCGGCCCATCTCTCTCGACCATTCCCCCAGGAAAGCAACTGCTGTTGTGGTCGGCTGTCTAGCGTGACATGAAAGAAACGCCGCCACACGTACCCAGCCTTCTGAACAACCAAGGAACAGCTCCCGCACTGGCACACTAAACAGTTGAGATGCTGTTGAATGGAACGCCAAAGTACTGGCCGGCGAGGGCCATAGCGCACAGACTCATGCAGAACGTCATGGTGAAGTTGACGTCGTTGTTGTCGAGGATATCCAAGCCGTTCTCGACAGCGCGAGTGGGCTGGGAGTCGCCAAAGCTTGACGTCCGGTGCTTGTCCTTGGCATCATACTTGGCGCGAGAGGTGACGTCCGAGGGAGTGTCGTCAATGGCGCTGCTGGATGCGGCACTGGGATCAGGCTTCTCCACGGAAACAGGGCCCTCGCCCTTGAGCGTAGCGTCCTTGACAGCGGAACGCTTGGTCGTAACGCCTTCATCGGCGGACACCATGGCTCGGTTGCCGCCCTCGCCCTCGACAACCTTGCCCGACCGGACGTCCTTGACGGTGCGCTGGAAGTTGGCACCGAGCCAGCTGTCGAATATGCTGCCGACAAGGCCCCAAAGGGCAATGAGACCCACGAAGATAGCGCGCTGCTGGGCCGTCCAGGGGGCGCCTCCGCCGACAGTACCAGCGGTGGTGTCGTCACAGGTGGGCAAGAAGAAGATAGCGGTAGTGGACATGATGATGGAGCCCAAAAGCCCAGCTGCAAGGCCCTCAATGGTGACACCACCATTGGTGCCACGAGGCACCTTGCGAACAGGATCGGTGATGAGGCGAGGTTCACTGCGGGCGAGGATGCCAAGCTCGGAGCTGAAGGTGTCAGCGGCAGCGACAGCGTAGTTGGCGATGATGCCAATAACCAGCAGGTCGACCTGAGGGCCCCAGGAGAAGCAAAGGGTGGAGTCGGGGTTCTCAGCCTCAGTGTCAGCGAAGAGCCTCTGGCGCCGCCTGAGCTGATGGGCGTGCATCCACGTCAACGAGGTGCCAATGAGAGAGTTGGCGAAGACTGGCAAGAGTTAAAAATGACATGATGATGGTTGGTGGGAAGCAGGGGTCTGACCTTGAATGTGAGTGCGAGGGCCCTCAGTATTGGCCCCTGAGGAGGTCAGGGTAAGGGTGGCCTTGTAGTCCTGCTTAATCTGTGGATAGGGTCAGTGAATGCTTTCTGAAGGCGAGGTGAGGCAAGGCTTGCCTTGGTGACGCGCGTGCCAACGAGGAAGAAGACGACAAGTAAGACGAAGGGAAGATTCCAAGGATGATAAGCATGAACGGCGGCGGTGAAAACGGCGGCGGCGATGCCCGAGGGAGTGAGCTTCTGCTTCAGATGCGCATAAGCGACGAGGGCCAGCGTGACCGGGACGGCGATTAGGGGCTGCATGACGATAGTGTTGTCCCTGAGGGAGCTGGCGACGACTGTGGTCTGTAAAGCTCTGTCTGCTAGATGATTTTGGCGCTTTGAGATGGTGGTGGAAGCTTCGAAAGTCACCCTTGGCTCCAAGGACGAATCGAGACAGGTCAGGGCAAGTCAGGGCGAGTCGCGATGGATCGACGCAGTTGTTCGACCGTGGCGTTGATGTGAGGAAAGAGGGATGGGGCGAACAGGGAAGGTTAGGTAAAGCGTAATTACGTAGCCCGTTCTAGAAGGCCATTACGCCCCGTGGGGTCCTAGTAGCCTGATCCCGGTCATCGGCCGGTGCTGCCCCAGTCATATCACGTGACTGAGAATTGTCCGACCAGGTTCAGGGCAGTTTGTGTGCGTGGGGTCTACTGGTGTTGACGATCAACAACGGGATCGAGTTTTTCGAACATCGGGTTTATATTCCACATGGTTCCCTGGCTGAGTTTCAACAGAGTTTTAGCAGATCAGGTCTTTCTATTTGTATCAGTTCAAGACAGTGTCACCTGGCAGGGCTCGACCATTAGTCACAGGCTTGGATCCGCCAGCATCCAACCGACCCACCATTGTTATCGGTTTGGCCAGCATCCAACCGACCCACCATTGTTATCGGTTTGGCGACCTGCCGTTTCTGGATCCTAACGCTAAGGCTTACTTGCTAGCAGGCATTCAGTTGGGGCTACTTCTTGATTAACATTTCTTTGGTTTTGAGTAATCCGGCTCAAGTCTTTAGCATGTGTTCAGCTCAGAGAAGGGGTGTGTAACAAGTGCCAAGCGTAGGTACGAAACTCCACTGTGAAAGACTGGCGTTTGAGCTGAGGATACTCACTCACATGTTTCTGCAATATCTGACGCAAGAGCGCAGGAGGGGAGATGATATGCTTCTTTGCCCTTCAATAGCTTACTCATCACACGATCCTTCGTGACCTCTAGCTAACTTGGGTCAAACACCGGACCTTGGGCCAAAGGCCGGTGTTGACTCACTCGATCTGGAAGGCGTTCTTTTTGTCTTCCTCATCGTCATGTCTGGAATTTAGCCTCACCGAACATTTGCAAGCTCAACAGTCATCCTTGACCTTACAATATTCTCATTTGTCGGTCACAATGGCAGGCTCAACCTTCGACATGCAAGCCGTCCACGCCCAGCTCGACGAAGCCGTCAGGAAGCACTTCCCCCCTTCTTCACCACCAACTCTCCCTCACCATTCGGCTCTCGCTCACGCCGCCGCCTCCCTTCCCAACCCCTCGGACGCTCTCTCAAACCCCTTGGGCACCTGTAGTACGACAGCTCACCTCCTCGAAGACATTCTCCCCGCCCTCTCCGGCCAGGCCCTTTCACCGCGCTACTATGGTTTCGTCACTGGGAGTGTTCACCCCGCCGCCCAAGCTGCCGAAGCTGTCGTCGCTGCCCTAGACCAGAACGTCCAGGTACACCTCCCAGACCAGACCATTGCCACAGACGTCGAAGCTTCGGCCCTCGACCTCTTCGCCGACCTACTCGGCCTGTCTGATCCGCAGACCGGCGACCCGCGCGGCGTCTTCAGGGGCCGCACATTCACGACTGGCGCCACAGGAAGCAACATCCTCGGCCTGGCGTGTGCGCGGGAACACGTCCTCTCGCGGCGCGTGCCGCGGGGCTCGCCCTCGATCGGGGAGCTCGGCATCCTAGGCGCGTGCGCCGCGGCGGGGGTCACGGAGATTCAAGTGCTTACGAGCATGGGGCACAGCTCGCTTTTCAAGGCGGCGAGCGTCGTGGGATTGGGCCGGGCGAACGTCAAGCAGACGGCCGTCGGTACGGAGCGGCCGTGGCTGCTGGACGTGGATGCTGTGGAGAGGGAGCTTGAGGCGAGAAATGGGACGGGCGTTGCGACCATCATCGCGATCAGCGCCGGTGAGGTGAATACGGGGTTGTTCGCGGTGGGGAGGGAAGATATGACGCGGCTGAGGAAGCTGGCAGACCGCTTTGGCAGCTGGATTCATGTGGATGGAGGCAAGTACTGTTCTTTATCACTCTGGGGCAGACATGCATGTCACTGTCCGGCTTGAAATGGACCTAACATGAGGGACAGCATTCGGCATCTTTGCAGCCGCGCTGGCTCCCGGGGCCGCATTTGACCAGCTCCGGGAACGAGTATCCGGCATTCACCTCGCAGACAGCATTGCAGTAGACGGACACAAGCTCCTAAACGTGGTGAGACAACGCTGTCCTTCATTCGACTCCACTTCACTGGTTAGGTATCAGTGTTGACAATTCTATTTCGAGCCCTACGACTGCGGCATGTTCTTCACCCGCTCGCTGTCAACCCTGACAGACGTCTTCACCAACCCAAACGCAGCGTATCTGGCCTCGTCTGCAGGCGCCCCGATCCCCAGCCCCCTGAACGTCGGCCTCGAGAACTCCCGCCGCTTCCGCGCCCTACCCGCCTACGCCGTGCTGCGCAGCGAGGGTCGCGAGGGGATGGCCGCCATGCTGGGACGGATGGTCGAGCTCGCGCGGCGGATCGCGTGTTACGTGCGAGACTCAGAGCACTATGACTGGCTGCCCGACGGCGAGGCGGACATCGAGAACACGCACATCATTGTACTTCTGCGGGCGAAAGACGTGAAGCTGAATGAGGAGCTAGTGGCGCGAATCAACGAGACGAGAGACATGTATGTCAGCGGGACGTCTTGGGGTGGGCGCAAGGCGGTGAGGGTGGCGGTCGGCAGCTGGCGGGTTGATGTCGAGAGGGACTTTGCGGTCGTCAAGGCGATATTGTCCGCCATAGCCGAGAGTCGTCCGTACACGACTGCTGCCTAGAAGGTGAAGGAAACAGATAGACAGGCGGTTGGTGTAGAACAGACAGACGACGCGTGGAGCTGAGCTCAGCCGTAACGACGGCTGCCTCCCTTGTTCAGTCCTTTCTCGCTCTTGTCGGCCTTCTTGCCCTTGCCGATCAACTCAAGGTGGCCGGCGCGCTCGCCCAGCATCTTCTCGGTCTTTGAGATGAGGCCAGCGCAGTACTTCTTCTGCATCTTGTCGGCAGCCGAGTTGGCCTTCGCCTTTTGGGGCTTGTTAACCTTCTGTGACTTCTTGATCGTCTGCTTAGGCTTGCCCGTAGGCGCCGGTCGCGCGGAGCTCTTGATAGCACCCTGAGCCATTGTAGAGGACCTTGGTTTTCTGTAGAGGACCTTGGTTGTTTCTTTGTCCGTTTATCGTCGACAGGTTTCGGGGCGAGGCGAGGTCGAACGGATGAGGTGATCCGCGGTTGTCAAGTCGACAAGAAGTCAAGAGGAGAAAATCCGCAACTTCTAGAGGCGGGGCCTGTTGGGAAAGTTTAGTGGGGCTACTTTATCTAATCGCGGATCTGGAGTGCATGTCGAGAATCGGTGGGGCCCTCGATGGTCAGATACATGCTCCCTGCAGGCGCTCTCTATTACGTGCCTTGGCTACTACTCGATAGTAGCTACACCCATTACAGAGAGTTAGGCTAGGTCATAAAAATTCAATAAGAGACGTAAGAGAGCCTGCCAGGAGAAGAGTTTAGACCATTAATATGAGAAGACCTTAAAGCTCGGTTGACGTCGATGTCGATGTTGGTGAATGACGTTGATCTCCACTGCCCCTGTCTACAGGCCAGAGGGGAACGAATTTAGCGAGAGTCCCCTACCTTTCAAGGGGATGGGGTGCCTTGGTTGTACCTGGTACATGGAAGGCGCTGGCTTTGCTCACCACTGAACGAGTACTAGTCCGAAAAATGTCCTGCACCATAGCAACCTCGAGCTCTCAAATGGACAGCTATCACCAAGCTACATTACCTAAGGTACCTGTAGGTAGTTCAGGGAACTTCCATCAACGCGACCACCAAAACGAGCTTGCTCATCACCACAACCAACACGCGTCACATTTCCCGACCAACAAACAAATTCGTTACCTTCGTCGTACCTGCAGCATGGCAGACGACGAAAAGACAAAGGCGGAGAAGCTCGCGGCCGCGAAGAAGCGCGTCGAAGCCATGAAGAAGAAGAAGAACAAGAAGGCCGGGTCGTCCAAGACAAAAGAGGAAGCAGAGCCCACCACTGCTGGCGAGTCCGAGGCTGCGCCTGCCGAGGAGAAGCCAGAGGAGAAACCGGAGGAAAAGGCTGAGGAAGCTGTCGAGGACAAGAATGAGGAGGCTGTCGAAGACCCCAAGCCTGAGGCCGAAGAGCCCACGGTCGAAGACCGTCCCACGTCCCCATCGCAAGCACAGCCCTCACTAGCCCAACAGTCCAAATTGCGATCAGCTTCATTCCGTCAGGGTTCCATATCAACCGGCGTCACTGGGCCTCTATCGCCCGGCCCATTCAGTCCCGATGGTGAGACCGCGACCGATATCTATCGAAAGCACGTCACGCGCATAGAAGAGTTGGAGAAGCAAAACAAGCGACTTGCCAGAGACGCCAGCGACTCGGAGAAGCGATGGAAAAAGGCCGAGGAGGACCTTGCAGATTTGCGGGATGAGGATGGCGAGGCCAGCGCGAAGCAGCCCGCGTCTGACGCTCAGGTTGACACGCTCGTATGTGAAGCACCAGCCTCCCTCGCCCAAGCACTTCACTTACACATGCTAACATGACGATTCCGCAGAGATCAGAAATCGCAGCCCTCGAGCGCCAAAACTCCCAGCTCCAGCAGCAAGTCTCACGGGGCACCACGCGACACGGATCCTCCCCGTCCCTCTCCACAAGTTCCCCGCCCGCCATCGCCGAGCTCGAGGCCCGCCTCATCGACAAGTCAGCCACCATCGAGACGATGGAGCTCGAGATCTCCAAGCTTCGCGCCCAACTCGAGCGCAGCACCTCCGACCGGGAGCAGATCCCCGCCCTTGAGGAGCGCCTCGCCCGCTCCGAAAAGGCCGCCGGCCTCGCCCAGCGCGAGCTTGCCGACCTCCGCCGCAATCTCGATCGAACCGCCGAAAAGGCTGTTCGCGAGGGCAGCGAGCGCACAAGCGCCGAAACGAAGTTGCGCGCCCTTGAGCACGACCTCGCCGATGCTGTCGCCGGGCGCATCGAGGCGGAGAAGAAGGCCGATGGGCTCGAAAAGAAGGTCGCTACCCTGACGACGCTGCACAAAGAGCAGGACGCGCGGTCGCAGGCGCTGCGCCGCGACAAAGAGCGCGCGGAGAAGGAGGTCATTGAGCTTAAGGCCAAGGTTGAGACCCTCGAGGCCGACAGCGCGCGCCTCAGGAGCCGCAAATCGACCGAGGGCGGTGGCGGCCTCGACGACGAGGGCGTCGATGAGCTCGAGAACGAGGAGCGCCTACGTCTCGAGAAGAAGGTGCGCGATTTGGAAAGCGAGAATCACGATCTGCGGCGCGGCGTGTGGCAGGACAAGAGGCGCCAGCTCAGCGGCGGACAGGATGCCGCGAGCCCTGGGGGCGGATTCCAGGACGTAGATCTCGGCGGCGCATCGCCTCTGGCGGGGCGCAAGCACAGCCAGCACGGTGGTGGCGGTATCGGCGATTTCTTCCAGAGCGGCATCAACGCGCTCACGGGCCATGGCGAAGACGATGGGTTCCTTGAGGACGACGATGTCGACTTTGACGAAGATGCGTTCCGTCAGGCCCAGGCGGACGATGCGAAGGCAAGACTAGAGCGGATCAAGGATATTAAGCGCGGGCTCAAGAACTGGGAGGGCTGGAGGCTGGAGCTGGTGGAGATTCGCAGGGGTGGGGAGGAGGGCCACGGGGAGGTGTTTGAGGTGTAGAGTAGGACGGCCTGTCTATGATCATGATTCTGAGTCCACAGACGGCTCTTGGTTATGTACCATGTATAACAAGAGATTTGATTATGTGAGACACATAAACAGTATCTCTCTCGACCAGTTGCAGAAGAGAATCACAATTCCCTAGACTCGTTCTACGACAAATCGATATAAATGGGTGGTACCTCGTCATGTCATAGTTTACGGTGTTCAGTAAATGTATGTCATCGCAGTTCCATCCCTCGTAGGGAAGATGCGTCTTGTTCGGTACTCAGGGGAGATGGTCTAATCGTTACATCCAATAAAAACACAATATCCGACACGGGACAGGCTTCGCCGATGCGTGCCTCCATCCGAAAAACCGAAAAACAAGTGCTGAACCAACCCAGCCGTCAGCCGGCTGAACCCATACATACAAGATTGGTGTGTGTCTGGGGGAGAGAAGGGGGGATATCATTGCGAAGCCAGATGCCGCCTTGTGCCAGTCTGCCTGTCCACCAAACGCCTAGCCAAAGCACAGATAGAGAGAGAGAAAGTCGAAAGCATTAAGTATAGTGGGGTGGCTCCTGCCAGTTCCCTCGCCGGGGAGGAGAGGAATAACCGTGAACGCCGTATTCATGCATTATTTCATGAGGAAAGATGGGTGTGTTCGTTCCCCGTAGTGTCTAAGAGTGGTGGCCAGGGGGGTTCGTCGTGGTGCGGATGAGGGGCGTTTTCGTAGAATCGTGGGGGGCAGTCGAGAGGTGGATATACAGAGTCGTGCACGGCCATGTCCTACATCATGGAAGCCGTGGGGGCGTTTAGAACCGACGTATCGACGCCGAGGCCTGTGACATCGAGATTGCCGCCGCGCAGGGTTTCCTGCAGTTCGGCGATCTGCGCCATCATGGCGAGGCTGTGCTGGGATTGCCTATCGATCTGATCGCGCAGCTCCTCGTTCTCCATACGCACGCGCTTGATCTCCTCGCGCAAATCGTCATAGGGGTCTGACGCTGAGTTCTTCCGTGAGCGCTTGCGCTTCTGCCCCGCCTTCTCGCTGTCGCCGTCACTAGTGGCGATGTCGTCGCCGACAGGGGTAGAACCGTCTTGCGTGTGTACTCGGCGAAGGTGTTCATTTAGGTTCTCCTGTCGCGAGAACCCCTTGCCTGTGTGCCTCTTGCAGTTGGGATGTGGACAGTTGACGGTATTTTTGGGGCCGCCATGTTTGCCGTGGACTTCGCGTTCGTGTCGCAAGAGACCTCCCGAGTAGGTAAAGCCAGGCAGCTTTTCGCAGCCCTCGGCGGCGCATCGGTACGGGCGTTCGTGTTTGTCCATGTGCTTGCTGTAAGGGGGGGAAAGTCAGCATGGTTCATTCTGAAAGGGAAAATTAGCTCGTCGGCCGACGCTCACCTCCACTCGCACTTGCGGCCGAAGACCTGAGTATCCTCGGTGCAACCGGGGAACGTGCAGTAAAATTTCCCGTCGGCCTGCTTGTGAACCTCGCGATCAGGCTTCGGTATACACTTGCTGCGAAGTGACGATGCGACAAGGTCTATATCGTCTTTGTCGTTGGAAGGCAACGGCTCGGGCATCTGGGACGCCAGAGTAGCCATGGTCGGAGCAGAAGGCAGCGTGAGTTCGCCAGTATCGGAGACCAGCACACCGTCGCCGCCAAGCGCATCAGACATGATGGAGCGATCATCACCGAGCATCGAGGCCGAGGGATTGTAGGCGTCTAGGCCGGAGACATCGGGCGAAGCATATTGCAGGCGGGTATCGACATCATGGTCCTGATCGGGATCGCCAATCGGAGGATAAGAGGGGTCGTGCATGAAGCTCCGCGGCTCGTACACGACGCTCATCATGGCGGGCTACCCGATGGGGCTTCTGTCTGCGTGGTGACGATGCTGGGGACAGTCTCGGGGATGTCGCGCGTATCGCGGTAGCTGAAGCTGGATATGATCCAGCTGGGATGAAGCCAGACCAGTCTGGAAGTATAGCCGGAGCTCAGAAATCGAAATGGTGGTGATAGGGTCGATGTGGTGGTCGACAGGGCGCGTGGAATAATGTTCTGGCGCTCCAACAATTGATGGAGATCTGTCTGGGGTCTTCAATAAGTTTGGCTGACTGGCAGGTGCAGGGTCGAGGTCGGGTTTGCCTGAAAAATCTGGTGTTGACCTGCACAGGTAGGCTGAGCCACAGTGGATGAGATTTCTAATCACAACGATGCGACGCCACGTGACTTCGCGCCACTCCTCCCAGTAGCAGGACGCTAAGGTGCGTGTTTCGAGGTGGATCGAGGGACGCTTGCTGTGGATCTGCAGTGTCGCGTCTCTCGTCTGTTCGACGTGGCTTGAGTGCTCTTATCAAGAAGTCGAGAATCAGGCATTCACCCTCTACTCATCGGCCTTGAGTCTTCTTTCTTCCACACATTGGCCAAAGAGCATGTCACAGACCAGTGCCAGAGGGCTGAAAGTGACTCACCTAGCCGAGGCTGCCCTGTGAGGCCGCCTTGGCTGGTCGTCTCTGCCTGTTCCTACGCCCATTGCCTGGATCAGCCACGGCGCGTGACCTCGTCGCAACGGAGGACTCGAATTTCCAGGACTATGGCAGCCTGTGAAAGGATTAGCGCATTCCTTCAAAGAAACCTCTGGTTCTCCTCACCACAGTGGGTTGGAGGCCGCCTTGGCTACCGTATTCTGCCTACCTATCCTACTAGGATAGTCGATATCGGCAGGCTATGCCATTCGGTATGACGAATGGGACTCGCAGATCATGCAGGCTCCGGCGGCAACGAGTAGACGAGCATTATAGTGTTGCCTGGACCACCGTTCCGATGCCCAGTGATAGATACATGCGATGGCTCTGTGGATGACATCTAGAATGATCCAATGCAGCTGGGTTTGATATGAGAGGCCGTTATCAGGAGCAAAGCGCATCACTTGTTTGATTTACGAAGAGGGCAATCAGGGATAGGGAGTCTAAGTTTCTGTGAAGAGATGCGAAATATATTATCCGCCTGAGGCATGATTTTGTGTGCCTGGGATGTCTGCCGCCCGTGCCCATCAGTGAAACCGGAAATCGTTGTCATTCTGGTCATGAGACTGCGAGTAAAGTGCCATCTCAAAAAAAATGGAAAAAAAAAATAGGCGGGCACTTATAGGATCTTATACCATTGGGCAAAATCCCATGTATTGCTTTGCAGCTACAACCAGGCATCTGAAATATCAGCACTGTTGCTAGGAACCGAACCGGTTCCCGATCTGGACGCTCGAGATCCCTTTGGCCGCTATTATTACAACCGAGTTCGTTGCTCGGTCGTTCATGCTCATCCCTTGGGCAAGAACGGAGTCGGCATATCGATGCGCACCTGAACATCAGGGTACTCTTCTGACCGAACGTCCCGCGCCGAGTTCCGACCTTCGATCGAATTCAACTACCGGCCGACAATTTCGAAATCAAGAGCACTGGTAAGCCTCCTTCAGTGCCGTAAGGCTTGGTGCGCCATCGATATCTTCATCTCAATCTCGACCAGCATGCGCCAGCCCAGTTGAAGTATGGCTGTCGGAAATGTCGATTGCGAAGCGTGCATCCTCGTAGGCTTAAACCGCCTCACCCAGTTCCCCCAGCCTTGTCCTCGCCGCGACCAGCTTGAGTTGGCTCGTCTGATGATCGCGCCCAACGTTCAGGCCGAGCTGGATATACTCAAACCAAGCGACGCAGTTATTGAACAGCGCAGCAACACTCAGGGCGGCTGCTCCGGTAGCATAGGTCTCTGCCATGATGACACTGACAGACCATTACCTTCAAATTGGACGTCGCGCGGCTACAGGGTCTACTTCAACCGTCATCGGGTCCGGGCTGGGTTTGAATGGACGGGACATTTGCCGGCTCAAGGAGCTTGCATGCCAGAGGCTTGCGCTTAATCTAGCTTCTTCAGCCAATAAAGCTTTGCTGACAGGTACCTCATCGATGGCAACTCGGACTGCGTTGTATCGGTGACCACTCCCTTCTTCATCTTACTTTTCCAATGATCTCTCACGCAGCCTGATCACAGACTTGTTCCCGGCCTGGATCTTCTCCTCCGTCAATCTGAAGGCCGTAACGATAGCTTGATTGATGTTGGGCCGCATTCATCCTTCGCAGCTGTAAGCGACGTCGGCGTCGTCGACGTCATTGACTACACTTTCTCGAAGATGCCGAACAATGGTGGGCCAAGGGAGGTCACCACCCACGACTGATCTCTTGCGCGTCATTTGCTGACCATTGCGCTTTCTAGCGTGGAGCGAGATACCTCGAATATAAATTCCTCTGGATTCCTACGCGACCAAGGTTCTCTCCACGTCGGTAATGTGTGCAGTCTTGGCCCTGAAAATGACCCAAATCAGAGGGGGAAAGCCGTCCTGAGATCTTTGCGAACGCCTGCCTACGAAGATTAAAAGGACAGAATTTCAGAACGTGTTCGAGGGACTTGCGGGTGGGTGGTTCTTGTCCCATCGTCTGTACAACCGGCCTGTGGCAGGCTCGAAAAAATTCCAGCATGACTTGGGTCTCTGCCGATCCTGGTTGCGGAAAATCTGTCTTGACAAAACATTTGGTGAATCATGAGCTTCGCACCTCGGAAGCCACAACGGGTGCAGCCACGGATACTGCCATGGGATAGGAGATCAATTTGTTACTTTTTTCTTCAAGGACGACCTCGAGGGTCAACGCAGTGCCAAGAGTGAGAACGCCTGAAAAGTGAACAGCCATGGCATTCGCTGCTTCACACGTCCACGCCAGCGTAAGGTAGTCAAACTTTTGCTTCGCGCAGGTGCTCAGAGCCACAAAGTAGACCGATTTGGGTGCACTCCCATGGCATATGCCGTCTGCAGTGGGAACGAAGATGTCACCGATATGCTCATGAGGTGCCATCCAGACAAGGGGCTGCTAAATGCGAACCACAAGAGTTTGGAGTTGCTACTTCATCGTGGAGTTCTGCAAAAGCAGAGACCAACCGTTGAGCGCATCTTGAGGGTGGGCCTGGTGGACACCACAATCGACTTCACTGTCGAATCCGAACTGTAGGATTCAAATGCCATGTCTGAACCGCTGGCTCAAATTGCATCAGGGAAATTGGTCATTTGTATCCCCAAACACCATTCCGCCTGGCCGCCTTTGCTGAAGGTTGATCTATTACCGAGGTGTTGATATTGAGCTTGCCAGCACCAGGAACGGGCTCACGGCCTTACATTGAGCGGGCTTGGGAAGTGGAGCAGCCACGGCGCGACTTCTTCTGGATGACGGCGCCGATGTGCACCATCGGACACATGCCGCGGGGCAACCTAAATCGAGAGCTGTCGAGATGGGCAGAACTGAACTTGCAAGATTTCAGCTGTGCCACAGCGCCTCGCCTGGCCGCTGAGAAGCTCCGATCGCTCGGCGGATGAGCGGCCTGGCAGCAGGTTCAGGTCACGAGGCGCGTTCAATGTATGTGTGACCGAACAGAGAGAGAGCTTCTGAGTTTTGGGTCGACGGCAGCTAGAACCACGCTCACGCTCGGTGCATGCTATGTTATTCCCGAGACGAAGGAGGGAGGGAATTAATTATAACGCTCACCGCTCGCTCTCGAACGTCTTGGCAGGGTAGCTTCGGGTCTGGCCCAGTGGCCTCGGCCGTAGCGGTGGTCGAGCGCAAGAGGCCATTGGCAGGAGCCTGTTCACAATGGAGCAGCTGCACAGCAGCCGAGGGGCAGCCACTACCGGATAGGAAAGGTGAGGAAGGTGTTGGGGATTTTTTCTTTGGGCCTGGGTGGGCTTTCCGCCGGTTCGAGCGATCCGCTGGGTTGTTACTGCCGAAGGTTAAATCCCCTCGGGTCCGGAGTCACAACTTTGCGACTTCATGATTTTCAGCAATTTTATCGCGATACATCATCTTACGTCCAACCTTTCCTTTCCTCACAATCACTACACGCTCCTCTTCTCTCACGGGCCCAGCGCCTGCTGAAGCCTCCATTGTTCTGTCACTCCACCTAGCCTCCACCAGCATACATTTCTTCAGTTCTCGACCCCGCATCGGTTTGGAGTGGCCTGAAAAGACAGTAGCAGGCGCTTCCATTGCTTCTCCGTACTAGTATGGCTCACATACCAAACTCGCCAAGTGGCGTTGACAAGCATGCAGACGACTACCGCTCTGCCTCTCCCGATCTCGAGGACCAGGAGACGTCCGCTGGCTCCCAGCGCCAGGATGACGAGCAGGACTACGACGTCGAGACTGTCGAGCGTGTTTACAGCAAGCTCGACATGCGCATCATCCCAGGTATGCGGTTTCCCTCCGCCACGCTACTCCAAGCCAATCGAGAGCCCTTTGCTGACCACGACGTCAGCCTTTTGGTGCCTCTATTTCTTATGCTCTGGTCTTCGCTCGACCATCGGCATGGCGCAGACCATGAACCGTGAGGATGGACACGACCTCATGACCGTTCTGAAGCTCACGCCCAAGGACACATCAACCGCCTTGGCTCTGTTCTACGTTGCCTATGTCATTTTTGACTTTCCTTCCAACCTCGTCATGAGCAGGCTTAGCCCTCGTGTCTGGATGGCTCGCATCGTCATTGCTACCGGTATCATTGGCGCCTGCTTCGCCGCCGTCCAGGCAGCATGGAGCCTCAAGTCAGTAGAATCTCCGATGCACCCTGTCTGACCTAAACAACAAGGCTAACTATCCTTACAAGACTGCTTCGATTCCTGCTTGGCTTCGTCATCGCCGGCATGTGGCCTGGCATGTCCTACTACCTGACGCTGTTCTACCCCCCTTCTCGCACCGGTAAGAGGATCGGCATGTACTTCACCGCCGCTCAGCTTTCGGCTGCTGTTGTCGGTCTGGTCTCAGCTGGCTTCCAGCTCATGGACGGCTTGGGTGGCCTCGTTGGCTTCCGCTGGATGTTCCTCCTTTACGGCCTCATTGCCATTGTTCTCGGCATCTCTCTGTTGTGGTGGCTGCCGGATCGCCCCCTTCCCCCTGGCCAGACACGCACCCGAAACAGTTGGTTCAAGTGGCTTCCAGCCAGCCCTGAGGCTCTCAAAGGACACGATGCCGTTGTTCACTACCACGATCTTCGCCGTGTATACAACCCTCGACCTTGGACCTACCATGATCTCCTGCAGGTCCTCATCGACTGGCGCCTTTGGCCCCTCGTATTCATGTACTTCGGCGTTGTTGGTGTTGGCATCGGGACCCAGCTCTACGGCTCTGTCATCATTGCTTCCATCGTCCCGAAAGCAACTAGTATCGAGGTCAGCCTACTGTTCGCGCCCATCTGGATCGTAAGTTCAATCGCTTCCCCTTCAATACTGTCCCCGGCCCGTGTCTAACACGCGTGCAGATGGATCTCATTGCCATTGTCATCATCATGCCACTTTCGGATCGTTTCCACCGCCACCGGCCGTTCATCTTCTCCGCCGCTGTCTGCCTGCAGATTGCCGGTCTCTTGACTGTCACTTTTGCCCTGGACAACGGTTGGGCTCGCTACGGCGGACTGCTCATGGTGGGCTTCGGCCTCGGACCGACCGTTCCCAACTGCATGACTTGGACCAACGAGATCTTCCAGCGCCGGCATGGCGAGGTCGGCGTCGCTGCCGCTGCCGCTCTCGTGTCCGGCCTCGGCAACCTCGGCAGCATCGTCACGACCTACGCCTTGTACACGGGATGGCCCGAGGATGCCGCTCCTGGCCCCCACCAGTATCGCAAGAGCAACTTCGCTATGATCGGTATCCTCTGCCTCAGCATCGCCAGCAGTTTCCTCATGATGGTCCTTCTTCGAGTTTGTGGAAACGACCGCACCAACAAGATCCCCGGCAACACGGCCAGTGACTTTGAAGACGGCGCTGCCAGGCGTGAACGCCAGGAGAGGGGCTTCGGCAAGATCGTTCCCTTTGGAAGGCCTTCTCAAGCCTAATGACATCGCATTCTCCGGCGGTAGAAGTTGGTCTGCGACGCTCAACCACACGACAGACCAAACGGACGACAAGCATCTGCGAAGATGCGACCTGTAGCCCGATCGGCAGCCCAACCTGTCGACCTCGGCTTCGGGGCTAATTCTTCATTCTGACTTCAACTACTCAAATTTACACTTTCCTTTCATCGGCACTACACACTCCTCGACGGTTGAGGTATGCCTTCCATTCGAAATAAGGCATGATTGATTTCCCTACGTGTGGGAAATCCTGGAGGCAGCCTTTTCGACAGCAACAGTGCTTCTACGCCATTGCCGGGAACAGGCGTACATGACAGGAGACGGCGGCCAGCGACAATGCTTCCGCGCTATCGCTTTTTCGGGTCCGTCTCGGGAGAACCAAAAACAAAAGGGAGCCGTCAAGAGACGGCTGGGGGCGGCTTTGCAATTTCTCGTTTTTCTTTCTGTTTGTTTGTTACTATGATACCCCATCCGTGTTTGTATACGTTGTCTGTTCGAGGATCTTCGGCAGCGAAAGTGCTTCTACGCCATCGCTGGGACGGCGTGTTGGACCGAGTGCAGTGCCGGCGACAATGCTCTGCGCTATTGCTGAGGCCTGTCTCGTGGGCGGTGTTTTGTTTCGGCTCTTGGGGTACAAGAGCCCTCTTTCAATTTCACACGAATCTGTCTCTTGCTTCCGAAGTACGATGACATACTGTTGCAAGCATATAATTAGGAGAATACAATATTCGTGTCGACAATGCGTGCGACATTTCTCCAAACTCGCACCAGCGGCGCGACTCGGATCCTTTTCTGTGACACAACTGGCGACGAACCTTATATCTGATGCAAGCTGAGTGAACGAAGTCGGGTTCCTGGGCCACCAACTCGCAAACAGTCCATGGGTGATCAACCGTGATGGCGCCTTGATGCTCGTTTGATGCGAGGTTGGTGGATTGCAAGAAGCGGCTCTACCACCACCCACGATACACTACAAGTGTGTGCAGCCAAAACAACGGTGCGAAGGCTCAAAAGGGGTAAGATAGACGAGCCTTGCTGTTGACGCTTAAGCTACCAAATTACATGGCCACGAGACGTGACACATCGTATCACAGCATGGCACTTGTTAGGCTCACCTGGGCACACAGCACAAGTGGGCAAGTTGGCATAGTAATTCGCACATCAAGGGAATCGGCTATCGGCAGAATCGCGCGTGGTCGACAGCGTATCATTTCGGTCTTTACGCGGTTCGGCCCTCCCGCAACACCAACCTGTGGTGGATTCCGAAAATCGGCTTCCAGCCGGAAAGCCGCCGCTGTGCCTTGCAGTGGCTTCTACACGCCCTGTAACGCGACCTATTCATGTGTCGCGAGACCCAGAAGCCATGCCGTTTCTGCCATTCTTTTCGTAGGAATGACGGAATTACGGAGGTCAAGGCAGACAAAAAGTGGCAGGGGTTCGGAGGATCTGCCGTCGGACAAGGATGGCGGGCAAAGGTACACGACGAAAACAGGTAACCAATCCAGAGTTCAACAGCCTCTGCCTCCTCATGGACGCGTGTCGGATGTTATCTTGACGTTATTCTGTCTCAGGCGCCAATGCTAGGCTGGTGCTTCCCGAAAGCCAGGCTTGCTAGGATGGCGGTTGGAGGTCTTTCTACGAGACATTGCGACGAAATAGCTCGTAAGATGCCCAACCGCGACTGACAACATGTTCCGACTACTGAAGGTTTCTGTTCTATTTCGGATACTAGCACCAACCATCAGAAGGGTGACGATCGGTGCCTGTGCTATGCAGCTACATACTTTCGCCGGCTGTTGTCCACCTGCTACCACGCTGTTGCTTCAAGGCGACGAAGGGCAGCCGCTAGGGAACTCGCCCGCAGGCCAAGACGCGGTGCTTGACCGCCTTGCGAAAGCGCCTCTGTCGGCCAACAGCGCGGGTGTACCCTACTCCGGCGGCAGAGTCGTGCGGCATATGTTGCCATGTAGGCTGCGCCATGCACTGGAAAAGCTGGAAAGTAGGGACAGCCGTTGCTTCGGGACTGGAAAGGACAAGATGTCATGAAGTGCGGCCACTGGTCGCCGAGACACTATTTCAAGCAAGCCCCCCCCCCCCGCTGCGAGGGCTTCAACAGATGCTGTGGTCATATGCGGACCAAGTATACGCCTGCTGTGGTAACATGGCCAGTATCAATGCAAAGGGTTGGTGGGCTGAGCAGCGAAACATTCGAGGCCACGATGAGAGAATAGAAGGAGACCATGTCGAAAGGTCAAGAATGGACTTGGAAGGAAATATTGGCAGTATCAACACCACGGAGGCTGACAAAGTCGACGAGAAGCCGCGTACCAGAACGCAAACTATCGTGCTCATGCTGGCATTGTGTCTGGCCGTCTTCCTCGCCGCCCTCGACGCCGTCATCATCACCACGGCCCTCCCGACCATCACGCACGACATAGGTGCCTCTGACGCCGGGTTCGCCTGGATCGGTGCGGCTTATCTGCTCGCCAGCGCAACGAGCGTCCCATTCTGGGGGAAGACGAGCGACGTGTTTGGCCGAAAGCCGGTGCTCATCGTGGCGCAGGCTATCTTCATGGCCGGCAGCCTCGTGTCGGCTCTCGCGACAGCGCTGGGCGTTCTCATCGCCGGCCGGGCTGTCCAGGGGCTTGGTGCCGGGGGCGTCATGGCGCTGGTCAACATCACCGTCGGTGATCTGTTCAGTCCTCGCGAGCGGGGGCTGTATTTCAGCATGATCGGGGCGGTCTGGGGTCTCGCATCGGGGGTCGGGCCTCTTGTCGGCGGCGGGCTGACGGAGGGCCTGTCGTGGCGGTGGTGTTTCTGGATCAACCTGCCCGTCTCAGCCATCTCACTCGTCATGCTCATCTTCTTCCTGCGGATCCACAACCCGAGGGCGTCGGTCGTTCGTGGCCTTGCCGCCATCGACTGGCTTGGAACTTTCACTTTCACGACGGCCACGATCATGTTCCTTCTGGGCCTGGAACTCGGCGGAATCGACCACCCCTGGGACTCGCCAGAGGTCCTCTGCCTCCTGATCTTCGGCCTGGCCATGTACGCCCTCTTCGCTCTGACGCAACTGCGCCTGGCCCGCTACCCCCTGATGCCGCCGCGTCTCTTCGCCAACCCCTCGGTCCTAGCCGTCTACGGCGCAACGTTCGCGCACGGCCTCGCCTTCGCGGGTCTCGCCTTCTTCCTGCCCCTCTACTTCCAAGGCGTCCTCGGCGCGTCGCCGGTCGACTCGGGCGTGTGGCTCCTCGCGGTGGCGGTGCCGCTGGCCATCTGCACGGTGGGTGTCGGGGTGGCGATCCGGGCGACGGGGCGGTACGTCGAGATTGTGCGTACGGCCATGGGCCTGATGGTTCTGGGCATGGGGCTCTTCACGACGTTCCCTGCGCGGAGAGACTGGGTGAGGATCCTCATGTTCCAGGCTGTGGCGGCTGTTGGCGTGGCGCCGAACTTGCAGGCGCTGCTGATCGCGCTGCAGGCGCTCGTGGCGCGGGAGGACCTCGCGACGGGGACGGCAACGTTTGCGTTTGTGAGGAACGTGGCGGTGGGGGTCGGGGTCGTGATCGGTCAGGTCATCTTCCGAGGGGCCATGGGGGAGAAGATTGGGGTGCTCGTCGAGGCTGGGGTCAACAGGGGGCTGGCGGAGGAGTTGGCCGGCGGGAGCACAATAGCTTCTATCGGAAGGGATGTAGCGCTTGGTCTGGGGGAGAGGCAGGGCAAGGTGTTTAGGGAGGTGATGGCGCAGAGCCTGAGCAGGCTATGGGTGTTTTACAGTGTTGCCGCTGGACTCGGGCTGGTCCTGACGTTCTTCATCAGGCAGGTCGAGTTGAGCAGCACGCATGTTGCGATGGAAGCAGGGGTGGAGGCTGAAGAGGCGAGAGGAAGGGGGACGGACGCACAAGGGTGATGACTGTGTGTAATCTCGATGCTTTGCGTTGTCTGTAGGACAGGATACGGCGGCTTTCTCATTCAGATATATTGGTGCAAAAGAAGCGTTGAGGTTCAAAGTCCTCAACGCACACGATTATGCTTTTTTCCCTAGTCGACATGGAAAGGGGGTCAGATGGTCCCCGCCCCTCCGGTTCTCGGTTCCCGATACTCCGTCCCTCGTCGTCCGTTCTCCGGCTCCGTCCCCCGGGACATTGGACCCACTCCGACGGAATGGAGCCCGGGGCATTCTTCTCTGACGTCGGTACGGCAAAGCATGCAAGCTGTCACTTTCAAGCAATGAGACGTGTGTGCTGCTGGTTCGAGTCCTAGATTTCACTTGTCAGTGCACTCTCCCAGGACTGTCTTTGGTGGATCCGAAGGATTCTGGCATTGAACATGGGCTTTGCACACAGCCTTAGCAGGCTGACAGGTCGTCTGGCAGGGGTCTGTAGAGTCCTAAGGCAGTGCAACCTTCAACGAGGCCTGGCCGCTGACCATTTTCCACTTGCCGCTGCGCCGGCAAAATAAAGGTGGCCCGGTTTCTTAGTTTCAGGCAACCAAGTCGAGGCAATTAGGCACCTGCGATTCTTCCAAGTCACACTGTCCATCACAACAAACGATCTGTTCAAATAAAAGACGGCGAAAGTTCACAGTCTTCGATAGGTAGTCGATCCGTGCATTTGCAGCAGCAGTAGCCCTTCACATCGACCAATAACCAGTATCATCTCATCATCACCCCCCAATGTCTCAAACAACACCGCCCCTCCCCCTCAACCCCGAACCTCATGTCGCCTACCTCACATCCTACGACTCCCGCCCCGTCTCTCTCCCCGCCGACTTCCTCACCTGCCCCCCTCCCAATCCCATAACAGCAACCCCCATAGATTGGCCCTCAACCCCCCTACCAGAATGGCAAGGCCGCCACGCCACCATCCTCGACAACGTCCTCACATCCCAAGAGTGCGCCCTCCTCCTGACCCTCGCCGAGAGCAGCGCCACAGACCAGTCCCGCCCCTGGCAGCCCGCCATGGTCAACATCGGCGCCGGCCGCGAGGTCCTCGAGCCCGAGTACCGGCGGAGCGACCGCATTATATGGGACGAGCAGGAGGTCGTCCGCCGCCTCTGGGAGAGGGTGAAGCTCGCGAGGCACGGGAGCGGCGAGCTGTTCTTTGCTGAGGACGGCCCGATGGCGTGGGCCGATAAGGGGATGATGGGAGGGTGGCGGTTCTGGGGCCTGAATCGCCGGATGAGGTTTTTGAAGTACGGCGCGGGACAGTTTTTCCGGCGTGAGTTTTGTTTGCCGTCCCCCCCCCCTTCAGTCCTTCTTGTTATTTGCTTTGCCGCTTTGGATGACATGACTGACTGATTTGACAGCACACTGTGATGGGACGTACGAAGAGGAATCAGAAGGGCGGCGTCTGAGGACGTATTACACGGTGCATTTTTACCTAAACGACTCGGTGCAGGCAGTCGGCCAGGACGCCCGGGCGGATCTGAAGGGCGGCGCGACGTCCTTCCTGTCATACGATGAGAAGAGGAAGCTCGACGTCGATCCCAAGGCCGGACGTGTGCTCATATTCCAACATCCGAGGATGTACCACGCCGGCGACGATGTGTTGGCCGGAATCAAGTATACGATGCGGACCGAAATGGTGTATGAACTTGTCGAGACAAGTCTCGAAGGACAACAATAGTCAATATCAGGCTTAGAAGATGGCTATGCATGATATTTGCAAGTCGAATACAAGTCGAAATCGACAAGATGACGTCAAAGCAAAACTGTGTGGCAGCCTGGACGTACAAGACGTTGGCTACCCTTACCAAAAATGCTCCCCATCCGAAACATGTTTCCAGCGGTTTCCCGCCAGACACACGAAGAAAAGGAGGGGCATTGGGTCGTCTAAAGTTTCGCCTGCTCCCCCGAGCGTGGCGACTCAACCTTGTTCGCGCCCACCTTCTTCACAAAGTCCAGAACCCGCGCGTAATAGTCCTTAGCCTTGGGATGCGCAGCGAACATGTAGAAGCAGTGCGGCATGCCCTGATATGTGTGCAGCTCCGTGGAAACGCCCTCGGCCTGGAGGCGCTCGGCGTAGGCGATGCCCTCGTCGCGAAGGGGATCAAGACCGGCTACCTGGACAACTGTTCCGCTGCTTGTCAGTCCTTGTGACCAGAGGAGGGAGCACTTTACATACGTGCTGGGGGCAGTCCCTGCAGCGTCTTCGCCAGAAGCGGCGAATGGCACTCGTGCGGCTGGGGATCCGGCAGATACAAATCCAGGAAGAATTCCATGCGCAGCGTGCTGACGACAGACGCGTCAAAGTTCTGCTGGTAGCTTCCATACTCAAACTTGTCCGCGGGGAAGAACTTGGGGTGGCAGGTGACGGGGAAGTTGAGAATCTGGCCCCGGACGCCTGTCATGCCGGCGTCGCGAGCCTTTTGAGCGACCACGGCGGCGATGCCACCACCCGCAGAGCCACCGATGAAGATGATCTTCTCAGGATCGGCGCCGAGAGATGTGGCATTGACTTTGGCCCATTTGGCGGCATCCCAGCTGTCTTCAATAGCGTAGGGGAATTTAAAATCCGGGGCCCTAGTTTCGTCAGACAAGTGCTTTCGTCGTCTCACCTGCAGCTTGATTCCTGACAACAGGCACTCACATCCGGTAGTCCACGCTCACGACAACAACGTCTCTCAGCCCAGCCATGAGCAAGCTCTCAGGCTCCTCCGTAGAGTGCCCTCCCACCGCCCATCCACCTCCGTGAAACCGCACCGCCAGCGTCGCCCTGTCAGTTGTAGGGTTTCTGCTCTTGTAGATCTTGACCTCGATCTGAGTGCCATCTCGGACGGGAATCTTGCGTAGCTCGGTCAACACGTCGACGCCCTCAACGGGACAACCCTCGGGCGCCGGTGGCGGAGCCATCCACGCAGCCTTAAAGGCGTCCAAGTCTAGGCCGGGCTCCCACATGGGCGCGACCGCGGCGTCTGTTGCATCCTTGACCTTCGCAAACTCAGGGTCGATGGTTGAGAGGTGGCCATTCTTTGGCAGGGGTTTGAAGCTTGGATCGAGGGTGACATAGTCTGATTTGGTCTTGAGTTGGACCATGGTGGACTGACAAAGGTGTTCCCTTTATGGGAGCCGCACGAAGACCGGAACTTGGTGGAATACAGAGAAAGGTCACCAGCTGAATGGATGCCTTTGTCAAATATCAAGCTGGCACCGAACACGGAAAGAGGGCGGAGGGTTGGGGCAATCAAACGAGGACAAGGGAGCACCTACTGCTCTTGTATCGACCGAGTACGAGCAGGTACCTCGATATCAAGTCAGGTTCTGGAAGACAAGACCTCTGACACTAGTCATGAGCGGCCGGCTGCGTTGCGTCAAACGAGGTGATAGTGTGGGGTAGCTTCTTCCGGGGAAGGCTTCAAACGAGACGTTCCTGCAGTGGTCGGAAAACGCTTCCCAGTCCCGCTTGGCGGGCAAATGCACCCACCAGCCGACACGGATGAACGATGATGCGACCATGTGAGCAGAAGATCCAGATATCTCTTGAGCTTGGCTCTCGAAGTGTCGAGAATGCACTGTCAAATTTTGGTTTCGCAATTCGCGATATCGGTTATCCTTCTCCGTGGTGGTGAAGCGCAATGTGAGAGGGGCATGCGGGGTTGCGTACGGCATAGCTCCTCCAGCTTGCTGCTGAGGCGAACACGGTCCCTGTACCGTGGTCCCTCGATACCTTGGTTTTTGTTTGAAATAATCATAATCGACTCAAAGCCCAGGCCAGCCTGTTCTTGATGGCCTTGATTGTTGGGCGCTGAGGAACGGCGCGGGTCGTCCTTGTCGGGTATCTCTAGCGAGTAGTCCCTACCAGTCTCAAGCCCCCCAGGTTACAGCCATGGCCTTGAACACCTTGCAATCCACCTTGTGCCCACCCTCGCCCCAGTCCTTCTTCTGACACTCCTAAGCATCGTCAGCACTTTCTTCGACTGCATCGGATAGTCAGTCCTCGATCTCACCTTGCTGCAATATCTCGCCCTCCCGCATCCCGTACACCGCATCAGCACGTCCCCATCCCTCTCCTCCTTCTCGCAACCCGCGCAGACGGCCGCCTCGCCCCCCTCCGCCGCCTCATTCAGCTGCCGTCCCAGGTCAAGCACCCTCTCGAGCCCGGTCGGCAGGTAGTGCACCTCCGTACCGCGGCCCTCGCCGACGCGCACAAAGCCGCGCTTGCCCTCGCCGGGGCTCGTCCTCGTGGCGCCCGGCACGACAACGGTCCAGCCGCTTTTGACGGGGCGGAGGTCGATACCACGGTCCTCAAACGTGATGGCGAAGTCGGCGCTCGCGCGGTCCGTGGCGATGAGGGTCGGCTTGGTGATGGTCATGTTCTGCTTAACCTCGGCGAGGAGGAAATGCGTCGTCGTGGCGGGGACGGTGGTGTAGGTAGGTGGCGACGAGGCATCGGGCGCGTCGCCCGGAGCGTAGGGAGGAGGGTCATTGGATTTCCTTGAAGGGGGAGGTGGTATGTTTGAGCCGAGAGGAAGGTCGGCGAAGACAGGAAATAGAGTCGTGGAGGTGAAATCTGGGAGCGGCATCGTGTTTGATGTGTGTGGTGAGAGTTAAGACTTGAGATTGACGTGCCGAATGAGATGTGTGCGCCTGGTCAAATGACTCAAGCTGCTGGCGGTCGCTTCGTAACCGGCCCGGTAAGATGTGAAACTGGCTGCGTTCGTTACCAAGTTTTCCGATCTTGAAGTCGTCGATGGACGCTCTGCAATTTCTTCGAGAGGCAAAAGGTAGTGGCAGCTCCGTTGTCGTGTCAAAGGCAGGCAGCACTCAACATCGGGCTGGCGTCGTTCTTTCTCCAGCGAGCACTGCCCCGTGGTGAAACGACTTGGCGCTCAGGACGCCCCAAAGGCCCCACAGTGCGCAACATCAGTCGCCGCAATCTCACTCACTCACTCATAATGACTGCCTCCTTCCATCGACTTCTCTTGTCAGCACCCCTAATCCCAACCAGCATTCAGCAGCGATATGGGAATTAACAATAGTATTTATATGAAAATGAGACTCGAATCCTCGAGCCCTTTCATGCTTGTCGGGGACACCGCCCCATGCGAGCATCTCAAAAGCTTCAGATCAAATGCCACGGACAGGAGAGAGCCAGATCTCATCTTCCATCTACCCCAACGCCGGTACGCCCCGCCTTAGTTCACATCAGAATTACAAATGTCGTCGCCAACTCTCGGAAGATCGATCAGGCGTCGCCCACGCTCAACCACACCCATGTCGAGAGGGCTGTCGCCAGGACGATAAATGTCAGGATGCCCGCGCCAGCTCGATCGCCCGTCGTTATCGGCTTGTGGTGCTCCATGATATCTTGCGAGTCGGCGCCCGCATTGAAGTCGCCCTTGGATGTACCGCCCGTTGAGTTGGTCAGCGGTGCCTTGGCGTTGCCGATAAGCAGCGAAGACACAGCACTCATGACGTTCATCGTCTCGCCCGCGCCCGTCACGCCGTCGAACTGGCCCGAGTACCACTGGAAGCCGCAAGTTCGTCCATCGGTGCCGCCCGTGCACTGGGCGATAGCCTTGGCCGCTGATTTGCGCAGCACGGGAAGGATCGTGTCTCCTGTAAAAGGGGCGACCTGCGTCATGGTCGACAGCCAGCGAGCGACGTAACCCTTGAACGAAAGCATATCCACCGTGCAGCTCATCTTCTTCTCACATGCCACCTCGTAGGCCACGTCGTCGGGGAAGAAGACCTCGATCGTACGTGCCAGGAGGCCTTCGATGCGCGACTTCCACTTCTCGTCGCCATCCGTCTATAATGGGTCAGTACTCGCTCGAATTACAGACTTGGTGTCAGGGTGAGTGACGTACGTAGTTGTACATGTGGGCCGCGCCTAGCAGGAAGACGCCGTTGTTGTAAGAGAACTGAGCCTTGTTGAGATCGGTACAGTTGTGCTCCACATGACCACCGTCGTAAATGTTGTACTGGGAGTCGATGAAGCCGACGCCCGTCATCCAGTCCCACGTCTTGTCGGCCCAGTCAGCGTAAGTCGTGTTCTTGGTGTACCGCGCAAGACGGGCACCGATGTTGAAGAAACACCCGTTGGCGATACCTGCGAATAATCAGTCTTGCTGGTTCTGGATACGACCGGGGCAAGGAGGTCCTATCTCACTGTTCTTGTAGTTGTAGCCGTTGTTGGCGAAAGGGATCTGCCACCTCAGGCCGCCGCCGCACGTCTCGTCGTGTCGATCAGGCGAGGCCTGTGTGTTGAACACTGCCTGGGCGAGGGCCAACCATTGGGGCTCGTCCTCGGGCGGATCGGGAAAGCCGACCTCGGCAGCCAGCATCGCAGTCATGCCCCAGAAGCCCTGGTCGTCGTTGCCGAGGGACATGGTGACGTTACTGGGCATGTAGTCGCGGCCCTCGCCGACCTGCCATAACATGGCTTGGGTAATCAAGTCGTTGTACGTGTCGTCGCCGGTGAGGTGCCAGTAATCGATCAAGGCTCCCCACATTGCGCCGGCCTCCCACCAGTAGTAATCACCCGCCGGCGGCGGACCGGGCAGGATGCCGGGAGTCTGGCCAGTCTCGTTGCCGTGATAGTAGGTTAATAGGTCATGAGCGAGGGTCTTGGCTGATTTTCTGATGTCATCGTCTGTGTCGATGCTGTAGTAGGCTGCGTGAGTCGTGCAGGCGAAGAGGAGCGCCGCCGCGGCGCTCGCGACGAATGAACCCTTCATCGTGAAGGGGTTGTTGGTTGTGTGAGGGAGGGGCGATAAGCGAATGACGGAGTGGGTTGGAAGAACAAATGGAAGGGTTGCGGCGACTAGGAGGTGTCGACAGGCAACTTCGGTTGGAGCCTCAGACTTGGTGTTGTTCAAGACAAATGAAGGTGGGAAGGAAGGTCGAAAGTTGGAAACGAGCGGAGGAGACCCAAGATGAGGAACAAACAAGGAGGAAGGAGGAGAGAGCGACCTAGAGACACGGGGAGACAAGACAGAGAAGGAGAAAGCCCGGGCCCCGTATTGGATGGCGAATGACGACTGTTCAGGTACCCTCGTTGACTACCCGACGACTACCTATTGCCCATGTACCTGACCTTCAGCCCCAGCATGAGCACGAGAAAACCAGTTCGTTGGACTCGTAATCGTCTCTCCCCTCAGCCTGTAAAAGCGCGAGATGGGCGACATGGTGCGGCCATGGACAGGGGACCACCCACGGTGGAATGTGGATGTCTCTGTGCCGAGTTCCGGGTGTGCCTGCCACTGCTCTGCTGCCCTTGCCTGCCCTGCACCTGCCCAACCCAGTTTTTTTTTCGAGGGTCGGCCCTGCCTTCTCCATAGGGTGGCCAATGGGCACCGTGCCAAGACCTTTGACTGGCAAACAAGCCTACCAAGCATCTGCCAGTGGCCTTGGTCCCGCTGCTTGGCGATCTCTCAGCGCCTGAAACCCTTGTAATTTCTGCACCGTCGCCCCGAGGCCTACTCATCCCAATTCATCCCATCAATTGAACTTCAACACCATCCCATCATCGTCGCACTTGGAGATGCCAGCCAGTATGGCAGATTTGAGGGAAACGCTCGGGACGGGAAAAAGGGGGGGAGGTCGCACCCTAGCTGGCGCGTTCGAGACCGCGTTCCAGTGAGCCAACCCGGCCGTCGACCAATCATGACCCTCCTCAGTCCCCAGCCTGTGGCTTGCTTCCTGTCTGCTGCAAGCAAATAAGGTACCTAGGTAAGGTACTTAAGCATGTTGTGCCACGATCATAGTAATGCAGCGTACCTGAAGGGTACTTGCACACTGCATCTAGCACTAGTACTGCTAAAGTACCGACACGCCTGACTTGGTCTTCCCGCCTGTCAAAGCAGCAACCCAAACCGTCGTACCACTCGTCCTCCATCCACCAACCTCCCCCACCCTTTTTTACACAAGTCACCCCCTAATAAATACCGCTGCCGCGGTGGAAGAATGGATGCCCGCCTCCCCTGGGCCTCATTCGAGAATGTCGCGTGGAACACGCGCCGCCCGCATGCCCCTTGCGCCGCAACGCCTATTTTGTCTGTTGACCTGTAAACCAAAAGCCAACCAACTCGTGGAGCCGGTTCATGTTCCTGTGCTTCGCATTCGCCCTGCCGCGCCGGGATCTGCGGGGTCTGCCGCCTTGGCATAAGACTTGGCACTCGAGATCCTCAGCGCTGGGACTGGGCTGTGCATGCATGGGCACGCGACGTCAACGGCCCAGGGGTTTTCAACTACATCTCATCAAGATACACGATTGTGGTCGACATTGAAAAACAAATCACAGGGCTGGAGGACTTCGAATTGTCTCCGAAAGTCCGGGGTCGGGCGACGGGTGTGGGCGGACTACACTCAGCTCTGGCGCTCGCCGGCCCGACCGCCCCCCTAATTTTGGGTGCGCGCGGGAATGTCCCGGCTGCGACGGCACAAATACGAATGCAATGATCGGAGCAGCCGCGTGCCATCTCAGGGGCGCACGTGACCTTGGATGATGTTGTTTCGCTTTTGCCGAAATCTACCTCCGCAGGTAGGTAGGATAATTTTTTTCCTGAGTTTCATCAAGCATCAAACATGTCACATCAGATGGGAGAGTATTAAAAAAAAAAAAGCCAAATGATTGTGCGGGCGCTATTCTAGCACCAAAGCCAAAACGTACATCAGAGGGAGCGCTCCCCAAAATCCAGATGTACACCAACGCCGCTTTCGTTCGCACCGCTCACTTGAGGTACCTTGCCTCACCAACCTACCGAGCCTCGACACAATCAACGATCGTCTGGATCACACCTCTTCTTAGTCTTCAACCCCACTCCGTTTCAATATAAGTGAAAAAAGCAAGCTCCTGATTGAGAGAAACCAAGACCCAAAATAAAACTCCATCGCTCGATTCGAAAAAAGAGGCTGATGAATTCATTAAAGATGCACATCGCTTGCAGAATGCTCTTCATGATCGTCGTCTATCGTAATTAAATGTAGGAGATGCGGGCACCGGCAACAGCGGCGTTCCAGGAGACGTGGTCGTGGTCGTAGACGCCGACGAGCTCAAAGGCCTCAACGGTGCCGGGGGCCTTGCAGGGCGTCTTCTTGGTCAGGTAGGAGCTGTAGGTGGCGTCCCAGGTGGCAAGGCCGCCGCGCTGGACTGACATGCGGCCGAGGTTGACGTTGCGCTGGTTGCCGGGGCTCCAGCCGGAGGTGCAGCCGGGGGCGGGGGCGAGGCTGGTGTAGAGGTCGACCTTCTTGCTGCCGTAGAGCGAGGCGCCCTCGTCGAGGAAGAACTCGAAGAGGCACTGCTTGCCGGCGACACCCTCGGGATAGGTGAAAGTCATGAGGGTGGTGTAGTCGTGGCCCTTATTGTAGGTGGCCTTGTCGACAAGGCCGTAGGAAACCTCGCACTGGATGGCGCCGTTGCTCACGTCGTACGTGTAGATGGACGAGGGCTGGAAGTAACCGCTGGGGGTGGGGTCCGGGGTCGGGGTGGGGTAGCCGGTGTTGGTGGAGTTGGCGTACCGGGCCTCGAGGGGAGCGCCCATGACGGAGCCGGCGGCGATGGTAAGAGCGACGATGACGTTGGTGAACATTTTCAATTGATGTCGTTGGGCTTGGTAAGGAAGAATGCTTTGGTAGAAGGATAAATAGTTCCTAAAGATGGTGACAAGGAAAATAAGATGACTGATATAGGAAATAAGGAAATAGTAAAATGGAAATATGATGTTGTAGATGAATGAGATGTTTTTAATGAAGACGTCAAACAGAGAAGTTGAAGGACTGCCATGGTCTTTATAGAGCGAGAGATCAGGAGCTGAGCGACACTGGTGACCGTACAGCTCGGGCAGAGGAGAACCACCTCGCCCTCGCACCACGGATTGCCTCGAGTCCTAGTCCGAGACTCCCTGGCTGATGCCGCAATTAGCACCACGGAAAACCAGATGGCCGGTGAGGCGGTTGTTGCACTGCCCACTGAGTTTCCCATCATCTTCTCTTCAGAAAGAGACCGGTCAAGTTCTGTCAAGCCTCATAGGACGCCACGGTTCCTCTGCCTCGAAGCCATCACTCGACAGACGAGCAGTAGCCTGGCAGCACCGCTCACACTTGCCTGACACTTCTTGCCTGACACTTGCCTGCTAGTGCGCCTTCTCGCCTGCTAGTGCGCCTTCTCAGTACGTGGGATTGGTGAGGCGGTGCGGGACCTCTTTTGAAGCAACCTAGGTACACAACGACGGTCGCCCATCTAGCTGTGCAGAAAGCAGTAAGCGTGCAGCGCCCAAGGTAGCTTCCGCCCGAGTGAAACGGCCCCGCCTCACTTGACCTTGCTTTCCGGCCGGTGCTCGAGTAAGAATGAAGCGGGGAAGAAGGGGTCTGAAGAGCAGCCTGGGAGCTGGTAGGGCTGAGGCCTCGGAGTAATGTGCGGCTGAGGATCAGAATCTTGTCATTCGTCGACAGGCGAAGTAGTGATATATTCAGTTTGATACTACTGGTCTGGTCAAAGGACTCGAAGAGCTGCCTGGGGCACTACACCATCACTACACCGTCACACTTTGACGAGCTAGCAAGCATGGCGAAGTCAGTCTACCGACCTGCCGCAGGCTGTGGTTGCGCCACGGAGGCCAGAGGAATGGCAGGCAGCGCTTGGTGCGGCATGGGTGCCGCAAACAACTTTGAGTTACCTCACGTTGGAGGCCCATCGGCAAACGAAGAAAGCTTGAAAGCTTGTTTTGTCGCCAGCCGCCTCGGCAGTGGTTAGTGTCGAGCTACGGTAATTTCATCATGCGTCGGCCTATTGAATGTTGTCCTATATTAGTCACCAGGGGTACTACTGGAAGAGATGTTGACTGTGACAGAGTGTCAACGAGTACAGAAGGGAACCTATGAACTAACAGGGCAGTTTCTTGCAGAGCCAACATATTTGTGCTGACTTGGTTTGCTGGTGAGTCTAGACATGGAGCATGTGTAATCGAGACGAAAAGCGCAAGGTCGAGTCGAGGTGGAGTTGTTTGGTGGAAATGCAAATGTTGGGATTACTACCGTTACACCGCACCGTAATAAATGCCCGTCAGACACGGTGGGGTCTCCCAAGACTTGTGACAACTCCAAGGCCGTGCTGCGCTTGCCACAGTGACTCAGGCCTGGTGCTGCTCCTGTCCAACGAAATGACGGGGAGAGGTTGTACAGGTTTGTCACCGCACCGGCGACACGGTCGTCGCATTGCCGCTGTCTAAAGGTAGAAGAAGAAATACGTCTAGACGAGATAATCATCTTACACCGCCGTGATCAGCAACCTCTTTCTCAACCGACGCGCGCGAGGTGGACAATCACGCAATCCGTACCCAGAGAAGCCCGCAATCACCAATCCGTCGTATACCACACGTCTCCCAAATCACGACTCGCACTCTAAGCTCCGACATGGCTCCAGCTCAGCTCACCGGCCAGGCCCTTCTGGCTCGCGCGATCCAGAACACACCCATCATTGACAACCACGCGCATCCGCTCCTCAACCTGGATGCGATTGGTCGTTACCCGCTGCTCTCCATCGTCACTGAGGCCCATGGCGACGCCATTCACGCCTCGCTGACAAGCCTCGCACACCTGCGAGCTGTCAAGCAATTGTCGACCGTTCTGAAGTGCGAGTCAACATGGGAGGCCGTCGTCAACGCTGTCGAGCAGAAACGCATCGGGGACTATGACGCCTGGGTGGCGGAATGCCTCACTGGTATCGAATCCGTCCTCGTCGACGATGGACTTGACGGAGAAGACAATGTCTATCCATACACGTATTTCGACGAGCACACGCCAAGCTCCGCCAAGCGTATTGTGCGTATCGAGCTGATCGCCGCATCCATCATCAATGCCCATTGCCCTGAGCAGGTCTCCGGGCGCAAGACCTCTCAAGATGTTGCTTTCGCCTTTGACCAGGTTCTTGAGGAATTCGACCTGGCCATTTTGAGGGCAACCTTTGACACGGAGGTCGTGGGCTTTAAATCCGTTATTTGCTATCGGACAGGTCTTGCCATTCCTCGCAAGCCAGACGTCGCCGCCGCGAGACGGGCCTTCGAAGGGATATACAGGACACATACCCAAGGTACTGACAAGGCGTTCACAAGGGTCGACCACGAAGGACTCAATGAATTCTTCGTCCACAGACTGGCTTCCGTCATTCGAGATGGTGAGGCCCCCGTGAAAAAGCCAATCCAGTTCCACACTGGATTGGGTGATAACGACATCACTTTGACGAGCGCATCGCCCGCCCATCTGCAAGAGTTCATCCGGGAGTATCCAACCGTACCCATAGTCCTTCTTCATGCCAGTTACCCGTACACGCGGGAAGCCGGATACCTTGCTACCGTTTACGCCAATGTATATGCCGACATTGGCGAGATTTTCCCCTTTCTCAGCCAAGATGGCCAGGAGATTGCCGTCCGTCAGATCCTCGAGCTCTGCCCGTGGTCCAAGATCTTGTGGAGCACAGACGGCCATTGGTTCCCCGAGACATATCTACTGGCCGTGCTACAGGTGAAAGAGGTCTTCGGAAAGGTGCGCATCTACTTTTCGGATGGGACGGGGTGAAAGAACTGACAAATTCAGGTCCTCGAAGAATACGTCCGCAAAAGACACATCACCTGGCAGCAAGGCCGTCAGCTCGTGCAAGACGTCTTCTTCAACAACTCAAACAAGCTGTATCACCTCGGGCTGACAATGAGAGACGAGGAAAGAGCTCTGGGACAGGCTCAGTCGGCTGAAATCAGTGACCTAGACCTACTCGATGCGTATCTTGAAGGCAATCCAGAGCCCACGTTCCTCCGGGTTTACTGGAGCGACTATACAGCCACAACGAGAATGCGTGCTATCCCCTTGCCACAAGTATTGAGGCAACTTCGTGAAGAGGGTTCGTTTTCCATCGGAATCACCAAGGCGTCGTTGGGCCTGCTCCAGAACGACTTGGCCGCCCCAGGCATCTCACCAGTAGGCGAATACAGACTTCATCCGGACTTCAGCTCCCTCGTTGGTGGCCCCGGAAACGCTAACGCCAGCGTGTTCGGGGACTTCCGTGAGAAAGACGGCTCAGCTGTGGCTCTTTGTCTCAGGACACTTTTGCAACGCCTCACAGAGCTGGCCTCGAGTCGCGGCTTATCTTTTCAGCTCGGTTTCGAGGTGGAGTTTGTATTACTCCAACGTGGCTCGACGGATGGCCAACCCTACTCCATGCTAGAGAATGACGGCCATGCCTGGAGCAAAGCCAGCGCCATGGATAATCCAGTTGTTGCCCAGGTCATCGAGCCGGCGATTGCGGCCCTCGCTGAGCAAGGCATTTTCATCGAGCAGGTACACCCGGAGAGCGCCCCGGGGCAGTTTGAGGTTGTTCTGCCCAGGGCGGCGCCGCTTGCAGCCGTCGACACTCTGATTCACGTGCGCAATGTCATATCGAGTGCAGCTACAAAGGCAGGTTACCGGATGACCCTACACCCCAAGCCCTTTGCCATGGCCTGCGGCAACGCCGCCCACGCCCACCTGTCAATCTCGTCGCCTGGCGGTGATAGGCCAAAGGTCTACCAGCCGTTCTACGCCGGAGTACTGAGGCATCTCGGAGCCATTTGTGCGTTTACCTACAGCAGCCCCGCCAGTTATGAGAGGTTGCTCGACGGCGCCTGGGCTGGCGGCAGGTGGGTGACTTGGGGAACGCAGAACCGAGAGGCCCCGCTTCGCAAGGTTGACGGAAGCCACTGGGAGATCAAATGCATCGACGGTCTCTCGAATCCGTATCTTGCCATTTCGGCCATCCTGGCTGGCGGACTGCTCGGCGTCAAGAACGGGGAACCACTAGTCTGGGGTGACTGTGAAGTCGATCCTGCCACGCTTACGGACAACGACAAGCGTGAGTTGGCGGTGGAGAAGATGCTGCCTTTATCCGCAGGTGAGGCTCTGGAAGAGCTGATGAAGGATGATGATGTGGCATCGCTCCTGGGAGAGGAGCTTGTTGAGCGATATGTCACCATGAAAAAGGCCGAGACGAAGATGATTGAAGAGATGCATATCGAAACCCGTCGACAGTGGATTATGGCTCGCCAATAGATTTCTTCTTGAGACGAACAGCAAGTGGGGTAAGGACACTCGTGTAATGAAGGTGGCACGAACTGGAAGACAAGTTCATCTGCGGGAGACTTCCAAACCGAGTAGCGACCGCTCCATGATCCCTAACGATACGAGATGCCATATCCTCAGGCGTCCTGCATTTCTCAAGATTCGTGACGCGAGGATTATGAGTCTCAACGACATGTAACGACAATCAAACGCTTCATTATAGATCTAATCGAACGTAATCTTAGTACCCGTGTGCTTCGCCGCTGTGCCCGTCAATCTCGCGACCATGAGATCCTCCTGCGCCTTGAGCTCCCTCGGCGGCGCGGACTTCTTCTCCCTCTTGGCCACCCCTCCACCCTCGACAGCGGTGCCGTCGGCTTGCACCTGCCGTCTCGGCGCATCCTTGCCGAATCGCTTCTTGTATCGCGACTGGTCGTCCTCGGCAAGCTCAATCTTCAGATTTCGGCCAGCAATCCTGTTGACCCACCACTTCCTCATCTTGAACTTCTTTTCCGGCGCGGCATCCGGCTCTTCATCATTGTCCGAATTGTCCTCCTCGCCGTTGTCTTTGGCCCTCTTCGCCTCGACAAAGTCATCTTCTGTGTCCAGCTCCTCCTTGATCCTGCAGAAGCCCTTGACGGCCCAGCCCGCAGACTCGGCCTCGCGGAACTTGACCCAGCCGTAACCCTTGCACTTGCCCGAGTCCTCGAATGTCGCCACCTTGACCCAGTCGATCTCTCCACACTTTTCAAAGTTGGCCCGAACATCCTCCTCTGTCGTCTGGAAGCTCAGGTTGCCGACAAAGATCTTGCGACTGGCGGGCACCTCGTCCTCGGCCTTCTTCTTGGCGGCGGCGGCGATATCAGCCTCTTCCCTCTTCGGCCTGCCGTCGTACGACGTGGAATCCTTGATGAGGAGCTTGCGGTAGAGCAGCTCGTTCTCGGTCAGCGCGATGGCGGCGACCTTGGCGCCCATGTCGGCAAAGTCAACGTAGGCGAAGCCCTTGTTCTTCTTGTCCTTGCTGCCGCCATCCTTGGTCGTGGGCATGTTTATCCTCGTGATGGACTCGTTGGTGATGACCTCGCCCGAGTTCTCGATGAGCCACTTGCGCAGCATGTCCGGGGTGACGGCGAAGGGCATGTTACCTACCCAGACGCCGTGCTCGGAGCGGTTGGACTTGAGTTTCTCCTTCTCCTCCTTCTTGGCTTCCTTCTCGTCGTCGCTGTCGTGCTTGGGCGGCAGGGTCTTGCCCTTCTTCTGGGCACGCTTCGCGCGCTTCGAGGGGGGTTCGGGGGCTTCCAGGTTGACCTCAAGCTCCTCGAGGTCGGCCTTGCGCTTCTTGGGCGAGGAGGCCTCCTCGTCCACCCTGGGAACCTTTTCCGTCTTTTCCGTGGCCATCTTAGCGGCGGTGTTTGAGCCTTGGTGTCTGGTGTTTGGTGAATAATCAGGGAAGACTGCTACAGTCAAGACAGCAAATTGGCTGAGCTCTATGTCCTGTGTCAGGGTCTTGCAAAGTCGAGGGGAGATCGTCTTTTGCGGTCTGGGTTTTTTAGGTGGAGCCGAGGGACCGATAGCGATAAGATGCTGGCCGGGCAAGCCAGGGCAACTTAAAGCCAGGGTAAGCACCAAGGCTCATCCCAGTGCGACGGAGGCGTCGTGAGCTCGTTAGGTCGAATCAGAATCAATATGGTGCTTCTTTTGCCGCTCGTCCTTGCATGATCATGATCATTAATTCGGGAATGGGAGTCGAAGAAAGGGGGTACTTCATTACGAGAAGATTTTATAGCAAAGTCATCTCAAGAGCCGTACTAGACAAGACTCCGTAACAGTAGGGGCGGCCGGTTGGATGAAGGCATCGTAAAATACCTACCCTTCGCACTCTGGGATGCCACTTCAGCGAAACGGTAGACCTGGTGACAGATCCCTAACGAACTCGCCGATTGGCAGCTTATTGGATGCTCAGCTGACCTCACATGGGCTCCAGCCTGAAGCTAGACTGAAGTTGGGCGTCTTGGATGTCGGGTACAGTCACTAAGAACGGCATCTACCTGGCTCTTTCGCATTAGAATAGATTAATGTCCTTTGCATAGGCCTCACAAAAGCCATCGTCAATCAAAGAGACTTCGTGGCAACGTAGGGATGCCGACAGGTTTTCACTGAAGGCTCGATCTCCGTCCCACGCGTCCACAAGCCCACGAGCCCACGAACCATGCCGTGGCAACAGCGGACCCCCCCCAGAGACAATCCAGCAAAATTACAGGTGGTTCGCATGCAGCCCTCCACACCCAACACAGGCTCTGGCCCCGCCAGCACACCGGCGCTAACTCTTCGCGGGCCCGGGCGGCTTAGGCTTAAGTGGGCAACCAAAAGGGCCTTGTGCTGCACTTCAAGGCCTGCACCGTCCAACCATCCGACTTTCAAAACAACCGACCCATCCATTCCCCTCACCGACCTCTCTCCTCTACTCTGCTCTCGTCTTCTCCTCTGCGTTCTCCTCACAAACAACTTTCACCGAGCGAACGTGCAATCAATCAATCCATCATTCAATCCGAACAAAGCACCTGCACCCGACCGACCTCTGTCGCTGCTTCTGGCATCACCCTCGACTCGACGTCAACGCTTTTCTTGGTGTGCATCGAGTGGTGACAAAGGGATTTTGCATCAGGCTTTTGCATGATGAATGTCTTGCTGTCGCCACAACCTCATCTTCTCCCTCATCAGCACGACTCCGCCCGCCGCTCCCCCCCTCGCTCCGGTAAGCCATCACCTTCTGCAGCCGCTCCTCATTTTGCCGCAGCGTTGCACCCCTCCCAACAAGATCATCATTAGGATCGTTTTGACTAATCCCTCTCACAGGCAGCCCTTTCCACAACATGGCCAGCAACCGCAAGAGGAAGGCCGACGAAGACGGCGATGAGATGTCCGTGTCGCCTCGCAGCTCGCCCGCTTTCGCAACCCGACAACTCGCCCGCCCCTCGAAGAAGGTCCGCTCGAACGAACTAGTCGGCCGTCATCTCACCCTTCCTCGTCTGCTGGAGACCCTCGATCCCACCCAACTACGCACCGTTCTCGAGCGCATTTGTGAGCGACACCCAGATATTGGACAAGAGGTTGTTTCTGGTGCCCCTCGGCCCACGGTCGCTGCCGCCCAGGGAGTGCTGCAGGAATACGTCGCCAAGATGAAGGAAGCCATGCCGTACGGACAGTCCAGCGCCGAATACACTTACTACCGGGTCAAGGCTCCGTTGACGGCACTCATCGAAGCCCTCCTCGACTTCACGCCCCAATACCTTCCCCCCATCGAAACGCAAACCACCGTATCCCTGGAATATCTCGACCTCGCCACCGACATCATCCACGGCCTCCCCAACTGGGAACTCCAACAATACCGACACCACAAAGACACTGCCTACGATGAAATCTCCAAGGCCTGGGCGTTAGTTATCAACGAGGCTGCCAAGCGCGGAGGCGGCCTCAACTTGCACTCTGGCGGTTGGGACCAGAAGCTGGCGAAGCACAACGAGATATCGAGCGGACGAATGGGCACTGCCATGAACGCCATGGCCACTGGAGTCGGTTGGATGGGCAACGCGAGCTCGAGCGGCACTCCCACGAACAGCGCCTCGGATCCAAACTCCATCCTCAGCCAGCTCATGTCCGGCACTTACGGGGCCCCTGTTCGGGTTGGACCATGGTAGGACCGGCGCACACGACCACACAATCGACTGCTTCAGGATCCGTTTCGACAACTCACGACCATTGATGAATGCTTATTTGACTTTTTCCTTCTTCATACTTGGCATCGGCAAGGGCATAGACACTCTGTTTTCACGGGCATTCACAGTCGGTTAACGGAATGGCGTTCAACTGTTTTTCTATGGATGATATCCTTTTCGATCACTCACAGGCCGGTAGGCATAGGGATATGACTTTTCCCCGTTGCAGCCAGAGTCAGGCAGATCAGCACGTTTTTTTATGTATGTAGTATCAAGCTGGTAGCCATAAGCCACCGCCTTGAGAAGAGCTCAAATGGTACAGACTCTTCAGAACTTTGTCGCATCCTCGATTGATGCCGTAGAGCGATTGAACCTGCCCCTTCACAGAGAGTGCGCAGTGAGAAGTGAAGTTATTAATGCAACATACCTCTGTGCTGATTCCACCATCTTGGCCCGTATGAATGCAACATGAAACTGTCTGGCTCGCAAGACTCAAGCATTTCTTCATTGCGAGTCGTTCCGCTACCACGCCACCCTTATGCATCGACCTTCTCTCGTTGCTTCCGCCCGTCTGTCGGGTTCTACCGCCCAGCGTGCAGATGTTGCACCAAGTGTCGGGCCGGGTGCGCCTCGAAGGACGTTGGTCACCTGTGCACCGCACTCATTCCCTGCCTGGCCCTCAAAGCGTTGGAGGTTTGGAGGGCAAATTGAGGTGACGTGGGCAGGTACCTAGGCAGCGGAAGGGGGAGAGAGGGCGGGGGGGGGCGGTGACATTCATCTCACGTGATCACCCGTCTTCCGTTGGCGACTTGACGCGTGAGGTCACTCGCCTGGGTTTCCCGACGCGCGCCACAACACTCGACGCCCTGCACTCCACACAGCTAAAGCCCGTCTAGGCAGCGATCTGGCTTCGGATTCCTTCATCTTTCTGTTCCACGTTTCAAGGCCTGATCAATGTACTGGACTTATTCGTGAGAGACTGTGATACCGTCTCCAAGTGAAGATGCCTGCGTGCGTGTTCCCACCAGACGCGTCTTGTCACGCACCGCTGACCACTTCACAGCCCAGGCGATCAACATAATGGCAACCTCGCCAACCCGTTCGAGGAGCCGCAGAAGCGAATGACTGAGTACACTGCTCAGCAGATTGCCACCTTACAAAGTCGACTCGAGAAGCAACTAGGACCCGAGTACATATCTGCAAGATCAGGTCCATCCGGTCAAAAGGTTCACTACATTGCCGCCGAGAAATGTATCGCCCTGGCCAACGAGGTTTTCGGTTTCAATGGCTGGTCGTCGGGCATACAGAACATACAAGTCGACTTTGTCGACGAGCACCCACAGACCTTGAAGATCAGCCTGGGCCTCTCGGTCATCGTACGTGTGACGCTGCGGGATGGCACTTTTCATGAGGACATTGGCTACGGACACATCGAGAACTGTAAGGGCAAAGCCGCTGCATTCGAAAAGGCGAAGAAGGAGGGAACCACAGACGCGTTGAAGAGGGCATTGCGGAACTTTGGCAACGTGCTCGGCAACTGCATCTACGACAAGGAGTACCTCGCCAAGGTCACCAAGATGAAGCCCGGCCCCACGAAGTTCGATGAAACCAAGCTGCATCGGCACTCGGACTTTGCGAGGAAGGAGGAGAAGCAGAAAGAGAAAGACAAAGAGGACTCGCTCATCAAAAAAGAGATGGCTGATTCGCTTGATGACCTTCTCGATGCTGACTTTGACGAGATGGACTTCGCTATAAATGAGGAAGGTCACCCAGACGAGATTGTGCTTCCAGCCACCAGCAACCAAGCGACAAATTCTGAGCCGAGGGCGGCTCATAACATGCAACCCCCTTCCAGACCCATGGGCAGGAGTGTCTCGGCTGGTAATATGGGCAACATGCGAGGTCCCCAAACGCCAAACCAAGGGCCAAACACCAGACAGGCGCCTCAAGGAGAGTATCCGAACAAGCCCGCTGCCCCCAATCAGCCACGAGCACCTTCAAACCCAGCAGCACCTTCTGCTCCTCACAACCTTCAACGAGCTGGTAATGGAACGCCTCCGCCGAATGCTGCTAATGCCGCTGCCGTCGGAACGCCCGAGCCTGTGGGCTTCTTTTCCGCCCGCGCCGTCAAGGATATCCCTGAGAGCAAATTAAGCAGCAATAATCCCAACGTCGCTCTCCCCCTAGCATCGGGTCAACATGCGTTCAACCCGAAGGCCGAAAGTCCGTCAATCCGCAAGACTCCAGGTATCGACCACAGCTCCTCAAAGCCTCTCGCTCGAAACGGCCAGCATGTCCCCCCGCCAGCCAGCCAACAGGGGGCTACGGGTGGTGGCGGAACTTCAAGTACTTCGGGCTTCACCCCGCAGAGGCCAACCTCAGGACTACAAGGTGGCATGGGTAACCCGCAACTCAGCCAGACCAGGCGGATCGGAGCACCCGCTGGCCCGGCTAGTCCCCTCGCCAACCGAAATTCCTACCGAGCACCTACCATGATCAAGAGACCGGTACCGCAAGAAGGTGCAACTGGCAGGCCGCCGCTGGCCGAGGTTGTCAATAAGAGCGGCCCTTCAGTGAATAGCGGCGGTGATGCTGCAGCTGATGCTGCTAAACGTCAGAGGACGTCTTAGCTCAAAGTGATGCTTCTTGCTGGTCGTTCCACTGCGTGGAGGTGTAATACGAGCAAATGTTATATCGGCGTTGTGGTGTTTGGAGTCGTGGTCGTTTTACGGGTGCTCCGATGGGCTTACGAGACAATGTCAATAAAGGGGCATTTGATGATAGATACGTATCAAGCTCCGCCCTATTTCTTTCCACTCGTGCCCTCAGATATAACAAACTGCCTGCCATGTTGCTGTTCTGTACTCTTCAGCCCGTCACACGCAGTCAGCTACTAGCAAACCACTTTGGGTACTGGAGATGAGCCATGTTTGTGAAATGCAATTACAATGATGTCTATCTTCTATGTGGGAATATCCATCCACAATACGGCGCTACGTTACACTTCTGTCAAAGCCCAGGCCTGGCAAATTCAGCATTCTTCCACCCCATCGCTCTCTTGATGCCGAGCCACAGCTCAAAGGCTTCCAGCTTGATCTCTACGCGAAGGAACCCGACCCAGGCGGCGAAGAGCCGAATGGTGTTCGGCGGCCAAAACAGCGAACCCTGCTTCTTCAGCTCCTCGACCTGTTCCTCAAAGACGGTGCGCGTGCAGTACCGCGCCAGGATCATGAACGTGCGGATCGGGCCCTGGCGGGTGTGGAGGTTCTCGTCGAGGGCGCGAGTGAGGTCGTTGGTCTTGAGGATGAGGAGGATGATGCGCGGAACCTGGCCTAGGAGCTGGACGAGGTCGGCAAGGAGGCCCTCCGAGAGAGCATCGCCCATCTCCTTCTTCTCGTCCGCGGTACGGGTCTGCAGGATGGACGCGCCTGCGTCCTTTCCGTCCTCGTCGCCGGCATTCTTACCTGAAAGGATGCTGAAGTCGCGGCCCGTGATGGCGGAGGCGAAAATAGGGAACTGCTCATCGGTGATGTGGGCCACCTCCTTCGCATAACGGCGCATGCGGTTCATGTCTCCGTCAATGACGGCCAGCCACATCTTGGCGTAGGAGCGCTGCAGGTCGCGGGGAATCTCGCGATACAGGCCGTGATCGTAGAGGATGATATCGAAGTTGTGACCACCCACGCGGCGGCCGCGGGCGTCGTTCTTGCGGATGGCGAGGTTGCCGCCATGAGGGTCGCAGTGGAGAGGAGCGCCAGCGCCAAAGATCATCTCGTTGAACACGCGGGCCAGACAGGCGGAGACCTCATCACGGTCAATGCCGTTGGCGTCGAGGTATTCGAGATCGTCGAGACGATGGCCTGATTCGCGAGCCATGACAAGAATGCGCTGCTTGGCCCAGAGAACGTCGGGAACTACAAGGGGGTGCTCTGGGAGGCGGGCAAAGTGCTGCTGGGTACGCCTGGCGTTTTCCGCCTCTTCTGTGAAATCCAGTTCCTTCGGTAAAGACACATCCATTTCGGAAGAGAGCCACTCGAGGTCGTATTCGGGGAAGAAGCGCTTCAGCGTCGTAAACGTGAATCTGGTCAGTGCCAGGTCGAGAAGAGCCCATTGAGCAAGCTCAGGGTGCTGCACCTTGACAGCCACATGCTGACCGGTCTCCTTGATCGTTGCGGTGTGTACTTGGGCCAGAGACGCAGCGCCAATGGGCTCAATGGAGAATTCGCTAAAGAAGTCAAGAATCGCTTGGCCGGTGTCCTTGCGGAACATGTCCTCGATCGACTCGTATGACGAAACAGGGCATTTATCCTGCAGAGGAATAAAGGTAGTCGTCCACTCCGTCGGGAGGAGATAGTTCATCGCGCTCTGTGTTCGAATTAGCGTGCCGAACCATTTCACCACTGCTTGTTGGTTTGACGACGTACCAGGTGTTGACCCAGCTTGATGAAGATGCCACCATTCTTTTCCAGCACCCTAAGTGTCCTTTTGGCGCATCGTGTGTGGCAATCGCTGAGGAGCTTTGATCGGACATCTTCATCGGATTCGGCGTCCCGCTGATTCAACGTTGTCCGGTAACTGCCCACTGTTAGTCAAACAGCTCATTTCTAGGTACCATGACAGATAACGCACTCGTTGATGCAGACGGCAAGCGCTGCGGCAACTCGTCCAGCTCGCTCGGCAGCGTCATATCCGTATTTGATGTCGTCGGTGAAGGCTAGCACACCGGCTGTTGCAGCGCCACCAGTCGAGGCGAGAAGGAGAGCGCCCTTGCGTCCATTGCGAGTATTCGATTTCCCGCTAGTCCAAGCTCTCGAAGAAGCATATCCGCGGGACGCAATGGTCTGGGGCGTCCTAGGACGACTCAATTGGGTGCGGCAATTGGCGCAAGTCCATCCGGGCGTCCATGGTCGCGTGTTGAGCCGGCGCAGTGGGAGCGAGAAGGCGGAAAATGTGGCTTTCATTGGGAAGTCGTCCTGTTGCCACCAATACTCTGACTGAGAAGAGCGGGAGCGGCTGGGAGCATTATCATCTGTGGAGTGTCGTGTCGCGAGGGTGCACTTCGCAGGTGCGTGTGGTCGAGGCTAGAGTTGGTGATGCCAACACATGTGACGTTCTGTTAGTGGCGATCATCAGCAGTTTTTTCTCCATCTTCATCATCAGATGTCCCAGCGCCTCTAGTGCAGCGTAGACAGATCGAACCGTCCTGAGGGACCCACTCAAGCCACTCCAGTTGGCCATCCGTTTTCCATCAGTTCAGGGGCACCTTCCGTTTCGACCCGCATCCAATCTTGGCATTTGTGCCTCTCCAGTTGCTGCAGCCAACGACGCCACTGACCTTTGCTCGGTATCGTGTCTTGACTCTACGGCCCCATGGATTGTGTATCATCAGGCTTCGGGCAAATATGATCACGAGATAATATTATCGTCCCATTCACTTTCGTACGATGAAGTCTTCCTGGCCAAATATCATTCCAACCCTGTCATTTAGTCGCCATAGAATCCTCGCTTACCCTACCACGAACCTTCCATCACAACATCGCGCTCCTCTCCAGCTTTCTGATCCTCCTTGATTTTGTTGTATTATACATTAGACCACGCGCTGGGGCTTGTACTGACATTCGCGGCCACGATGGACGACGTTGTCAGTTTGATCACGGTTAAAGTCATTTCAAATCTTAGAAGAGGTCCTTTCGACTCGATCACTGTTGTGCGGTCTATCTGCGTGTCGCTTACGTTCACCATTGTGAGAGCCCTTGAGCTCCTATCTCCAACGTCGCAATTTACACCTGCGCTGCCTCATAGACCTAGCCCGAATCCTCAAATGCTAATGTCGCTGTATCCAGCTTGCATCATTTGTCTTTTGCCGTTGTGGCAAGGTCTGAGATAGGCTTTTCATCTCAGTGCTCGCTGAGAGTAGTGGCGCCCTCGAAAGACAACCTAACGAAAGTCATCCATCAGAGTTGTTTTTGGTCCTCATGGCCATCGCCCTTTGCACAATCGGCGATACTGTCTGCGTGAGGCTCTTGGTGACGAAGAGGCTTGAGGGTCAGCGAAAATCAAGTAAAACGGACTCGGGGCTTGGGGAATTAGGTAGATTACTGGCAGATCACACCTTAGTCTAGGTGCTTATTATTAGTATACGGTTGGCACACGGGAACCAGATCGTATGGTCCTCGTACCAAATATTCTGTCGGAACATTTGCAGCTATAGGTGCTCTCACAGTATTTGTATATAATGGGGACAGGGATATATCGCGATCATCGCGATGAAGCGGGGCACTTAACGGTCGCCCCACGTCTGGACGCGCCGCGTCGAACCGCGACTCAAGTGGCGTCGGCTTTGACCCTACCTTACCTTAAGGTAGGTAGGTACTTCTCTTCCCCCATCTGCTCTTCGGCAACAACGACAAGAATCTCGTCCTTTCCGTGTTCTACCCACTCACACACCCTCTTCACAAGCCTTCACTGCTCATCGCATGACCTTCTGAGAACCTCATCGGCTTGGCCTATTATGTTTTCCCTTGCTCAGACTCCCATCTTCTCGACAGCATTCGACAATACCAGCAACATGCCGTGGACTCATAGTCATCGACCCTCCGTCTCCTCGCCCCTCTCTTCCTCTCCCATCCGCGCAACGTCTCCCGTTTCTCCGACAAGACGCAACCCCCTGGATTTTTCAAACCGTCAAACACAATCCTCGCCAATTCAAGCGCCATCATCCAAGCTCAGGTACGCGTCACGACAGACCAAGCCGAACCCAACAATTCGTCGCCGCGAAGAGGCCCAAGAGAGCAGGCGAAAACTGTTTCTGCAAAATGTTCGTCAACGCGCCGATGAACGCAACTATGAGCGAAGGGACATGGAAGGAATTGTGAGCCAGACCCTTGAACTCCCGTCACGGCCAACCTGCGGCGTATGCATCGCTCTGGGCGCCTTCAATAGATAGAGGCTAATAGTCGACGCCCAGCTTCTCAAGTCGAGTTGGGACAAACAGATGCGAGAAATCATTCTCGCGAAGCGACTTGAGAGCAACGCTGTATTCTCCGAGACGGACATCGATCACGCTGCCGAGCTGCTGATGCAGGAAGAGGCAGCCTCACAAGGCCAGCACCCCCCCGCAGATATCGACGACATGATGGTCGACGAGATGGCGATGCAAGAAGAGAACGAGCTTGATGCACTTGTCATGGCCTATAACAAACCCACCGACGACCAGCAGATGGCGTCAAACTCCGGCGCAGATCCACACAGCATGTCTGACGATGAGGACTATGACGCAATCTTTATGGATCTCGTATCCCAACAGGACTTTCCACACCAGATGGACATGTCTTAAGATGTATGAAATGCGGGTTCGTTTGATGATGGATTTCTTCTTGTTGGTTTGTATGTGATACCATCTGTTTGGCGTTCTGGGGGCACGACCAAAATGTCTGGCACGGAGTTCAGGAAATGGCACGGGAAGGGTACCCTGGGGCACTCATGTCGTGTATACTGGCTGTCGTTAAATAACTATCTAACTTGAGGTTTAACCTCCCCGTTATTGTGGGTTGCAACTCTCGTCCGGTGCTCCGAAGGCCTCCTGGGCCGACGCCATGTCCCCGACCAAGTCTTGTGGCGGCGAGCCCGCGTCTTGCATCTACGCTTCCGTTAGTTACACTGAACCGTACGGTCATGACAAGACTAACCTTCTGCATCCTCTGCACGATATACTCCCGATCCGCCGGGGTTGAGTCCGCGTACTTTGGCTCCTCAAACTTGGCCACAATCTCTTTGACGATGACCTGCTGCTCCTGATAACGCTTCAAATCCTCTGCCGGCGTCTTATCCTTATTCTTTTCCATCCACTCGGGGAACTTATCATTAAGCTCCTTCATGGGCTCGTACAGGATTTCCTTGTTGGTCAGCTGCTCCATCATGCCCATCAACATTTTGGAGAAGTCTTCTTCGCCACCAGCACCGTCAAGGCCTCCGCCATCGCCCATCTGCTTCATCAGTTCAGCGAGAAAGTCATCCGAAGATGAGTCAGCTGCCGCTGCCGTCGCCGAATCGCCCGAGGCCTGCATCCGCTCCATCGTTCGTCGAATGGTATCCTGGAATGAGGCATCTGATGCTTGGGCGTCTGCTGAAGCGCCGGCTTGTGCTGAGCCTGACGAAGTTACCTGCTGCGCACCTTCGCCTGTCGCATCCTGAGCAGCGGCGGCGGTCATCGACTTGAATACGTCGTCAAACTGAGATTGCATTTCAGGCTGTGGCCAGTTTAGCATCAACTCCAAGCAGCGCCAGGGTCCGGGAGACTTGCGTTCTTCTCAAGCTCGCCTAATAGGTCGGACATGCCAGCCTGCAGCTGGTTTGCAAATTCTTCATCGCCAAACATATCTTCAAGAGACTTCTCGGCGGAGCCCGCACCGACGCTCTCAGCCCCGATAGACGGTCCAGGGAGGGGGGCAGTGGTGCTTTTTTCTGGTTCAGCGGGCTTTTTGGAGAATTCCTCAAGCATATCTGAGCTGCGTCAGTCCCGAAACGAGAGCCAAGCGGGATATTCAACAGCATACCGTCCAAGTCATCGAGGTCATCCTCATCTGGGTCAGGCACATCCGCCACGGGAGTCTCTAGCTTCTTGTCTTCGACTGCAGTTGTAGCAGTTTTTGCCTCCACCTCTGGTGCCTTGACGGTACCGGTGTCGCTCATTTTGTTTTGATAGAGATGATTTCGCGGTATACTGCAATGTCAGAAAGCGCAAAGCTGCCAAGGGCACGTGAACAGGCCCTGCGGGACGCAAGAGAACAGGAAACGGGGCCAAATATCCGGCTAGGAGCCCTGAGCCAACGATAATATATATGGATAAGGTGTACGAGAGGTATCAGACAAGTGCAAGTAGGTTCGATTCAAGGTGAGAGATAAGACAGCGGTAGTATTCGGTGTACAAAACCGCAAGAGCCCGCAGCACATGAAAGCCCAAGCCGAGGTGAGAGAGGTGGTGCAGGTCGGCGCATTACCTACATCAGTGCATGCTCATTCAGCTTAGTGGGGGCGGGGCAGATGACCCCGCCTCCGGGACAGCAGAGAACAGCCGGCGGCAGCTGTGCTACTTTCAAGCATCCGGACCCGGTCCCGCCTGTTGGGGTGCCTTGGGTGCCCAACCGCGCCAGGGCAACTCCAGAGTCTCGGCGATAAGAGTACTTTCTGCCGCTATTCAACCCCAGATCGGTACACCGCCTGCCTCAGCCCATCATCTATCGTCGAGATCGCAGTTGCAGCCTGGCGACTGACAGAACAAACACCACCAGCCATCAGCTCTTTAGGGTTCTGTTACTATCCCTGGTTATTAGAGCCTTGAACTGCGTCCTTCTCTCCACTCACCACCAGGAGCGCCCATCTCCTCCAGACACCCGACGCCTGCTTACGCTTCTGTCGCACAAGGCTCACGAGGGGTCCAGATCGCAAAGCGCATCACGGCTCTAACGCACACATTCCCAACAGCCAGCTCGAGATGGCGCTCTGTCAGAACAGACTCCAGGAGGAGAGGCTCGTTACTTCCGGATGGCTCTTCCGAGTTTCAACATGCTGACCCGTGCACAGGAAGGCGTGGCGAAAGGATCATCCCTTCGGCTTCTACGCCAGACCAGCACGCACGCCCAACGGAACGCTCGATCTGAAGGTGTGGGATTGCGGCATCCCCGGCAAAGAGAAGACGATGTGGGAAAAGGGCCTCTTCAAGCTGAGCATCACTTTCCCTGATGGTGCGTCCCTTTCAAACGCGCGACGAAAAGATGACGGGTTTGGCTGACTTTAGGAACTGCAGAATACCCCACGAAACCGCCCAAGTGTAAGTCACATCCGCTCAACAGCATCTCTTACCTTGGCTGACATAAGATGACAGGCAAGTTTGTTCCTCCGCTATTCCACCCCAATGTGTACCCGTCGGGGACCGTCTGTCTGTCGATTCTGAACGAGGAGGAGGCCTGGAAGCCCGCGATCACCGTGAAGCAGATCCTGCTCGGGATCCAGGAGCTGCTGAATACTCCCAACCCGGAATCTCCAGCCCAGGCAGAGGCGTACAGCCTCTTCAAGAAGGACAAGAATGAATACGAAAAGCGCATCCGCAGGGTTGTCAGGGAGAACCCGGCCCCCTAAGAGAGGACGCTTCTGGACTGCGTTTAAGTGACAATGGAGCGACGGACAAAAACGTTGATACGATCATTATGCCATGGGAAACGGAGTTGGTGGGATTACCGCTTTGGCTTTGCTATACGTTGCCTGGGGCATTCGGAGAGTGCTGCTACAGTTAGGACAGGCAGCCTGAATTGGCCAATACAGACATGTTGAAAGGAGTCATACCCCAATGTGACGGATAGAGCTGTAATGTATGTGACTCAACAGATCGGCCAACCGCCATCTGCCAGCGAGCGGGAAGGTTGACATGACGGCCGAGGGGGCATGCGTCAAAGATGCATACGCCCCCCCCCCCCCTTCACCACTAGCAATGGTCAGCCAACTGGAAGGATGCCGTTTCAACTGATGTAATTAGAAGGCGTTCGAGTCACTCTAACAAGCCAAAAGCCCTGCTTCTACCTACAGGTTGGCGGGACGGCGGGGCCAGGGTTTTATCCGTCCATCTCAGGATACCCGTCTGAGGCGAAGTCAGGTACCTGATTGCCAGTGTCAAAATGAAGGCAGGGTGGCCTCGGCACAGGTAACACCGGCGGGCTGGTTCCTTATCAATGGCCACTTTAGGTAATTCGGCGCTGGTTCGATGGGGTTCTGGCGATGTGGCCAATAAACGTATGGGCCGAGATCGGGGAGCTTCACCAACTAAACTCAGTTTGGGGTGAATCGAACGCCCCGTGGGCATTTGCGGGCAGCTATCAGCACCGCGCACAGGTAGAGTCAGATGCAGAAGAAGAAAAGGTACCTGTTTGAGAGCTTTCGCCGACTAAGGTCAAGCCTAGTGTAGTTCTAACATTGGCATTCACTACGGAGAACGCTGTCGCAGAAAAACGGGTTGGATCGGGGCGGTCATTGGAAGAGTCATAACCTCTCGTCCAAGCCTATCCCATCCCACCACCTTTTAGTTGCGCATCGCCTCCTGGAGATAAAAAAAAGCTGGAACCATTGAACCACCAGACACACTTCTCCTCTCCTCCAACACCCGCCCGAGCCCAATCCCCAGATACCCTCGACACGAGAGATCTCGTTCACACAACTGCAATCATGTGCGGTATCTTTGCTTGCCACCGGTGAGTTCTTCCCACATTGCTGCGCTGCACCACGCGCCGCTGCAACCGCCGACTGCGGATCGAGGGGCAATCACGACCCCGCCATCCACAGCCCCCAATATGCGACCACATTCGAACTGACTCTCGCCCGCGCGCCCAGTCACCCCGACGTTGAGAAATTCAAGCCCACAGCTCTGAAGCTTGCGAAGGCGTATGTTGTCCTCTGTTCGATCCTTCTCATGGCATTCAATTGACCCTTTTCCTCGCAGTGTCAGGCATCGTGGCCCCGATTGGAGTAAGGCTTGATGATGGAGGCGACGAAAGTCTCGAGGCGCTCGGCTGACCATGTGACAGGTGGAAGCATTATCGCCAACAACACGAGTAAGCTTGCTTCTCAAAGTTTTGACTCGGAAACCTGCTGACACTTTCTTCAGTCCTCTGCCATGAGCGTCTCTGCATTGTCGGCGTCGGTGAGTCCAACCGCCCGGCGGCCTTCGTGTCGCGAATCGCTGGAAGTTCAACGGCTAAATAAAGTCACCAGAGTCTGGCGCCCAGCCCCTGACGAGTACCGATGAGAACATTGTCCTCGCTGTTAATGGCGAGATCTATAACCACCGTCTCATCCGCAAGCATCTCAAGCACTCCTACCACTTCAAGACCACCTCCGACTGCGAGGTCATTATTCCGCTAGTGAGTCATGCGCACGCATTTCGGAACACCCCTTTCACGGAGGCCAGAGATGACTGACACAGTTTGCAACAGTACATGGAGTATGGCCTCGACGCGCCGAAGCACCTCGACGGCATGTTCTCTTTCGTTCTTTACGACAAGGAGCAGGATCGAACCGTTGCCGCCCGTGACCCTATCGGCATTACCACCTTCTACCAGGGCTGGAACTCCAAGGAGCCCGAGACAGTCTACTTTGCCTCCGAGCTAAAGTCCCTGCACCCCGTTTGCGACAAGATCGAGGCTTTCCCTCCCGGGCACATCTACGACTCCAAGACCGGAAAGACGACGAGATACTTCGAGCCTACCTGGTGGGATGGCGACCGCGTTCCCGAGACGCCTCTCGACCTGAAGCTCCTGCGCGAGACGCTCGAGAAGTCTGTCAGGAAGCGACTCATGGCCGAGGTCCCGTACGGTGTTCTTCTGTCCGGTGGCCTGGACTCCAGTCTGGTGGCCTCGATCGCCCAGAGGGAGAACCTGCGCCTGCAGAAGCTGGCGCTGGAGGCCAGCAACAGGGCTGCTGCCAGGGCCGAGGCCGCCAAGTCCGAGAACCCCGACGTTGGCGAGGGTCTTGTTGGCATCGACGACGATGACGAGCTGTCCACCATCACCTACCTTCCTCAACTCAACTCCTTCTCCATCGGCCTCCCCGGCTCGCCCGATAACAAGGCCGCTCTCGAGGTGGCCAAGTTCCTTGGTACCAAGCATCACGTCATGACCTTCACTATCGAGGATGGTCTCAACGCTCTTTCCGATGTCATCTACCACCTCGAGTCGTACGATGTCACCACCATCCGTGCCTCCACGCCCATGTACCTGCTGTCCCGCAAGATCAAGGCGATGGGTATCAAGATGGTGCTCAGTGGTGAAGGCAGCGATGAGGAGTTTGGTGGCTACCTGTACTTCCATGGCGCCCCTGACAAGAAGGCGCTTCACGAGGAGACAGTCCGCCGCGTCAAGAACCTGCATCTCTCGGATTGCCTGCGCGCCAACAAGTCGACATCGGCCTGGGGTCTGGAGGCGCGCGTGCCGTTCCTCGACAAGGAGGTGAGTAACGTTGACTGTTTTCTCTCTTATTTCTCCATGATGCAGTGGACTGTGATGGCTAACAAAAGCGGCAGTTCCTCGAGGTTGCCATGAACATCGACCCCCGGGAGAAGATGATCACCAAGGAGAGGCTCGAGAAGTACATTGTCCGCAAGGCCTTCGACACCTCGGACGACCCCAGCGCGGAGCCTTACTTGCCCGACAACATTCTGTGGAGGCAGAAGGAGCAGTTCTCCGATGGTGTTGGGTACGGGTGGATCGACGCGCTCAAGGACAACGCTGAGAAGCACGTCACGGACGAGATGATGAAGAACCCCAAGCCCGAGTGGGGCAACGATATTCCGGACTCCAAGGAGGCGTACTGGTACCGCACCATGTTCGACGAGCACTTCCCCACGTCGTGCGCATCGACAGTTGTGAGGTGGACGCCCACCTGGTCGAAGCAGACCGATCCCAGCGGAAGGTGAGTCTCGACAAGCTTGTGGTTGTGGGAGAGGGGGGGGGCGAGAAAGGGAAGATTATGCATGAAGAGGCCGTTGGACTAACGTGTTGCATGACAGAGCCATTGCCATCCACGAGCAGAAGTACGATACTGCATGAGCGTGCAATTTTGGAGTGGAGGGCGAGGAGGGGTAGACGCCAGCCTATCAGACCTGAGAGGCTGAGGGGTAGATTTCACCTTGCTGTTTCTGGGGTTTAGAGGCGCTGGTGCTGCCAATGATCTTTGAGGGGTTTGGAAAAGACGAAAATTGCCGGCTTAGATACCTTGGCTGATAGAATGACCTGGATGAATCTGACGAGGCGGTGGTAATAAGCTTCTTGCGTCGTGACTGTTGGTTGACTCTGACAGCGCGTGGGGTTCGACAGCACCCTGATTCTCATGATGTTTGATCCAAGACCGACAGGTGACAGGGTGACAAGGGTCTCGCTGCAGGCGGTGTTCCTGACAGGTCAGACCAGGCAAGCTAAGTGTATTGGTCTTGCAGACGTGGAACAGAAGGTGAAGGAGGGTGTGTGTTCATGGGGGAAGGAAGGGGTCCTGTGGTGCTGCTGACTGACATGGCATCATGGTGGGACCCCTTCGTGCCTTCCGCCTGCCACGATCACCCACCGCCAACTTGCATCGTCAGTCACCTTGGCCAAGGTAAGGTACCTAAGGTAGATAGATACCTTACCTTTAAAAAATTGCCTGCCCATCGCTTCCATAGCCAAGAGGTGCAAAAGACATTTCCATGTTCTTTACCCCCCTCTACCCCAACATCTTGCTTTGCTCTCATCAACACTTCGCATGGCATCACCTGCATCCAAGCATCGAACCAGCGAATCACGCGTCCACAGCAATCCCCCACGTGGAGCCTTCCCCGTCCCCTTGTGGAATAGCGGTTTCTTCTCGTTGCACATCCCGGACCGAGTTAAGCCGGGAATCCCCGTCAGCCAATCGACACGTTCCAAACAATTTTCTTGAGTCGTCCCCCAATCCCCCGGCTCGACCCCTTCGGCTCCTCTCCTCCTGAAAAGGACAACCATCGTCGCATTCCCATTCCCCACGAGAACCTCACACCACATCATACCTCTCATACCTTCCATCCCTCAAGCTCCCCCCCCCCCCCCCACCCCCTCTCACCCACCCTCCACCGATGTACGTCCTCGCACTCTGCTCAGTGCTCGGGAGCTTTGCGCACCCACAGGATCAACAATCCCACCGGCGCGCGCCTCATCACCCCGAGCCTAGCTTGACCATCAATGGCTGGACATCCTCAGCTAACCGCATCAACATAGCTCCTGAACAAGGATTTCTACCACCTCTCTGCCGCCACCCTCGAGGTCAAGAGCAACACCCCCAACAACGTTGCCTTCAAGGTCACCGGCAAGACGTCTCACGAGAAGGCCACGGCTGGAGCTGTAAGTCGCGCTCTCCCTGCCTTCACAACCCCGGGTTGGGAAAATTAATGGGATGATCATCGACTGACCACCCATCACCACACAGATTGAGGGAAAATACTCCGAGAAGGCTTCCGGTACAGCAAAACCATCCAAGAAGAAGAAACCACCGAAGGCAATCGGCGTTCACCGTATACGACGCCTAGATCTCCAAGTGGCTAGGATCTACGGCTTTGGCTACGGCACACCGATCCAATTCGGCGGATGCATCGCCCCAGGGTTCGCACAGCTGCTAATGTTATACTACCGCGCAGGCCTCACTCTCACCCAGACCTGGAACACCGCCAACGCCCTTGACACCAAGGTCGAGCTCGCCGATACCCTTGCCAAGGGCCTCAAGGCTGAGGGTGTCTTCTCCTTCCTCCCCGCCACCCAGGCCAAGGGCGCCAAGTTCAACCTGCACTTCAAGCAGCCCAACGTTCACGGTCGTGCCTTCTTCGACCTCCTGAAGGGCCCCACCGCCAACATCGACGCCGTCGTCGGCCACGAGGGCTTCCTCGCCGGTGCCTCCGCCGGTTACGACGTCAACAAGGCCGCCATCACCGGCTACTCTGCCGCCGTCGGCTTCACCGCCCCCGCCTACACCGCCGCCATCACCGCCACCGATAACCTCAGCATCTTCGCTGCCTCTTACTACCACAAGGTCAACAGCCAGGTCGAGGCCGGTGCCAAGGCCACCTGGAACTCCAAGACCGGCAACAACGTCGGCCTCGAGGTTGCCTCCAAGTACCGCATCGACCCCGTCTCCTTTGCCAAGGTCAAGGTCAACGACCGTGGTGTTGCCGCCCTCGCCTACAACGTCCTCCTCCGCCCCGGTGTCACCCTCGGCCTCGGCGCCTCTTTTGATACCCAGAAGCTCGACCAGGCTACCCACAAGGTCAGTCACCATGTTGCGACACGAAATGAAAACCCCAGACCACTAACGTATCGCAGCTCGGTGCCAGCTTCACCTTCGAGGGTTAAGCGTCCTCATCCCTTCACTCTCTCCCCGGATGGCGTGGACAAAATACGTCTCGTATACTAATCTCCATTCATCCGCTGTTATCAACACCTCTCTCCCGCTCGGGCGGATGCCTGTTTCCATGTAGACTAGTTCTCCCGAGAGTAATTGAACCTCGCGAAGACGATCATCCCGTCTCGTACCACCCAACGAAAACGTTCAAACTGATGTCGTTGTCCGTGAAATTATGGTTTATCATTCGTCGTGAGATCTAGTAGTCTAAGAACATATCGGGGTCGAACGGCTTCTAGGCCGCCTTAGTCTTGGCCTTCTTGTTCTCCTTCTTTTGCCTCCGGCGTTGAGTCAGTCCCCCGAAGAAGACATACGGCAGGAAGAACGTCATGAAAAAGATGCCACTAATGGCGAAGAACAGGCCGACAGCCGAATCGCCCGACCCGTTTGGCATGACGCCCTGTCCCTCCATGCGCGTGCGCCGCCGGCTGTCCTGCGCGCTCTGCGTGCGCGTGTGGCCCTCGCGGTCAAAGTGTAGCACCTCCGCCTCCATCTTGTGTCCGTAGGGATCCTGCCCAGGGCCCATGCCCGCCTCGGCCGGTCGTCCAGCGCCGCCGGGCGGGGGCCGCGAGCCGTCGGGCGTCGCGCCCGTGCCGCCCGTGCTGTCGTCGTGCGCCGCCTTGCGCTTCTCCGACTGCGTGCCCCATCCGCCGCTGCGGTAGAAGCTGGGCGGAGGGCCGCGGAAGGCGGACCTGCGGCGGGAGAGGCCGGAGGCCGGGCGACCGCCGGCGGAGTGGTAGGAGCCGCGGGGCTGGGCGCCGCCGTGGCTGTGGCCGTGGAAGTGGTGATGGTGTCGGGCGTGGTCGCGGTCGTAGGCGGCACGTTTGGCGGGCGTGCCGAGGGTGGCGTAGGCTTCGGAGATGGCGTGGAACTTTGTGGTTGCCGTGGGGTCGTTGGGGTTGTGATCGGGGTGGTGGGCCTTGGAGAGAGCGTAGAAAGACCTAGTTGTCGTTCTTAGTTAGCTGTATTTCAACGGTGATGGGTTCTGTGGGGAGGGGCTTTGGGTAGACTTGACGAACTTTTTGATCTCAGAGGGCGAAGCGTTGGATGCTACCTTGAGCGTGACGTAGTGATCTTGAGCGCCCGCGCCGTCATGGCCGCGATGGAGGGGACGTGTGGTCGTGAAGGCGCGTAACTGCGATCTCTGAGGAGGGATTGCGTCTGAGCGTATGAGGGAGTGGACCGCTCGGATGGGGGTATAGAATCGTCGCATCCCTCATCACGAACGCCCTAAGTGCTTTGTACAAGTAACAGGTAGAGGAAGCATGGGGAGCAAACGAGGGCGTGGGTCGTAGCAGGTCGCTCGCAGTGGACCACGAATCAGTGACGAAATCGATCTGATATGCACCAACCGAGACAGAAGAAGTTCCTCTAGGTGGATAGTACCAACCCGGAATCATGCACTAATCGGGCTGTCGTCTTTCGCTTTCCAAACCAACGTCTGGCTCATCGTAAATTATCTCGAAATCAGACTTTCACTTTTAATGTGTTCTCACGGTCGGCCAGTAACCAGCCTCGCAATGCTCGTGTTATTGCTATGAAACACCAAACTACAATGTCGGAGCCTTGATCAGAACACGAAAACTGCGAACCGCTTGGCATTGACTGTCGACTGTAGATCAGGCTCTGGTCCGCCTCCACGGCACAACTTTACTGTCACAAGCTCCGGAAAGTGTTAGAAGTTATAATTGTGGGCTCATATAATGTAAGTATCTAGGCCGCAAAGAGCGAATGAATTTTCAAGGCTTTCCTTCCTGGAAGTTGCTGTCACTTCTTGATACCACACGCATCAAGAACAGTATCAGCAGAGCACAATTCGGCGAGCTAGCACCTTGTTGAAAGCAAAACCACTGGGATCAGATCTTCGAGCTGGGTCGTTTCTTTAAGAGCCATAGGCCTATAACAACATCGATGTCGACACCCATGCAGCTCAGAATGGTCCATTGGCTGGGGGTTGAGCATGGTGCGAGTCCGCAGCCCTTGCTGCATCAGACTGGCAAGGATGTCACACTTGGGCCTTGAAAAAATCAATACCAAGCAATGCGGGGTGGTTTTCGTCCTGGGGCTGATCATTGTAGAATGATAACGCTGTGCTGATATAAAACCATATGTTGCCGTACCATGTTCCTCCGCTTTCAGAGCCTTGCTTGCGCCGGACACCTCGTCTTTCCATGTGTGGCTTTGATACCGAGAGGAAATCAACAGTGCAATCATGGCAGCTCAAAGTAGCCACATCATGACCTTGAGAATGGCCGCCGAGCTGTCGGACCTCTATCAATCATTATCCGTAGAACAATCCGACAGTTCTCCTCGCAGTAACAGCAAACCCTGGATCGCAGGTGTTGTGTTCGGTGACTTGGCCGTCATTGCACTCATCTTGCTCGGGGTGTTTCTCCATCGACGCAAGAAACGACGGTCATCCACCGTGGATGAGAATGGAAACTCACCAGCTTTTGAGAAGGCACAGTTACACTCCGACTGCATCCAGCTCAAGAAAGTGGATATACTAGAGGCGGGCGTATGGAATATACATGAAATGGAAGGCTCGTCTCCTCAGCCGTTGGAGATGCCAGCCAATGAAGCAACGGCTAGGGAAATGCCAGTGGGTGACACAAGGTCTCCGGCGCAGAGAACATTCGAGACACACTGAATGAATTTTGTTACCCGTTGAAGAGGCTAATGATGTCTAGGTCTGTCAGTACTAGCGCAGTGACTGTTGTTTCTGATCAAACTTGGCATGAGCATGCAGTCCCATGGAAGCCCGGCCATTGGATGAACGGTCGCTTGGCGGGCATTTATGCCCTGTTTAATGATGTCGGGATAAGCTTCAGGTGCCGTGAAACAGACGTATGCCGCAGCGTTGAATTAACACCTGAGACCCCTGTTGTTGAGCTCTCCACGTTGAGGGTGCGTTGATGGGACGAGGACCTTCATTTTGATCGTCATATTGGTTTGTAATTTAACTGCCTGTTACGTATATCAATGTTAGTCTCATGCTTGAGAAAATGACTTCTGAAGGTGTTCATTCCGCTCCTTGTCAATGAACCCCTCAGACCGTATGAGCGGGGTATTTCCTCTAATTTCTTCCGCAATCTGATGATGCCCACGATAATCATAAAAACTTCACAAGCGTGCCGACAATTGCGCACCCTTACGCGACCACAGCCTTCGGTCTCTTGAAAGGATGCGCCTCAGTGTTCAGCACCCACTCATCTAAGCTCAAAACGTCATCGTCCGAAAAAATGAGGTAAAAGTATTTCAGCGTCTCCGAGAACCAGAAGCTCTCCATCGAGTCCGTCTTCTCCGTCTCGAGTCCCTCGGCAACATTGACGCTCCGGATGGCCGAGTACGCCAGCTTCGTCTCCGTGGCACTGACAATGGCCTGGAACATATCCCACGCGGCGTCGCGCCACTCCTGAGCGCCGGTGACTCGCCACATGTAGAACACGCTCTCTATGGCCTCGGGGCGGAGAAGGTAGTGCGGGTCGCGTACAGAGCGGAAGCCCTTTGGCATCGTGTCTTGGACGCCACGACTGAACGTCTGGCGCTTCCATGCCTCGTCGGACCACTCACAAGGGGCTTGCAGATCGGTGCTCGGCGGAGTCGTGAGCTGGGCGCAGGAGACGTGGGAGCCAATCTCGGCCATGAGGCCCGTAGGAAAGGCTTTGTAAGACCATACGCAGCCGCGCGTGATTTTTTCAGCGGTTGACATGTAGTCTGGTCGGTTGAGAAGGCGCGAGGCGAGGGCGTACATACCGCCAGCGAAACAAGACAGGTGCTGCATTTCCGGGACATGTTCGTTGGCGCGAGTCTTATGGGCGTTGGCGTTGCCGACGAACAGGATGTCGGCATTATCGGGAACTAGAGGACTGAAGACGAGGTTTTTCAGGACCGTGTCCAAAGCATCTTCGGTCATTTTGGCATACTGGGGATCGCGGCCTCCAAGGAGAGCGTGCATTTTGGGAAGATACTCGTACAACGAGTCGGCCTGACCGCCAATGGTGAAGTGGGCATCGTTGGCCAGCATCTTTCGGTAGTTGAGAAAGGCTGGCCACATGCCAGGGATCAGGGTGTCCTTCTGGGTGTCTCGAAGGAATTGCTTTACACGCTCCGTGGCATCATAGTACTTATGGTCACCCGTAATCTGGGACAGACGCGTGAATTCCATGGACATGGAGCAACCTGAGGCGGACGAGTCGCGGTCACCGCCAACCTGATGGCCGTATTTGGCGGCGGTGAACTTGAACCAGAAAGGTGGCATGCCGTTCTCGGTATCGAAGCCGACGTAGAGCATATCGCCCAGCTCAATGGCTTTTGCCAGAAGCACTGGCTCGCCGCTGAGATCGTATGCGGAGATCAGGCCGCCCAGGTGGCGGATGGTTGTCTCGAACATGTTGATCGAGGTCATTGTCGTGTTGTCCCAGTCAATCAAGGCCACGGTCCGCACAGCCTGGTCAAACTCTGGGCGCAATCCCATAATCCAAAGCGTGTCGAGGCTGTCGACGATGCTGGCAGCGAAGCCACCAAAAGAATTCTTGCCTTGTCCGGAGACGGGCATCAGCTCATCCCACGTCCAAGCATGCTCCTGATAGCTGGCCCAGCTCCTCCTGAAGGCGTTGAGGACGGCATTTCTCCTCGATTGGATGACCTCCACAGCGGTTGCAGGACTGCTGGTCTTACGAGGTTCGTGCTGCACCCTGGGAAATGCGACGGGATCGCCATTGGGCAAGCGAAGCAGCTTGTCGCGAGGATACTGAGGCCGCAAGTTGGCCCAATCGTAGCTCGACCGGTGGTACGGGATGCCTTTAGCGTCGAGGAGGGGCTTCGGTTGCCTCCATACGCTGGCTGGGATACCAAGATACCAGAAGAAGAGCAGGGCGAGAGCGACGAGTAGGATGATCAGCCGTCGCGACGACCGGCGAAGGGTGATCATTATGGCAGCTGGAGGTGGAACGTAAGCGCAAGCAGAGGGAGCATTGCGATGCTCATGGCTTGCGGCAATGTGATCGCAGGTGTTTTGGCTCGTTTGTTTGTGGGTTGAAGTTGAGATGTGCGAGGGACGAAGACGACGCCGACGTCTCGCTGTCCACTCACTCACTGTATGAGTCTGGTGTCAGGATACAGACCAAACCCAAACACGGATTGCCCTTTCCCTTTCTTCCCGCTGCCCTGGCTGGTACCTTACCTAGCAAGCCTAAGGTACCTAAGGTAGGTAGCTGATCGTCATGCTAGGGGTAGGTCGCAGCGACCTGGAGGGTCCTGGTGGGGAACACGAGGCCAAGTCCACTGAAGCTTCGCAAGCTTTCCCGCTATTATGCAGCATCCCTGCCCTGCTAACACTGCGCTGAAGTCCATTGTGCCTTCCCTCCAGAAGCACATGGAGAGGCCCTGATTCAGAGCACGAGGCCAGAACAGGCAGCAGCAGTACAAAGAGACCCTGACAAGCTGGGCTCATCTCGTTCCGGCAGGTGTGTCAGTTCAGAAGCTAACCCTTGCCTGGTTTTGGCGCGTTACTATGCAACTTTGGTGGTTAGGTGACCTACCTACCTTACTTAGGTACCTTACCACCTAAGGTAACCATGGGTGCGATACCCTGAGATGTCCAACACCAACATCTCGAGAACCCCGTAGCTGGGTTTCACCGAACGCCGTCTGAGCTGGGTGGCAGGCAAGGCAGGGTGGGGATTGGAAACACGCCGCTTTATTAAGACCCACCACCCCCCAACCGAACACCCCCCCAACCGAACACCTAAATTAACGAGAAACGAGCAGTGAAAAACAACAGATAAGTTCAATTACTCGCTATAATAGGCTTAAATTAATGAGAATTCCGAGTACTAGGACTCGAATTCGGCTTCCTGATCCTTTAAAGCCGTCGTAGAAGGTATTACGATTTATTTTACTCGAGTTTAAGCCGCCTAAATAGCCTTAATATTAGTAAACCGCTCGTTCGGATTTAACGCTACCTTAAGCTTCTTATAGGGCTTATATACCTCTAATTAAGCGCTTAATAAAGCGATCTGAGTACTCGCCTTTACTAGTTCGATATCCTTTAAGTCGATATACTTCCCAGCCTTTAAGAATAAGCGCCGCGTAGCCCGTACTACTAACCTAGGCATTACGCGTTAATAAGATAGTAAAAAATAGCCTTTCCGGAGATCGCTCGAGCTCCTCGGCGTTACCGTAGTAAAGTTAGTATAACTGCGAGCCTTCTAAGGCGTTTTCGGGGTCTTTAGATAGCCCTCGTCTATTATCTAAGAGCTTAAAAGTAGCTTCCGAAGACTTATAGGCTATAGGCCCGTTATACGCTACTTACTACGTATATTACTCTTTATAATAGCGTCTCTTCGAGCCTTCTAATAGTAGTAGAGGAAATTGCGTTTACTAATCGGCGAGCTATTAAGTAGATAAACTACGGCCTTAAGATACTTATAATAAGCTACCTTTAAGGGGCCGAATATCGATAGGTTAAGAGGCTACGTAATATAGCTAGAATAAATAGGAAGTAGAAGAAGAAAGATATCTGCCTAATAGTAGGTCTAAAGAAACTCGTCTAAAACGTAGCTCCCGTAGCTATCTATTATAAGGAGGCGAGGAGCCTATAGTTCGTCGGCCTTTACTTATATAAGCGGAATAAAGATATCCCGAAGCTACTCGAGGCCTATAGCGTTACTCGTCTATCTATTCGCCGTTACTATAAATCTCTAGTCCTTAAAGCTATCGAGGGCCTCTAGAAACTATTACTATTAAACCGTTTTACCCCTAAAAATAACGAAGGGAGGGAGGGCCTCGCCTTCTATAGATACGCACTCGACGATAGTAGTCTACGCGCGTAATTCTACCGTTTAAACGTAGATTTTACGCTTCTTAGAGCTACCGAGAACGAGGCTATTAATACCTAGACCCTCTATAATACCTATCTCGTCTATATTCTATCTTAGGGCCGGGGAGATAGCCTTAAGGTTAGGGCGGGCGAGAATAGTAAAGAAATCCTTAAGTACTTAAGCCGTAACTCCCTTAAAGCGGTTTCTTTTAATCCTCTTACTTACTAGGGTCTTAATAGAGGGGTTCCGCTTAAGAAAAGCGCTTATCTAATGCGTTCCGAGTAGTAATATATCGCCTTATACTAATAGAATTCGTTAAACGAAATTACGTACTTAATTATACGAGGGGGCGAAGCCTAGGGCGCCCTATTCTACGATCTAACGGGCGAGATAGGCTTCTTAGGCCCTCGAGAGTCTCTAGGTATCTTCCCTAGTAATTATGCGCTCTATAGTACTATTAAGCCTGCCGTAAAGCGTTAATATAGGTACGTTCTAGTCGCGCATAGCTTTGCACCTAGCTATACCTTACCTTACTAAGGCTATAGCGTTTAATACGTTATCTTCCGTATATCTCTTTATTCTGAATCTAATAGTATAGTCAGCTAGGCTATGCGATAAGATTTAGGGGAGATATCGTAAAAAACCTATTATTAGGGGACCGCGTTTTTAGTATTAAAAGTGGATAATTTTGGTGTTCGGTTGGGGGGGTGTTCGGTTGGGGGGTGGTGGGTCTTATTAGGCTGAGCTGCGACTGATCGACGACCGACCCACGGCCGACCCACGACCGATCACCGCTGAGCGTGATTTTGCACAACCCTGTTGGTCAATTGGACCATGTGGTACGTTGGACATCACTGATCCTCATTCAACGCATTTGATGGCCTGTCAGACGGCAACTAATCATGATTCTTAGACATACCCATCCCTCGGAATACTTCTGACGCTCCAAGTCCCGACTGTAAAGCTTCTTTTTTGAGGAAGGTAGGTAACCAGAAGTCGACCTGGAGAGTCCACGGTCGAGGCAAGTCCGCGTTCTATGTGCTCACCAAACTACTATAGTAATACATGAATCGTCTCTAAAAGTCGCACGAGACCTACTCGGTCCCTCACATGGACATACCAGTACAACAAGAGTGTCGACATGACGACCCTACTCATCCCATGCCTCGACTGCCGCCTCAATGATAGGTCGAGTGATCTTTCTCCCAGCATCTCCGTTGAGGTGCGTCCAAACCATTTGGCGCCTGCCCAGCTCGTCAGCCCTGTGCCACGGTTTGACGTTGAGAGTCTTGTCTGCCTCGATAGCCCGCGAGACTGTCCGGAAAAGACTGTCCGCCTGCGTCTCATTGATGCGTACATCGGTGCGCACAACCAGTACAATCTCGCGAATCTTGATTTTCTTGCCGCTCGCGTCCCGGGTTTTGTACTTGTTGAGCGCGACGCTGATGTCACTTCCAACCTGAGCCGTCCAGGCAGCTTCGACAGCAAACCAATCAAACAGCTCGCCAAACTCTGTCTTCTTGATCTGCTCTTCGAGCGAGTACGGGATCGATCCGAAACCAAGGCTGACAGTAGGTGTGCGCGGCGAGGGCGTGTCGACCAGGTCACCCTTCCAGTCCCTCCTCAGCAGGTCGCGAACGCCCAGATGATCAAGGTCCTTCTTCGCAGTGCTGAGCTCATCATCCAACTCCTCCATCTTGTCCTCCAGGTCCGTTCCACGCCAATCGCTTCGCTCCAGGACTCGCTGGGCCGTCTTGCGGTCCTCTTCAGTGGCGTCCTTGAGGCCACCGGCATCGATCGCAATGGCCGATAAGATGAGCTCGAGAAGCTCGTGGGGCATGTGGTACTCTTCTGGAAGTTTCTCAAGCTCGTCGAGCATTTGGCGAGCGACAATGGTTGTGCAGCTAGCCACCGTCTCGAAGATTCGAGGCTCCGCAGCTGGTCCTGCGCCACTGTCTTTGTGATGATCGAAGATGCTGAGAAGCTCAGCATCTTGCCACTTCCTCAACGGGACCGGATGGTCCACAATAACGATGCCCTTGATGTCGTTTGAGAGTGTCTCTGGGTCCTCAGGGAGCTCGTCGATAGTGAGCAGGTCCGAGTGGCCTGAGCTCATCTGAGAATTCGCGAGGGCAATCTTGTTCTCGGGACGTAGATCCAGGGCATCGGTGGGTGTCTGCAACAGAGCAATTGCCTTGAGCGGGTGCGACGTGTTGTATGTCGAGTGCTGGAGATGGTACGCCCAAGTCAGAGCGGCAGTCATGGAATCAAGGTCGCCGCCCTCGTTGCCTTGAACAATGATCCATTCCGAGGATCTCCCTGCCTGCCAATCGATGAGGAAGCGTCGCTTGGTTTCTCGCGACCATTCGCTGAAGTGCCCAACTCCAGGCTCTCGAGGGCCTTGGGCAGCGGCCTGTGCCGGGTCGGGCCCGGCCATGACGCGCTGTTGGGGGGCATCGTCGATAGGATTCGCCTCAGCGAAAAGGGGGGCCACTAACGAGGCGCCTAGAATACATAGCTGTGAGAAATACATGGCGCAGGATTGAGATATTGTAAACGCTGATGGTCAGGGCGAACGACATCAAAGGCGCAAGTTGATCACAAGAAAGTACTTGAAAGCGCGACGGACGGCACTCTGAGGGAGCTATGAGCTTGGCAAAGTGACGCGAGAGCTTGAGGTTAAACAGTGGGGCATCCGCTCCTGGCCTGTTTCCCGTTTAAATCATATACAAGATTTAGCGGTAGCGGGTATGCATCTACAAGCACGTGCCTAGCCAGTGTGCTGAAATGCTGTTACACATTCACTCTTGGGCGGAACCTTCCATGGAAAACAATCTGAAGTCGCCTTATCCCTTACAACAAGACAAGCATGTCACAGACACTGGACTCGTCTTCTTTAAGCCTAGATGTGTTGCAATAACGCGAATATCATACCATATTCTATATAATGCCTCTCTGCTTCTTGAGTTTTCTTGGGGGGTCTGTTGGACCCAAGCTTGGCGATCTCTCCTTTTTGAACATGCCGCTAAATCGTCCCCTCGGACGTGCCGATTCTTCACCCGGCGGCAACGGTTGTACAGGGACCTGCCGTGACGTCGGTGAGTAGTCGGGTTCTGACGGCTCGTAGGACTCTTGTATCTGGTTCAGTGGAGGCATGGCTCCCTCTGGATGGTGGAAGCGCTGGTTTTCCGTTTCGTAGCGGCCGCGTTCCAGAACGCCCTCATTTTTCTGTATCGCCAAGCTGTCGGGCTCATGGAAACGTTTGTCGATCGAGGAATTGAAGGTTCCGCGAAGGAGATCGCCAGCACCCTGTTGCTCGGACGTCATCACTCATGCTCTGATCACGGGGAGGGGTTCTGCGTCGACTTACATGTACCCCTGCTGCAGCACGCTTCAGGTTGTCAAAAGTCTTTGCTGACCCAATTCCTCTTTGTGGGATATCATTGCCAGGTGGGAGGCCAGCACCGGGCGGATCGCGCAGCGCAGAGCTTCTCGAAGCAAATGAGTAGTCTTGCGATCCAACCTGTGACGGACCATGGGGCTCTTGGGGCTGCATGGCGGTTGACAGCGGCCTCGGTTGACTGGGAGGCCCCTCTAGAGAACGTCTGGCATTTCGCTCTGGTATTACGGGAGGTGGATTTCTTGTATCAGCCGGGGTGATCGGCGATGTCGGTTCGCCCGGTTGAATAAGGGGCCTTGTTGGAGTCTCTGATAGCTGTTCGTCTTGTTCTACCTGTGAAGGAGGCTCAATGCCTGTTGGCAATTCCGCGGCATCGTTTCGGGGGCGCTCGAAAGTGGTTTTCTGGAAAAGCTTAGCGAAGAGAGTCCCAGACTGGAGGGGTTAACAAGCGCAATAGACTCCACAAAGCACGTACAGCGCCGTCCCGGCCAGTGATGGTCGTAGTCGTTGTCGTCGTGGTCGTTGTCGTTGTCACAGTTTGGCCAGTGGCAGGGTTGCTATGGGTTTCGCTCGTGATGTTTGGCGATGTGTACGCTGTCGGCCCCCTCAGTGCTTCTTCCGTTGGATTTGACATGGACGTCGGATTCGTGGAGGACCCGCTCGGCGATAGCCCGTTGGTACTTCGCGAGAGGTCTGAGGGCGATTCTGTCGTCAGTGAAGTATTGGGTTCACTACTACTGTGCCCTGAAGCTGGTCCTGCGGGCAGTTTACTCTGGTCTGGCTGGGTATTCGCGTCGTCTGTGGGTTTGGCTTGGCTCCTCCCGCCCAGGAAGCCTTTCAGTAGGTTTCGCTTTCCTTTGGATTCTGTTGCTGTCATTGCGATTGGAGAGCAATCGTAGACGTGATTTTGCCGGTGTTTTCGTCTGTTTAATGAATAGTGGTTATTTTTCTGAGCCACGCAATAGCGCTTCATCAACAAATGGCGATAGCTTGGTTGGGTATGATGCTCAATGAGGTCATATTGACAGTGCAATACTTGGCTCGCAAGTGTGGAAGACAAATGCTCAATGACGTCGGATCGCCGCTGAAACTGGCGATCGTTTATTAATGTATCGGCCAACGTCCCCAACCTTTTCCATCTAAAATATACGTACTGAATGGTTCAGCCATGATACTCTTGTGCGTTCGATCACCATTGCCTGGTTCTAGACTTTGGAGCTTGCGCAATAACTGACTTGCTTTTCGTCCCAAGAGAATCCACTCCTGGTATAGACTCTAGTTTAAGGGCTTCAAAGCTGCAGCCATTCAAAGGACTGTCGCATCATCCAATAGCTCGATTCGTCTTCTCCTCGGTCGAACACTCTACAACAAGCGTAGGCAAGTGATGATCAAGAGCACGAACTGTCCTTGAAATTCACGTAAAAGTGCCCGTAGACAGTTCTCGAAGCAGAGAAAAGGGGGGCGAACGCTGAAGGATTGACAATGACAATGGTGTGATCCAGTAAGTGTTTTGGTACGTGCCAGCGATCGACCTGATGGTCGAATCAAGTATAACATTGATTTATATTCCATCGTTTCGGGCTAAGCATTTTGCTGGTTTCAATATACGGCTGAGCCCCGACTGAGCTGAGCCTGAGAAAGAGCGGCAAGGGATATAGTATAATCACTAAACGGCTAGGGGTAATGTATGGAGGATTACCTGGAAAGAAGCATGCCCCGTATACAATGTCAAATAACAGCAGCCCCCCCCCCCCGAAAAGAAAATACTAAGAACATACCGACACCCGTTGATGGAGACTGGTATTTCAGCCTTGAATCATCACATTAGACCTTCGATACACCATCTTGACTCCTACGTACACGCACTCGCAAAACATGGCGTCACTGACGGTCTAGCAAACGCTAGCTTTAGCGAATGACTGTAGTTAATACTATGTACGGACACTGGGGTAACGAGCTACCTAGACTCTGATCCTTCAAACACCACCAACATGACGTGACGTATTGGCGGCGGCATGCAGGAAGCTCGGAATATATCCGTTTGTTGGGGGCTTCATACGACTAGAACAACCAATCCCGATACGTTTGGCCATGTGAAGGATCAGACTGTCAAAGTCGTACAAGCCAAGCTCGACTGAGTACGAGTTTCGACATGAGTTTCGAGACGTAACGTCCTAGTCAAGCCTTCCTTCCGATAGCTCCTTGCCAACCTGCCTCGCAACGACAAACTCTGTTAAAGCTATTTGTCCACTCTCGTCTGGCTGTTCAACAATTCTGCATCATCCTGGTACCCATTAGCACAAGTACACTGCTTGACTGCCGGATTTGCACAGTCAGACCTGCACAGGCACCATGGGACCGGCCGACTCGTGTCGCTGGAAATGATCCGTCAGACATCTCAACAGCTCGATCGGCTGATCGTGTGGTGCGGAGTAATTCCAGTCGAGCCCGCTGTCGTTCAACTGGGCGCGTCCTCAGGCGCTCGCCGAGGCTGGGGCCGCCATGTTATATGGCTTGCGGCGAGCTAAACCCAAGGTGGGCAACGTCGAGACGACTCCTACATGACTTCTGATGTCTCCTGTCTCGTGACTCAGTCGAAGCCGCCTCCAATCTGGCTGTGGAAGGCAGTGCTGACGCTCTTCTCGTCATCATCCTTGTCGAAACGACGTCCGTAGCCGTTGCCGGGGCCATTACGGTTGCCGCTGGTCGAATTGACGTACTGTGTGAGGCGGTCGCTACGGCTGTACGACGCAGGCCGCATGCCATGGATGGCGTCCTGAAGGCCGGCACCCAGGCTGACGCCGCCCTGGCCGACTCCCTTCGCTCCGATGACGCTGGCACTGGCATCCGTGTATTCAGAGTTGGCAACGCTGTCACCCGCGATACTCTCAGTGCCACGGCCGACCCTGCGGTTGCCAGACCTGCCCGTGGGCGCACCAGGCAGCCCAGGCCAGGTCTCGTGGCCGAAACCGGAGAAGAACTGGGGGTACGTCGTGTTGAGACCAGTGCCGCCGAGGCTGGAGCTGTGAATGGACGAGACATCGTCGGGAATATAGGACACAACCGAGCCCGTGTCAAAGTCCCGGACGGAACCACCAGGAGGGCCGTAGCGGCTGCCGTTGTTGTTGTTGCTGTTGTTATTATTGTTGCCGTTGCTGTACCCACCAGCCGCATACTGGTTGGGCTGGTTGAACTTCTGACGATAAGGCGTCTTGGGCTTGCCGAATTGTAGAAGGGAACTCTGTAAATTGGTGAGAGGGCCTTCGACGAGACACTTGCGGTCCTTGAAGTGGACAAGGAGGTGGTGCCAAAGCTCGTGCTTGGACAGGACCTTGGGGTTGCCCAGAATGACAAGACCGTACTTTGCGCGCGTGAGACCGACGTTGAGACGGCGGGGGTCCGAAAGAAAACCGATGCCCTGGTTGTCGCTGGAACGCACGCAGGAGAGCACGATAAAGTCCTTCTCTCTACCCTGGAAAGCGTCGACCGAGGCAACCTCAACCTCCTTGTAGCTCTCCTTCTTGAAGGTGCCTGTGTTCTGCATTGTGCTGACAATGTAGCTGCGCTGACCTTCGTATGGAGTAATGACACCAATATCTTGGGGTTTGACGCCTGCCTTGAAGAATCGAGTGACAACCTTTTCGACGTTGGAGGCCTCGGTACGGTTAAGGTAGGATGTGCCGGAGGCAGAGATCTCCTCGTTGCCCAGGTTCGACCAGAACATCATGGGCGTATCAGCAACAGGCCAGGGGAAGTCTACATCGCGGCGGAGTCGCTGGGCGTGCGTGACGCCGTTTTGGAGGGAGCCATCGTAGAACATGTTCGAGGGGAACTCGGAGAGGCACGGATGCATGCGGTATTGAGTGTTCAGTCGAATCGGCTGCAGGCGCAGGTTTACCAGCCGCTCGAACAGAGACTGGTTGAGGCCTGCCTTGGCGGCCTTCTTGTTCATAATGACCGGGCCCAGCTGCTTGTGATCACCGACAAGAACCACTTGCTTGCAACCGAGAACGAGGGGAATCATGCATTCCGGCTCAGCAGACTGGGTCGACTCGTCGATCAGGACATTACGGAACTTGATTTTGGAAAGACGAGGATCGCCGGCTCCGACGCAGGTGCAACAGACCACATCAGCGTTGTGCAGGATGTCACGCTCGGCAGCCTTCGTGAGCTGCTTGAACTTCTTCTCATCCTGACTGGACAGCTCGCCAAGCTCGGTCTTGAGCTGGGCGAGCTTGACGAGCTCACCATTGCTGTCGTTCATACGAACTTGCTCGTGAAGAGCAAGGAAACTGACGGAGGACTCTACGTCCTCGCGAGACTTCGCCGTCAAGCGCACAACCTTCAGCCCGGTGCGATGGATTCGCTCGCAAAGCTGGTCGACGGCGACATTGGAAGGCGCACAAACAAGGACCTGTCCTCCACTGCTCTTAGCGAGATGGTAGATGATGGTCGCGGACGTAACGGTCTTGCCGGTGCCAGGGGGGCCTTGAATGCTACGGATTATTAGCCGAGTGCAAAATGCCCAAAGACCAGAGATATCGACTTACAGACTCAAAGGTGTCTGCAGAACCGCCTTGATGGCAGAAATCTGGGACTGGTTGAGGTCGGGAAGGCCAGGGGCGGTGAACTTCTTAGGCATCGCCGTTTTCATGGGCGCCACGGCGACGTCACGTCCGAGCAACTTGTGGACAATGAAACCGGAGACACTGTTGTCGTCGACGGCGAAAGTCTTCATGGCGAGTTGCATGCGGTCGTATGAAGTCGCTTTCCACACGTAATCGGCCGAGAAGTTGTGGGTGCACTCAGTAGGCACCGTCTTCTCGTTGCCAGCCTTGCGCAGCTCCAGAGTGACCTCGTCGGAGTGGTTGTTTGGGATCTTGATGACGTAGCCAACACCTTCCCAGGCTGGGCGAAGCTCTCCTTTGTAGCGGAGTCGCATCTCGTCGCCGACAGCCAGCTTCACATCACCAGACTCTATCTTGTGAAGCTCAAAGCTCGCGAGATGCTTGCCGTTCAGGCCATAATCCCAGCGGATCTGGAGCCCGTCCTCCGACTGAGCCTCCTTGAGTTTCTTGTCATAATCGGACTCCATCTTGACGAGAGGACCGAAAACATTCTGGTACTGGAACGGGTCCTCGTACTTGAGCAGGACGGGGTGCGGATCGTCGTCGATGCTGGTCGCCTTATCCAAGTCGGCCACAGTTGCGGTCATATCTTCCTTCCAGAGCTCCTCAAGTTTAGCCATGACATTCGGTGTCAAATGACGAGCGCGCAGCTGCTCGGCATCGGAGGGCGTCGCGACCAGCCAAGGCAGGAAAGCGCGCTCCTCGATCAGGGGCTGCCATCGCGAGATATCCCAGCTCATATCTTTCGACGAAGTACTGGCGGCGCATGGCTGTCGGCAAAGGAGAACAACAACGGTATCGGCTTTGGCGGGGATGAAGCCCAGGAGGAAGACGTTCTTGCTGCCGCAGTTGTAGCATTCAAGGATGGTGTCGCCAAGTGTCGATTCGGGGTGAAGTTGGACTTCTCGGTGGCGGGCGCGAACGAGATGGTTGACGATGTGGCTGGAAGTCGTGTTGCCGCGGGCACTGCAGAACCATTTGTTGCAACCAAGGCACTTGACGACCGAACTCGGAGAATGGATGCCGCAGTACCTTCAAGGTTCGTGAAAGTCAGTCTGTGGCCGGGGCGCAATTCGGGGGAAGTGGGGTAAGAGGACGTACGAGCAGGCATGGGCAGGCAGCTCTCTCTCCTCATCCTGAGCATGGCCGAGTTTCAAGTCTTGCAAAGCGCCGACGGGTGCGCTTGTCAGACTGTCGTTGTCTTCCTCGTCGTAAAGCTCGGTCTGGTTGTCGTCGTCATCTGCGCGGCGACGTCCGCCACGACCGCTAAACTTGCCACCGTAGAGAAGACTCTCATCCGCATCTATGGTCGAGAGATCGTCGGCGCCAGCCTTGATCGCGGCAGCAGAATCGGATATCAAGTGGTTTCCGAGGTGAGTGAATGCCCCCTCCATGATCGCGCGGCGATGGGGGGTTTGTTGTGAGTGTTCTACTTGTGATATACACCCTTGTCAAGATCAGCAACAAAGCCCTCGGATGCTCGGGTGGCTGTGCCGACAGCAGCGACGTAATATGTGTATGTTGAATGGAGCGACGTGACTGTGAGAGTTGTGCGACCCACCGAGCAGTGTTTCGGTATGTCTCGAAGTGGTGTTCTGTTTCGTAGGACCTTGGATGCGGCTCTAGGTTGTATGGAAAGGGATTCGAGGTTGTATGAGGACGGGGGCAGGTCACATCATACCGACGAACGTTGTGGAAAGAAAAAAAACTTGGCTTGCGGAGTTGTTTTCGTGCGAGGACACCTCAACTTCGCAGGATTGTTCGAGGGAACAGTTGCGCTGTCTCAGTGCAGGCTGCGCGAAGCTTGGTGATCCTGGAAATCAAAGACGGCGCCCAAAGTCAGATTGGCCGATCCCTCGGGAAGGTATGATGGCTTGCTCCCTCTTTTTTGGTGGGATGCCCCATTATCGCCATGTGACGCCCACCGATAGCGATAACACGGACCACTATAGGTCCGATAAAGAAAGATTTCGGGACTCCAAGATTTATCGATGCTTTTCGCAGCAGCGCGAGGCCGATGGATCTCGAATTCGACAACGAGCAGCCCCGATCGATTGCCGAAAATTGCGAAATAGGCTCACACACTACCGAAAGGAGACAATAAAAAGCAGCTCCCTTATACAGAATATCCCGACAACCAACCTCAAACGACTTTGTATTTCGCAAGCCTCGCGCCGACGGATCGCCATCATGCTCGTGAGGACGTCTGAAATCATATGATGCGGGCGCAAGCTAATGCAATCCAGCGCAAACAAGCAAGGCAGCGGAGAGACTATCTATATAGGCGCGCGACAGCCCTGAAGGAAGCAGAGACTGCAGAGAAGAGGGCCCAACTCAGGGATGCCTTGGCTTCGGGAAAGGCACTGGACCCCTCGATCGCGAAGGACCAAAAGCTTAGGAAGGGTACGCTTCGATTGGAATCGGGCTGGGGCTGCGACAGAACTGCACTGACGACTGCTCCCAGACTATCAATATGACGAAGCTGGCGACATTAACGCGGAGGCCACGGATCAGCTCGACGATGAGTACGCCGCGACTTCAGGTCTAAGCGAACCGAGAATCCGTATGACCATCTCTCCCTTCCCTTCCTTTTTGTCCAAAGCACAAGGCTAACGCTTTGCAGTCGTCACGACGTCTCGAGACCCCTCTAGCAGACTCGCCGCTTTCTCCAAGGAAATCAGACTGCTCCTGCCAACCTCGGTCCGACTCAACCGTGGTAACCTGATTCTGCCCGACCTTGTCATGTCTTCCAAGACAAATGGCCTGTCTGATCTCGTTTTGCTGAGCGAGCATCGAGGTACGCCGACGGCCCTGACTGTCAGTCATCTGCCGTTTGGCCCGACCGTGTCCTTCTCTCTGCACAATGTGGTGATGATGGCGGAAATCAAGAGCCTTGGCACAGTTAGCGAGCAATATCCCGTATGATACCTCAGACCACACCCAAAGTGAAGGATACTGACAGAGAACTAGCATCTTATTTTTGAAGGTTTCAAGAGGTATGCGCTTGGAGTTATCCACAAACTGACAGACAGCCGAAGACTGATCGTAACCTCACAGCCAGCTAGGGAAAAGGATAGTCACCGTACTGAAACATCTGTTCCCGCCAAGGGAACCGATAACGAGCAAGAATCAGCTGGGAAGTCGTGTCGTCACATTCGTCAACGAAGACGATTGTATTGAAGTCCGACAGTAAGTTGCTGATCGAGCATCTGATTTCGCGACCCGCTAACCACTCATCACAGTCACGTGTTCGTCCGAACGTCGTACGATTCGGTGGAACTGGCCGAAGTTGGGCCCAGGATGACCATGAGGCCGTTCGAGGTCAGAGCCGGAACGCTGGAGGCCAAGGGCGATGTCGAGTGGCACCTCTCACAGTACACGCGTACGGGCCGCAAGAAGAACTACCTCTGAAGTGGCGAGGCATTTGACGTCAGGAAAGCAGTCGGCGGAACCAGCTGTACAGATACATGAGTCGGAGGAAGCCCTCGATGGTATCTCTGGCGTAGCGGTCGCCCAAGGTATTGAAGAGGCTGATAATGCATTCCCTCGTCAACACGGCGACGAGATGCTCATGAAGCAGCATCGCCAGGGATATTACGGTCAGCCGAAGTGGCTGGAAGTAGTACAAGACCAGTGCTTGAGCCGCCATGATTACTTATGTGAGGCTTACGGAGGTTACTGGAGGTCACGACGATGTGATCGGCTGGGGTAAAAGTGAGTACATGGCAAGTCTTCCGCGACATTTTAAAGACAGGAGCAGGGCAGGGCAGAGCAGAGTACATCTAGACAAAGAAGATATGGAGAGACAGGATGGTGCAAGGCGGGGAATGTGGAAGCCAACGTCGGTGAAAGGGGGAATGGCGTTGGACATGATACCAATCGACACAATGATGATTCCATCTCAAGGCTCACAGGACGTCTCTCTGCAGTCTTGTCTCGTGATGTATCTTCGAACCCCAGTGACGTCTTTCAGCAAACAGGGATTGCAGCACAGTGGCTAGGTAAGGTAGTAGATGATACTGGAATGCGGAGGGTTCTTCATGACGGCAGCCATGAACCAATGGGAGGCCGACGGTGTTCGATGTACATTATAAGCACGGAGAGTTATCACTAGAGACATGGATCCGATCGGCCGAGAAAGATCGATTGATGGGTGCCTGGTGCGGCAGGCTGGGGCCACCCAGGTTGATGGGTGTCGCGTATGGGAATGCGTGAACACGAAGAACGAGCTTCCCAAGTGCGAAGTCCAAAGAGGCGAAGCACAGCCCAGCAGCTTGCGAAGACTGCGGACTACGACGACCCCGCCGCCCTATTTTTGGTGGCCCACTGTGGTGTAGGTACCGGTAAGTCAGCACTTTGTGGTTACTTGCTTGCAGCGATGATCCAGCTGTTCGTTGGGTGGAAGGAAACGGCGCAGCCACAAGTCTTGGAACGGAACAGGCTTGTTGGTCAAGCCGGTTCGGGACCGCGGGATCTCACGCTGCACACGCTGCATGGTACGACATGCAGGGCCGCCAACACAGGCTTATTAGCGACATGGGGTCTATCGCCCCCAGATTGGGAGGGCTTGGTGTCTGACTCTTGTTGATGATGGGTGGGTGTCCCGGCAAAGCGGTTGACAAAAAGAATGGCCTACCAAGTGAAAGATTACCTCGATTTACTAGTAGATCATGAGAGGTCAAGGGTACCTACCGGTGCTCCACTCTCATACCGTAAGTCGACAGAAGGAACTGTTGGTAGGCCATTTTTTTTGTCGACCGCTTGCCCGGGTAGTGGAGGCTCCGCTGAAGATGTTTGGCTCATGGTTCTGGTCTTTCTTCTGCTGTTCTGGGCGGTTGATCTGTTGTCAGATGGCCATGATATTGACGACTCGATCATGTAGATCAACAAATCTACAGTTAATCACAATAAAAGCAGATAAATTGAAAAAAAAAAAATGAAAACGAAGCTGGCGCTGGGTGTTTGACAGAAAATGCAGATCTCTTTCGGTCCCAGCTTCTGAAGAGCCGCCCCTCGTGTGTTGTTTCGATTCGTCAACTCGCACCTTGGCCACCCAAGCCCTGGGGCCAGGCCATCCATCAGACCTACCCGAGTGTCATCCCACTGCGGCTTCTCTTCACGCACAGCCCCCCAAGACAGGCAGGCAGCCCACGGACGCACCTACCAGACGCTAAACGTGCAGATTCCTACAGCGGGAGGCAAGAGAAGAGGCCTACCATACCTTAGGTAGTACCTCCCGAGAGGTGAAAGGCCTTGGAGCACAAAAGAGACTACCTACTGCCCGCCGCCCCCGAGTGCCCAAGGCTTCAGCGCTCAGACAGACACAAGGCCTAACAAGCACCACAGACATCCGAAGCCTCCTCCACCCGCTCCCCCCTTCCCCCCGACTCACTCAGTACGTACCTTGTAGATTGCGGATTTCGCAGGGATCCCCGGGTCCAGTCAGGAGCCAAGCTCCAACGTCATTTACCCTTGCTTTTCATTCTTCTGGTTCACTGGCCAGTCAGGTCGTTCCGTCCGCAAACTTCCTTCGAAAGACAAGGTCCCCAGTCCAGGCCCCAAGGTCCTCCCTCAGGTCCTCAGGTCCTCATCAGCCGGGAATCCCATCTCACCTCTCTCACTTACCTTACTGAGCGCACTACGACTACCACCTCCACCACCACCACCACCTGCACTTCCGGACGACCTTTTTGATCACAACAAACCCCGACTCCTCAATTCTTCCGCCATCGCCATCCATTTTTTCTGATCCAATCGACCACGAACACCGCGCGCGCCCATTGCGCCTCTATTAATTATTGCCCACAATGTCGTACGGACAGTACAGTCAGAACCCCTATGCCCAGGGTCCCGCGGCAGAGGGCGGCGGGTACGACTTCAACCAGGTAAGCCCACTCGGCCCGGTTCCACCGCCCAGCGCAATTGAAGTCATCACCAGTCTAACTTTGACCTCTCCCCCTCCCTTAGAACCAGAGCCAGCAGCAGTATGGTGGTGGTCAATACGAGATGCAGCCCTATGGCCAACAGCCGCAACAGAACCACCAGCAGCAGCAGCAGAACCCATACGAGCAGCAACAACAACAGCAGTCATCAGCACCAACCACCATCAGCCAGCAAGACTTCCTCGGCCGCGTACAGAACCTGCGCAACGAGATCCGCACCCTGACCTCCGACATTGAGCACATTGCCCAGTTGCACCAGCGCGCCCTGTCTTCCGCCGATTCCGTCGCCTCCGACCAGCTTAACAACGCCGTCGCCCAGACCCAGCTCCGCAACACACAGATCACCGAGGAGATCAAGTTTCTCGAGCGCGATGCCACACGCACGCAGGACGCCTCCCGTGCTTCCAAGCAGGCCCAGCTAAACTCCGTCAAGAACACCTTCAAGGACGAGCTGCACCGCTACATGCAGATGGAGAGCGACTACCAGAAGCGCTACAAGGACCAGATCGCCCGTCAGTACCGCATCGTTAACCCGGATGCCACGGAAGAGGAGGTTCACGAGGCCACCGAGGTCGACTGGGGCAATGAAGGTGTTTTCCAGACGGCGGTACGTCCAACCCCCCCCCTGGGTCCCTTCTCTCTCTTCAGCCTCTCCCCATTGTCCTATACACTATACTAATGCCTCACTACAGCTCAAGAACAACCGCCTGGGCCAGGCCAACTCCGTCCTCGGTAACGTCCGCGCCCGTCACAGCGAGCTGCAGCGCATCGAGCGTACCCTTGCCGAGGTCGCCCAGCTGTTCCAGGAGATGGCCGTCCTCGTCGAGCAGCAGGAAGCCGTCGTCGACGCCGCCGAGCAGAACGCCGTCAACACGGTCGAGAACATCCAGAAGGGCAACGAGCAGGTTGAGGTCGCCAACAAGCACGCCCGCAACCGTCGCAAGCTCAAGTGGTGGTGCCTCTTCGTCGTTGTCCTCATCATTATCATTGTCGCTCTCGGCGTTGGTCTGGGCGTCGGCCTTGTCAAGAACTCGACTAACTAAGCGCCGTCAGAGTTACTGGCGGACAACGGAAGACCGAAGACACTACATCGATACTAGATTTCGACATGCGACAGCAATTTGAACCGGCGACGTTGCCAGAATTCGTTCCGTTCATGTTCTAAAAAAAAAACTTTGCCTCCTACGCCGTTCATTGGTGGGGCTTTTCTAATAGGTGTGTCCTGCTCGACTTCGGTGGGAGTCGACGGGCCATGCCACGTCGTGCGCGGAGGGGGGGGGGCTTATACATGGTCTCCGACGGCTTGTTTGAGGATGAATGACTTCTTCACAAGGAAGAAAGGGGGCTGGCTCTGGAGCTATGTACGTATTGCCTGTATCTACTTTTCTCTCGTGACGTATTCCGAGCCACCCCTGTTGGATCGGATGCTGGTTGTGGGAGCAGATATCTCATTGATCGTAATTAATAACTGAAACTAAGAAGAACCATGTGACATTGAGTGAATCCTCCATGTTCGGCATGATCATTCTCCAGCGAGATGGTGCTTTGACTGTAGACCAATCCTTATCCACTGATAGATTGACTTCGAGCCAAACCTGTCTCTCGCATGTCACGACAGCACCACAATAGGCCATTGACTCAGTGTTACAGGTGAGTGGAAGAATTACATACTACCTATTTTGTACAGGCACAGCACACCATGCGCTGATACCCCGATACATAGTACAAAAGACAGCCCCATCTGGCCCTCCCCCCGCGAAAACCCCTGAGCCGACCCCAGGCTAAGAGGCCCCTTCGTATAATAGGGTGAGGAAGGGAATCAAGAAGAGCATTTCCCGCTCCACCCTTGCCGCCCCACGGAAGACAGGCGCCAGGCACCCAGAAAACTCCTATCATACAAGGTGCCCTCGGGTCCGGTAATCTGGCCTGCATTCGTATGGCGCATCCAGTCTCTCCCCCCGTCTCTCATCGTACACGCTTTCAATTTCTCCCCACCAAAGACAGACAATCCCTTACCGGCCGAGCGCGGGGTTCATGCCCTGTAGCCTCGCGGCAAGCTTGGGGTACTTCTCTTGCACCTGGAGCTGTGTGCGGGTGGCTTCAGCGTAGGACAGTGCGTTGACCGTCTCGCCCTCGGTGCGGGCCAGCTCGGCGGCGCGCTCGAAGTACTTGAGTGCCTCCGTCACCTTGCCCTGCTGGAGGAGGAGCTGGGCCATGGTGGCAACGGCAATGTCGCACTCGGGGTCGACTGCAGGCGGTTAGCACACAATGCTGATGGAAGGGGGTAAATCACAATGTCGACGTACTGATGAGTGCCTTTTGGCACAGCTTCTCGGCCTCGGTGAAGTCCTGCTTTTGCTGGAACAGGCAGAGGGCCTTGTTGATGAGGGGAAGGACGTTCATGGCCATGGGCTTCGTCTTCTTTTCCATCTCGATAGCGGTGTCAAACTTCTCGACCGCCTCTTGGAAGTTGCCCTGGTCGAGCAGTAGCTCGCCGTAGTAGTTGTAGACGTCGGGCACCTCCTTGAAGTTCTTGATGCAGCGACGGAAGATGGACATGGACGACGCGATCGAGCCCATCTTGTACTGCGTGACGCCAAGCTGGATGTGCGAGAAAATGAAGTCACGGTCGAGATCGATGGACTTCTGGTAATCCTTGGCCGCATCAGAGAACTCGCCCTTGATGAAGTGCAGCTGAGCGCGATGGTAGTAGATATCGGGATCATCGGCGTTCTGCTCAAGCGCCTTCTCGAAATCCTCGGCCGCCTTCTCGGGGGCGCCGAGTTCCAGGTTCATACTGGCGCGCTTAATGTAGCTTTGTGTCAGGCTCGGGTCGAGCTCAATGCTCTTGGTCAGGTCCGCCATGGCGTCGTCGTGCTTGCCGAGCAGGCAGCGGAAAGTGCCACGCATGTTGTAGGCCAACGCCTCGTGAACACCCAGATCTCCAATCTCGAGGGCCTTATCGAATGCTGCCCTGGCATCCTCGTAGCCGTCGCCAGTCTTCTTCTCCATGGCCTGAAGGCCAAGCTGGAGCTGACCGGCGCTTGTCTCCTCAGAGAGCTCGATCGAGTCCTCCAAGCCGGCCGGCCGGGACTTGACGCGGAAGCTCTGCAGATAATTGCCGACAAAGGTGTGGCTGGGAAGTTTGACAGGGCGGTTTGCCATCATCTCTGACGCCTTTTGCTCGGCAAACTTCTTTAGCAGGCGCTCGACGGACTCGGCGCTGGCCTGGTTCTTGAAGCTATCGATGATACAGGACGCGGTGAAGTCGAGAAGCGCCTCGCCATACATCTTCAGGTGCTCGTAGGCGTTGGCACGGCGGTTCAGGGCCTTGACGTATTCGGGGTCGAGGTTGATGGCGGCAGTGGTGTCCTCAACAACCTTGTCCCAATCGCCGAGGGCGTTGAAACAGGCGGCGCGGTTGGAGTAGAAGATAGGGTTGGCCTTGCACAGGATAGCCTTGGAGTAAAGGTCGATCGCCGAGTTGTACTCCTTGCTGCCGTAGGCCTTGTTTCCGGCATCCTTCAGCTTGGCCGCGTAAGCATCTCGCTGCTCCTCAGTGAAGCTCGCGACAGAGGTCTCGGTGATCTCGGGCAGCTCATCAGTGCTCTCGACGGAGGCCGGCTTTGGTTGCGCCTTCTCCTCGACAGTTTCTGTGGACGTCACCTTCTCCGACTCGGCCTTCCTCTCGGCCTCCTTTCTTTTCCTCCGCTCCTTCTTGCTGAGCTTCGGTGAGTTGTCCTTGGGCTCCTGCAGTGGCAACTCTGTTAACAACCAAGGGTCGGCAAGGCCAGTGTGACCACGATGTCGCGCAACAAAGTGGAACATTTGCATGTAACAATGGCGGAGGACCGCGGCAGCAGCTGGGGGAGATAATCAAAACTCACCGAATCGCCGTTGAGGTAGTAAATGACACCTGCGCCTGTGAAGACGACAGCTACACCAGCAATCGTGTAGACAACGGTCTTGTTCTCGGACGCCCACGTCGAAATGCGGTCCCATACGGACGAGGACTCGACCGAGACAGCGACCGGCCTAGTGGCCATCGGGGGCACAGAAGGAAGAGGATTTGACATGTTCAATAGTACTGGCGAAGAATTGAAGCTTGAGGAAATAGGCCGCTGGCGTTGTAGCAGTAGCCTAGTGTGTGTGGGCAAGGAAAGGGCCGGAAAGAGCGTCGGCTGCGATTGATGATAGGAGGTTGAATGAGGCGCGCGATAGCTTTCGCGGACGCTGCTGGAATCTGACGGGAGGTGATGATACAGAAAATTATTGCTGGCTTACCTAAGACATGGCCCAGACGTCACCACCGCGTGAGCCTGGGCTTGAAGCCCGGCGACCCGAGGACAGTGGGCACGCTTCAGGCTTCTAGCATCATCTTGGCCCGTGCCTCGGGCTACATCAAGGTACCTTAGGTAAGGTACCTAGGTAGGTAAGGTAGGTACTGGTAGGTACCTGGGTAATTCTACTGGCAAAGAGATTGGCCAATAAAAGACTTGGAATTTGACAGACCTGCGAAGACTTCAGGCCAACATCCATCGGAGCTGTTCTGCTCATCAACACACCTCGTCTTGAAGAAACGTGTTTGCGCCAGCCGGCCTTCACATATCTTCCTGATATGTCTCTAGACTTCCAACTCTTCACATCACTGCGCCATGACGATGGGCTCAGGCAAGTTCCTGCGAAAGGTCTCCAGAGCGCTGGGTGGAACTTTCGCAACGCGTCACCCTACTACATGCTTGACTACCACCGCGACCGCATGCTCAGGGCTGCCAGCCACTGGGCATGGCCAGCGGCAATCGAAGCCATTGAGGGTGATGCTGGGCTAGAGCGTCTCGCCTCCTTTTTGGACGACGCTCTGGCGGAGCATAAGTCCACCGCTCGGGTCAAGGTACTGCTTACTCGAGACGGCCGGCTTGCGTGCGAGAAGGGTCCAGCTGCAGCAGTGCCTATATCCAATCTGTTCCCTGTTCGACTGCCCGAGCCTGGCGTCGAGGCTACCGAAGATGATCCCAGCAAGGCCCTCGTGTATGAGGTTACGCCTGATACTGCCCTGACGTCAAGGTCAGAGTACACGCACTTCAAGACCACACAGCGCGCCATGTACGATGGGGCGCGGGGTCGCGCTGGGATCCAGCTTACCGATCCCAAGGAAGTCCTAGTCATCAATAAGACTGACGGCTCCGTCATGGAGGGCAGCCTTACCACACCCTACTTCTTTAGGAGTGGTAGGTGGGTGACCCCTCCCGTGCCTCAAAAGTTCACCTGGGAGTCTGGCAGTGGTGGCCAAGACGGCACCACGCGAAGATGGGCTCTCGAACGGTAATTCTCTGCCCTCCCCTCTCCTTTTTATTCAATCTTATCTGCAGACTATCTGATGAGTACCTTTATGCAGCGGTATCGTAGTGGAAGAGGCGGTCCTGGCGGACAGCTTGGTAGATGGGGAGGAGTGCTGGATTAGTAACGGGGTCAGAGGGTTTATCTATGGCCGCGTGAGTTTGCGACCTGAATAGAGGCCCACCCAGCGTACAGATGCCCCTATGTCGCGAAGCTCTGATGCCATGTCCGAGCCATGTCAGTCCTTTAACCAGAGGCTGTACTGGTCTTGCGTCGTACAACGCCTTGAGATGCGGGGATGGTCTGATCAGGTCGTCCCACATGAGTAGCCAAACACCAGCCTAAGGCCAATTGACAGGTGCAAACGGGTCTGATTCGTCGAAGCTCCCCTCATGCAGTTGGGTGTGACGGAGAGAAAAGGAGACCTTTGACAGGGCGACCTTGGTGGTATTAGCGTGCGAGCGATAATGCAGCGCCAAAGACGTTGGGGCCCAACAGTGATTACCGCAACTGTAGTGCTCCCTGTTATGTTCCGTTGACGGCAGCGGCATGTGTAACCCGAGGGTGCTCTCACGCGTCTGACACCTCTCCAGTCGGCTTGGTCGGAATCGACGGTACGGGGTATGGGTGTTCAACGAAAATGGACACGTACAGGCCTTGAAGGGGGGGATGGAAGGTGGTCAAAGGCCCATGAACCATGCCTGCCTGCCTGGCCAGAGTCCAGAGTGCAGCCTAGGAGTCTTTCCTGACGACTCATGGTGAGGTAAGGTAAGATGATGGAGTGTACAGTGCATAATGTTTCAGACTACGTATCAGACACTGTCATAACGTGATCTTTTCCACCAGTGTGCCTCCGTTTTGTACAGTGCGGAGTGTCGGTCTCCCATGGCGCCTGCTCGCATTCCACCAGCCTGACACTGACAGGCCTGGCAGGCGGACGAAACAAACCACACGTGAAGTCTCCTCTCACTCCACACTGACACAACACCCCCCCGGTCCTCTTCAACCTCCAGCCACGTCCAAGGCCCCAAGAATTTCTCAAGTTCCCTTTGCACATCATCATCACCACATCTCCACCATCCCGTGGTTACCATCCCCCCCCCGCCTCCACGTCTCTCTCCCATCTCGGCCCTTCCCACGCGTGTGGTGCAATTCACCTCTGCCCTTTCACTAGACGCAGACTGTCATCACCGCGGACGGAGAGACGCGAGCAGCGAGAAGCGGCCCTTCTCCAGCTGAGATTCAGATCCGACCTTCTATTGTTCGCGACCACCATCCGACCTCGACCGGACCCCGACCGGGACCTCAACTCGACCTTATCCCCGTCCTTCAGTCTCACCTGCCTACGGTCTTCATAATACGCAGCCTTCCTCTTTGTGGGTTGCAGTTTATCTATTCTTTGCTCTGTTTCTGTTTGTAGCCGCAGGGCGGTTTCTGATTGCTCTTTATCCACCCCCGATCGTCCCGCTCCCACCACCGAGTCACGTATTCTGCGAGCTTAATCTGCCGCATGCCTGCCTCGACAAACATCTCCAACCACCCGCCACCATCTCAATCCTAGCGGCTGATTCCAGCCATGCCCGCTTCCAAGGCAAACGCAAACACGGCGGCACCCCGTCGCAGAAAGATGATCGGCCATAGGCGGCGGGTTGACGACGAAGGAGAGGATGACGGTGGTCTCGATCAGCTTGATCTAGACGACGACTCCGTATCCGAGGGTTCGTTTGCCAGCGACGACATTGACAATGAGCACGACGCCGACAGCGATACTAGCAACATCGATGAGACTTCGCCTGTCGCGCCCAATGCAAAAAAATCAAGGGTAGCCAGGAATGGTGTCGCGAAAGCCCCTGCCGCCGAAGCTCCCATATCCGAAGTCCAGCTCGAAAGCAAGGCCACATCGGACACGAACTTGATGATGCATGGATTGTCTGTTGAAGACAAGGTTAACGAAGCCGATGGGGAGCACTTTGATGACGCGACCTTTGCCGGTTCGAGGCCTGTGCCCAGCGGCCCCCTCGTTGTCACTTCCAATTTGGCGGCAAAGCAACCAACAGAACCTGTGGGTGACCGTCGCCGGCGGGAGCACGAGGAATACAAGCGGAGGCGGGATGAGGATCCTGCTTTCGTACCGAACAGAGGGGCCTTCTTCATGCATGACCACCGGCACGCCGGCCCTGCTGCGAACGGCTTTCGTCCCTTTGGCAGAGGCCGTGGCCGAGGTCGCGGAGGCATTGGAGGCTCTTTTGCTCCCGTACAGTGAGTGACAAGCCCTTTCCATGCTTGATCTCCCAGACTAATTTTGTAGTCAATTCCAACCACCCGCAGACCCTCTGACGAGCGGGCAGTGGGCCCATGATATGCACGAAGTCGTCGTCAAACCCCAACCCACGAGGCCGGTTCGCCACGCACCCGCCGACGAAGAGGGCCCTCCGAATGGTAACGGCATCATCCCAACTTGTTCCCCGAACCCGACGCCGATAAACCGAACCATGTCCACCGAGAAGCATGTTGGGAACGTACAGGTCAGGGTCTCGTTCACACCCGGCAAGCCCCCTTCGGCCTTCGCCATGCCGGTCCGACAATATACCAAGCTGCCGGACCACCGGCCTCCCCTGCGCCGCGACAAGCCAGTCCGAATTTCTCTTCCCGATAACGCACCCAAGTACATATTTCCCGCTGTCGACAGATCATTCATTTTCATTCCGAGGGCCATGCGGCCCAACCAGCAGCGAACCCGCGGCAAGCCTCGATCCGGGCTTGGATCTATGGGCGGGTTCTCTCGACGCACCAGCGTTTTCGGCGGCAGCTTCTATGGCAGTGCATACTCGCCTAGCATTGCTCTTAGTCGCCGATCATCCTTGGCCCCCGACGGCCGCGACTACATGTTCTCGCCGACCGGGTCCGTGGTGTCTCGACCGCCCATGCCCCTCGAGAACCCACGCCCGGTTGTTCGACTGCCTCCTGCGGTTCAGCAGCCGCAAATGGGCGTTGAAGGCATGATGCCTCTCGATCAATTCGCCGCTATACACGACGCCTCGATCAACGACATGCCGCAGCCTCAGACGCATCCCCTACCTCAGAAGCCCATTTTCCAGGAGAACCGACAGCAGCCTATTCCTATGCACCAGCCGCGCCCACAGAAGACTGTGTCCGTAGCCGGCATCGAATCACCCACTCTGAACCAGCAGCCGTTCCACCAGGCCTTCCACCAGCAAGTGCCCCTGCAGGTTACGAACGGCTTGGGTCCTGAGGGCCACTCTCGTCAGCCATCCTACCCATCTCACCTCTCGACAGGTACTCCGTTATCTCACATCCCCGAGAGGGCAATTCACGCCGCGCCATTCCAACCGAACCATTACGGCCAGCAAGGCTATTATGGTCATCAACAGCCGTATGGAATGATGCAGCAGCAACAACAACAACAACAACAACAACAGGGATACTACCAACCGCCCGCATACAGCGGTGGCGTTATGCCATCGCCTGCGTCGGCAGTCTCCTTTATTCCTGCCTCGCAGCAGGCTCAGGGTCAAGGCTACGCCCAGCAACCTCAGTATGACCAGCAGCATGGTCAGGGTGGCAACCCGGGCATGGTAGCGCAAGAGGTTAACGGCATGGTTTACTACTATGATGCCTCGCAGATGCCGCCGTCAAACAACTACCAGGGATATCAGGGTGCCCAGGGTTACGGGTCGGGGGTTCCGGGGATGGCAGGAATGGTCACCCCAAGCCCGGATGGGTTCTTTTATCCCCAGCAAGGCTCTGGCATGATGTACTACCCGCAGTAGGGTGATGGGCAGTTTCCATCATTCTTCTACTCCTTCGCGCCAACTGCCCACGACTAATCGCTTTAATTTCGAACACGGGACCCTTGAACGACTGCTTGAACCCCCTTTCTTTGGATGTCGGAACGGGGCGAGCGCTGTTGGCCAAAAGTTTCTGTAGACGGGCGCGAACGTGGGATCCTGTCATTTTAACGGCGCTCTCTAGGCTTTTGGACTTCTCGAACAAACGCGGAGGTTTAGGTGCCGGGTGGGCTTTGCTGGATCCGGGGTGTTTGACGGGCTGTGGGAGGGACGGACTACCATGAACAGCAGCGGAGCACTACGTGATTATCCTCGCTCTCCTCTTTCCGTACCAAGATATCTCCGTTTGAGCCCTGACACTGTTCCATTTTGGATATTGGGTTCTTTGTATGCTTCGACGAGACGTCCCGTCATTTTTGTCACCGAGTTTTCTTGCCAGATGCAAGACATGCAGGGCGTTGGGTGGGCTCGCGGCGGCGTCTTTGGCCTTATGCTTATTGTATTTGTTGGATCTTCAGTGTTGAGGCGGATGTGCCCTTGATATGTTTAGTTGATCATTCATTGAAGCAAGCGTGGTTGTTTATTCTTGGTGTCGGTCATTGAATGCTTCACCCGTGATGATAACTTGTAGTTATAGCCACTCCAGCGATGCTTTTTGGATGTCCTTTCAGAATTTGGTGATGGTTGGAGGACAGGTCTCGCCTGACATTTGCTGTGACGAGGTCACTTGTCCCCTTGCGAGAGGAAGGAAAGTGCAGACAACCTGGTGATTGGATGGGTACAAACGGAGACAGCATGCTGGCTGTAAATATGGGAACAGATGTGACCAGGTCAATCATCAGAGGCTGGCTGGGTCTGAAGCCCCTGGTCGATCTTTGGGGGCAGGGTCAGAGGTACGGTGATCTTCACGGTTTTCTTCCGTCAAGACCGGCCTTGCCAGCCCATCCGAGAAATTAAAGACAAGATATCCGTGATGATTTTGATTAACGATTGAGCCGAGAGCAAACGACTCTCATCCGAAGTCCACCCGTAAACAGCCAGCCCCTTTGAATGGAGACCGTGTGTAGCAGGTACTCCAATACCTTGCCGTGGTTGCCAACTTAGATCTGCAGAGCCTGAGCTAAACACCGTTGAGAGTCCCGGTCTAGGAGCGATATGAGCAGTGTCATCTGCCATCTTGCCCCCCCCCCCCACCCCAATGCAGTCGAAGTCGTGGTCTTCCGAGGAAGGACTGACACGCGGCCGCCGACGGGTTCGTCGACTGGTGTCAGTGTATAATGGGGAGAGACCGGCACAAACGCCAGCGAATGACGGGCGGTATATCGGGATGTTGTGATGTCCCAACATGCTTCTTTTACGGCAGGCTTCCCTGGCGACGTAAACGGGGGGGCAATGTTGATGACAATCAGAAGGGCGAAAGGGTCTCGAAGCTGCGATCTACAATAGTGGGCTCACGACCAGCGGTAAGCCGTGGAGGGTGGGAGTGATACGATCGACGGTTGTCCCCGAGGACAGGGTCAGCCACATGAGACGCCACTGGTGTAAGCTGTGAGGGCGGCCCCTTGACCTGGGGTTCGCCTGCTCGTGAAAGGGGAGGAGGGTGCAACAGCGATTGGGTCTATGCTCCTGTGGGCTGGACCGCTCAACAGTGCTGTCCAACTCTTGTGCGATGACCACTGGTGAACCTGGAAGGAGTCTTCAGCCAGCTAACGACACGAGAGGCACGGGCGGTTACGCCGGGTTCGGGGGGGGGCGAGAAGGTTTCGCATGACTAGCCCTTCTGAATTTCTGGAGCAGGAGGGTGCTCTGTGTCCTCTGTGTCAGCAAGAAGGCCAAAGTGACTGGGACGGAGTCTCAGAGCTTCTGATTGGTTCGTAATAGACTGCATGGGCAGGCGATGAGACGAAGGGGAGAAATGGAACTGTCAAAAAGAATTGGAACTGTAACTTCGGAGAGGCGAGCTGATTGCGAGGCTTCGTTCGGCCTGCCTGTCAGGCTGAGAGTAAAGTGGTGGACGTGAGGGGGGCAAATGAGGGCCAAGAGGGCAAAGAAGGGGCAAGACTGGAAGCGTCCGGATTTGGGTGGCCGCGGGTGACGGATGCCGGGTGCGGTGCTGGTGCAGGTGCGGGGGAGCCCGCAATATCCACCTTGGCCCTTCTCAGGTTAGGTGCCTCAGGTGGGCCCCTCGAGTGCCTACCTTATGTACCTGCAGGCCTCTGCTGAGCACCCCGAGAGATCATAATAAGTCCCGGACAACGCTTCGAGTGCGAGTTATGCAAAGGTAAGGTATGCGCAGAAAGGTAAAGCACCTGTGATCGGCCAGATGAAAATGCTTGTCAAGACTCTGGTCGTATTCCCAGGCTGCCTGAGACGTCTGGGGACGGCGGTTCGCCTCATTGTGAATCCTGGCATTGATGCATGAATGTGACAGGTCCCAGAGGTAGGCCAGTGCATGCCCATCCGCTTCAGCGGCAGAGAGAGGAGGTTCGGTACTCTGCCGACCTTCAAACAGGGCCTCGGCCGGGTAAGGTAGGTAGCTGGGATGCACGGTTGGGCCAACTTGGAGCTGCGCTGGATGAGAAGAAGCTGATAGTCTCGAGGTTAGGTTGAACACCGAGAGGGGCTAACCGGGCGTCGTGTCGGTGGCTGTAGAAAGTGTCCGGCCAAAGTTGCATGATGCCACCTCCAGTTCCACAAACGAAGCACGAGTGCCAGAGCCTCTTTCAGTAGAAGGTACAGGTAGGTACCTAGGAGCAGACCGCTTCTTTCGGCGGTGTTCCTTTCGATTACCCATCATCCTTCCATTGCTTGCTTCCTTCGTGGCTTCGGATGGCTATGGAGTGCCCCGAACACCGACCGCGCGGCGGTCTGCCTGCCAGCTTACTAGCTAATCTTGGTCAGGTTGATGGAGCTGGCGAGTCGATCGAGCACCGCGTGACATGTGTGAACCATTTAGACTCGGATCTCTGCCAGACAGCGGGCGAGAAATGTACTTTCAGCGCCCTAGTGTTTATGCAGCCGCCTGGCGTACCGCTTATCGTGCGCTGCTCCCTCATGCTCCACCTCTGCATGTATCGCTCCAGGCAATCGCCCTATTAGGACTAGACCGACAACCAAGGGTCGCTGACGCTTCAGATGCAGTAGGAGTCGCCTTGCTCAGGTGGAGACTTTTTAGTCGTTTGCCCCCCTCCCACACCACACGCCCCCGTCCAGTCACAGTCAGTCACCAGTCATTAAAGGTTGCCTGCCTGGTCTGTCCTCTGCACCCAGCTGCCAGAGCGAACGCATCATCTGCGTTGCCTTCCTTCCCCTCTCCACCCGCACCCACTTGCAGCTGTCGAACCTACCTACCTGCCTACCTACCCTCCGCCATACCTTTCTTACCTCTACTTCCTTCTCCTCCTCTCCTACCTCAACCTGCCGACGTCCATCTCTCATCCGTCCCTCCTCCTCCCTTCTCATCACCACAAAGCCACCTCCTCTTAACCCTTTTCACATCGACACTCGGCTTTCTCATCCGAGGTGTCGTGATTTCGAAGGCTACTACATCGAAACACATAGGTATATCACTATACCATTGTTATCGGCCGCAGACTACATCCACCAGACCTCACCCCAGTCGGTGAGCTCGAACCACACACATCATGGCTTCCGAAAGCGCCGCCACTCCATCAGCCAAGATGTCATCCTCTACTGCCAAGACCGCCACGGAAGACGTGTCCATCACTTTGAAGGTCTACTTTGAAGGGGTTACCCAACGCCATAAGCTGGGTCTTCGTGACGTCGGCGTTAGCACTTTGGAGACCAAGGTATGCCAACCTCGCTCATGCTGCTGGCGTGTCCGATTCGACGACCAGAAGATGGGATCATCGTACTGACGGGGCTATCATTAGATTCGAGCATTCCTCCAGATCCCTCCCAACGTTCCTGTCCTTCTTGAGCGCTACTCCGACTCGGCCGCCGCTTACATCGTCCTTGACCCACAGAACACTTCCGTCTATAAGCAGCTTTACAGGGCAGCCAAGGCCAAACTGAAGCTTAAGCTGCGCGTGACCGCTCAACCGAGGCTGCCGGAGAGATCCTCTCCCAGGCCCGCAACTGTCGAGGAATGCCCTGAGATCAACACGACTCCTGATGCTGTTCCCAGCCCTGCTCCGCAAACCGAGACATACAAGCCTCCGGTCCCTCCGAAGGTCCCTACTGTCTTTGACGTTCTTCGAGCCACAGAGCCCAAGACAGAGCCCAAGACCGAGACGAAGACAGAGGCACCCAGGCACCAGCTGCCCAAGGCCGACCTCGTCGACGATTTCGAAACTTCACTGCTGGCTTCTCTGATGCAGAGACACGCCAACATGAGCGATATCCCCCAGAAGGAGCCTGCTGCCAAGTTTGTGGCGCACGAGGCGTCTAAGCCGGAGATCCTGCCTTGGATCTTGGGCTCTGACTCTGGCGGCCGCCAAAATTTGTTTGCTCGTGCCGCCGACGGTACCTGCCGCTCTAGAATGTTCCCCCCCTTCAGCTTCGCCGTGTGCTGCAACAGCTGCGACAAGCCGATTCCGGATTCCCACTACCACTGTTCGACGTGTGACGACGGCGACTTTGATCTCTGTCAAAGCTGCGTTGAGCAGGGCATCACCTGCTACAGCGACAGCCACTGGCTGATCAAGAGGGCTCTCAAGGATGGGCAGATCATCACGAGCACAACCGAGACCATCGCTCCTAAGCCCAAGAAGAAGGAGCAGGTTCCTTCTTCTCCCGCACCTAAGGCCGAGATCCCCATCCCGGAGCCTTTCCTGTCGCCTCTTCCTACCCTAGGTGGCACTGCCTGGTCCGTCAGGACTTGCAACTGCTGTGTCCTCGAGCTGCCCGAGACCAGCTTCCTTCACTGCACCACGTGCGAGGACTTTGATCTCTGTCACGGCTGCTTCTCCAAGGATGCTCACGGTCACCACCCCAAGCATGCCTTTACTCCTGCAGTTCATGGTGCATACGTGCCCGACCACCTTCAGGTGAGGCTCTCTGCCGGTCGCAACCAGGTTCACAACGCCATTTGCGATGGATGCGATAAATACATCTGCGGCGTCCGACACAAGTGCCTGGACTGTCCCGACTGGGACTACTGCAACGAGTGCATCGTGAACGCCAAGTTCGTTCACGCAAACCATCGGTTCGTGCCCGTCTACGAGCCCCTGGAGGAGGCTCGGGCTCGCTGCACCAGCGCCCGACAGGTCCATTACGGCATCTGCTGCGATGGCCCCCTCTGCAGCAGTGGGAACAATGCGCCTGCCTACATCACTGGCACGCGCTACAAGTGCACTGTCTGCCACGACACTGACTTCTGCGCAAACTGTGAGGCCAGCCCGGCCCTCCAGCACAACAAGACGCATCCGCTTGTGCAGCTCAAGACCCCTGTCCGTCATGTCACGGTCACCACCACGGGCGAACACGGCAATGGCCACACCATGCCGCAGTTGGGTGACAGGTCCTTCCGCTCTGCCTCCGGATCAAGTGACACGAAGTCTATGGCCTCTGTTCAGACCGTTGTTGATGTGAAGCCTGAAGAATCTACTCCACTCAAGGAAGAAATTGTCGAGAAGACACCTGAGCCTAAGATCGAGGTCAAGAAAACGGAGGTTGAGGAGAAGCCCCTTCTGGAAAAGGATCTGGTCGCTGTTTTCGTCAGCGATACGATTGCCGACGGCACGACTATGCCGCCCAACAGCGTTTTCCAGCAGACCTGGAACCTCCGAAATGAGGGAGACGTGGCTTGGCCTGCTGGATGCTCCGTCAAGTTTGTCGGTGGCGACTACATGGGTCATGTTGATTCCAACCAGCCCGCTGGTATACCCGAGCTCGTCTCTGCCTCGGAGTCTACCATTTGTTACGAGAGCCTGGCACCTGGCCAAGAGGCTCCCTTCACCGTTCTCCTGCGCACCCCCCCCCGCGACGGCAAGGTTATCTCTTACTGGCGTCTGACCACCAACGACGGCATGAAATTCGGTCATCGTCTCTGGTGCGACATTGACGTGCGCACGCCGACGGACGAAGTCAAGAGCGCTTCTGCCGACATGGTGAAGGAGGAGTCTACGGAAGAGCCCGAACAGGGAGCCCAGGCGAGCCAGATGATCTTCCCCAAGCTTGAGAAGGAGTCGCCGATGTCCAGCGTGCACCAGGATGCCAAGTCCGATACAGCTGCACCCTCCACAGTCGCGGACGCCGTTGACGAGGTCGATGATTTTGAAGACTGCGGCCGCGTTGATGACTGGGAGGGTTCCGACGATGGGTTTATGACCGATGAGGAGTACGACATCCTCGATGCTTCGGATGAGGAGTACCTTGAGGAGCAGCAGAAGAGGCTGCGAAAGTAGTGGAACTCTATCAACCGCCAACACCATTTCCTTTCGGTATCAGGAGTAATACGGAATAACAGTCAACGGGGTCTCCTTTGGTTCAGGGTTCAATCGGATTTCATTGCGTTTTTTTTCTTGGGTCTGGTTCTCATATCGGGCCCGATGGGGGGTTGAGGTCGTCTGTCTCGAACTCTCCCATTGTACAACAGACATGCCAGGGCGATGGATGCCTGAACGGCGTGAAACGCACGTCAGCTCCAGTCTCAAGGAGAAGTGACGGCACTCCCCCTCACTGGCGAGTGGGTTATGGAAGGGGTGGGGGCGAAACTCACTACCGAGATTCAACGATGTCTAAATACAGATTGCAATGCTCGCTACAAGACAGTCCGAATTGAGTCTTTCATTCATCCCCGTGTGTCCCTCTTATCGCACACCCAATATTGTTTTCCCGTGCGTGCACTGTCTCGTGAAAAAAAAATCGCATTGTTACGACTTTCAACTGTCAAAAGAGTCCTCACAGCTTCTACAAGTTGGGACCTCGCCAGATAAGGCATAGCCCCAACCTACCTAGGTACCTAGGTCACCATCCCCCCGCAAGAGCTAAGCACTGCCCCCAATCACGGGCCAGCCCAGGTCCCTGAGGCGGAAGGAGAACAGAACAGGGGTCGATGGCCAGGTGAACTTTTGGGTAAAGTGTCCTCAACCACCAAGCATTCGGCTACCAGCTCCCCACCACCACTCGGGACCACGACTTGTAGAAACGAGGCTGTTGTCGAGGAAATCGAAACGAGAGTGACAGAGGTTGTTGTCTCGAATTGAGAATACGACTGCGCCAATTGCATCCAAAGACACCATTGCCTGCGAAGCCACTCCGATTGGCGGCAGGCAATTGAATTGCAACTACCCCTCGGATCCCCAGCGCTGCAGCGCTCGATCGCTCGACTCGACGCCAGGAAGTTGGTGCCGACCCAACATTTTGATACCAGCAAGATGGAGTTCCACGACAAGGTCATGGACGAAGACGCCTTTGGCGCGAAGGGGAGCATCGTCAGTGCCTTTGACGCCTTTCGTAAGCAAACCACAACTCTCGCGCTCGTTTGACTGTACTGTCAGTTCTGACACTTTTCTCTCTCTCTCCTCCTGACAGCCAAATCGAAGCCACAATATGTGCAGCGAACATCTGGCGGTGGCAAGTGGACTGTCGCCATGGTCATCATATCCGTCATGCTTTTCTGGTCCGAGCTAGGCCGGTGGTGGCGCGGCTCGGAGAACCACACCTTCGCGGTCGAGAAGGGCGTGGGCCACGATCTTCAGGTCAACCTGGATATCGTGGTCAAGATGCGCTGCGAGGACCTGCACATCAACGTACAGGATGCGTCGGGCGACCTGATTCTTGCGGCGACCAAGCTGCGCGAGGAGATTACGAGCTGGCACCAGTGGGCCGACATTACGGGGAACCACAAGCTGGGACGGAGCCCATCAGGCCGAATCGAAACCAACAGCGGTTACCATCTCGACGAGGGCTTCGGCGAGGAGCATGTGCACGATATCGTGGCGCAGAGCAAGAAGAGGCAGAAGTGGGCTAAGACGCCCCGCGTCAGGGGTCCGCCGGACAGCTGCCGCATCTTTGGCAGCCTGGACTTGAACAAGGTGCAGGGCGACTTCCACATCACGGCTAGGGGCCATGGGTACCAGGGCACCGGGCAGCATCTGGACCACACGAGTAAGGCTCGCCGATGACTTCTGTAGACGAAACGGGTGGGAAAGGATCGACTAACACGCGTCTCACAGACTTCAACTTCTCGCACATTGTCAACGAACTCTCCTTTGGCGCCTTCTACCCCAACCTCGAGAACCCTCTCGACAGAACAGTCAACCTGGCGTCTACCAATTTTCACAAGTTTCAGTACTACCTGTCGATCGTGCCGACGGTGTACACGGTCGGAAGGTCAGCGTCCAAGGCCAACACGGTGTACACCAACCAGTTCGCCGTGACGGAGCAGAGCAAGGAGGTCGGTGACCACAGCGTGCCCGGCGTCTTTGTCAAGTACGACATTGAGCCCATCCTGCTGCTCGTGGAGGAGACGCGCCCGAGCTTCCTGCAATTTTGGCTCAAAGTGATCAACGTGCTCAGCGGCGTGCTCGTTGCGGGACACTGGGGCTTCACTTTGAGCGAATGGTTCAAGGAGAACTGGGCCAAGAAGAAGGAGAGGACGCAAGGGTTCATCGGGACGGGCAAGGGGGACTACGATCACTGAGGGCGCAGTTGGTGGGACGTCTAGGAGCAAGGGGTAGAACGTGGGGTGGGTGGAGGGGACAAGACGGTTGGTTGTATACAATGCATATACATATATGGTATAGGGAGTTTTGAGGTATGCAATTGACATTTGATTTACAACATCAGTGTGGGTCTTTACATACAAGCTTCCTGGCCAGTACCTACCTAGGTACCTACATAGATTACCTTACCTAGGTAAGCTACCTAGGTAGGTAAGGCACGGTACGGTCCCTGCTGGACTTTGTGGCTTCAGGCACTCGGGCAACGTTTCGAGCCGAGGTCGGAGGTCCGGGATCGGGGGCATAATGCCCGGAGACCGGCTGGATGGTTCCACAGGCCCGTGGGCACAGGGAGCTAGCAGGGTACGTCCGGGGTCTTGGCTGTTCAAGTTGCCCCACCAAGATTGGGAAACCAATCCGACATCGCCCATTTCACACTTGCCATTGACCTCGAGAAATTTCCACATCCCACTCTCCCCCCCCCCCTCCCCCCGCCGAAACTACACCTGTGACCGCGATTGTGACTGTGACTCGAGAGTCAATTCAAGGCCAATTCATCACGACGCCAGGAGCGAGCTGTGATAATGGCGCCTTTTGAGCTTGCTGCCCGGTCCGGGAGCGCCGCGAGGGTATGCACTCCTTGATCCTCCTCCAATACAGCGCAGCGCAGCGCATGCACGTCTGAAGAATGACCGTGTCTGACTGATCAACAGCGACTTCTCACGCGCACGCGACCCTTCGCCGCCTCCCCCTCATGCCTACCTACCAGACGGACATTTGCCGTCGCCCATGACATTGATCAGCTCGACGCCGCGATCCGACCCTCCCTGCCCAAGTCGATCAAGCCCGATACCTACCGCAAGCTGCACGACAAACTGATCCAGGTCCGTCACGCCCTCGGCAACCGCCCTCTCACCCTTGCCGAGAAGATTCTCTACAGCCATCTCGACAATGTCGACCAGTCCCTGCTCGCCAACACGAGCAATGGCCATGATATTCGTGGCAGCGCCAACCTCAAGCTGAACCCCGACCGTGTCAACATGCAGGACGCCTCGGCGCAGATGGCTCTGCTTCAGTTCATGTCTTGCAACCTGCCCCAGGCCGCCATCCCCGCCAGTATCCACTGCGATCACTTGATTGTTGGCGAGAAGGGCGCCGACCTGGATCTGACGGAGGGTATCAACATGAATAAGGAGGTCTTTGACTTCCTCGAGTCTGCCGCCAGGAAGTATGGCATGGACTTCTGGCCTCCCGGAGCTGGCATCATCCACCAGACCGTTCTGGAGGTCTACGCTCTCCCCGGCCTGATGATGCTGGGTACTGACAGCCACAGCCCCAACGCTGGTGGTCTGTCTACCATCACCATCGGTGTCGGTGGTGCTGACGCCGTGGAGGCTCTTGTCGGAGCCCCCTGGGAGCTCAAGGCTCCTCGTATCCTCGGTGTCAAGCTTACCGGCCAGCTCAGCGGATGGGCCTCCCCCAAGGACATCATCCTCGCCCTCGCCGGCAAGCTGACCGTTCGTGGCGGCACCGGCTACATTCTGGAGTACTTTGGAGAGGGCGTTGAGTCCCTGAGCGCCACCGGTATGGCCACCTGCTGCAACATGGGTGCCGAGGTCGGCGCCACGACGTCCATCTTCCCCTACACCAAGGCTTCTGAACGCTATCTGCTGCAGACCAGGAGAGAGGCGCAACACCGAGCCATCGAATCCTTCCGTAGCTGGGGCGACTTCGATTTCCGCGCCGATAAGGGTGCGCAGTACGACGAAGTGATCGAGATCAACCTCTCCGAGCTCGAGCCCCACATCAACGGCCCCTTCACGCCGGATCTGTCAACGCCCCTCTCTGCCTTCGGCGAGACCGTGACTCAAGAGGAGTGGCCGACGACGCTTTCCGCTGGCCTCATCGGCAGCTGCACGAACAGCTCGTATGAGGACATGACGAGGGTGGAGAGCCTTGTCACGCAAGCTGAGAAGGCGGGTCTACGGCCCAAAGCGCCCTTCTACATCACGCCCGGCAGTGAACAGATTCGCGCCACCCTTGAGCGGGACGGCACCCTCCAGACTCTCGAGGGTGCCGGCGGCATCGTTCTCTCGAACGCCTGCGGCCCCTGTATCGGTCAGTGGAAGAGGCAAGACGACATCGAGAAGGGCACCCCGAACGCCATCCTCACCTCGTACAACCGCAACTTCCGCGGCCGCAACGACGGCAACCCTGGAACGATGAACTTCCTCGCCTCGCCCGAGATCGTCACCGCCATGGCCTACGCAGGCTCCACGACCTTCAACCCCATCACGGACGAGCTGAAGACCCCCGACGGCAAGACTTTCCGCTTCGAGCCCCCGCAAGGTCTCGAGGGCCCCAAGACGCCCTTTGACTCGGGTGTCAAGGGCCTGCAGTCGCTCTCCCCCGACGGCCCTAGCCCTGCCGTCGAGATCGCCATCTCCCCCTCCTCCGAGCGCCTCGCCTTCCTCGAGTCCTTCGAGCCCTTCCCTGAGGGCGATCTGGAGGGCCTCAAGGTTCTCGTCAAGGTCACGGGCAAGTGCACGACCGACACCATCTCGGCGGCCGGCCCCTGGCTCAAGTACAAGGGCCACCTGCCCAACATCAGCGCCAACACGCTCAACACGGCCGTCAACGCCGCCACGGGCGAGGTCAACGTGGCCTACGACCTCGACGGCTCCCGCCACACTATCCCCGACCTTGCCTTCCGCTGGAAGGCCTCCGGCCAGCCCTGGCTCGTCGTCGCCGAGCACAACTACGGCGAGGGCAGCGCCCGCGAGCACGCCGCCCTGCAGCCCCGGTTCCTCGGCGCCCGCGTTGTCCTGACAAAGTCCTTCGCCCGCATCCATGAGACTAACCTCAAGAAGCAGGGCGTCATGCCCCTGACCTTCGCCGACGAGGCCGACTACGACCGCATCGACGCCGGCGACGAGGTCAGCACTGTCGGCCTCTACGAGATGCTGCAGAATGGCGGCAAGGGCGATGTTCAACTCAGGGTCAAGAAGGCAGCGGGCGGAGAGGAGGTGCTCATCAAGACGAAGCACGCCGTCAGCGAGGATCAGGCTGGCTTCATTCTGGCTGGCAGCGCGTTGAGCATGCTGGCTAAGAGGGCGCATGCGTGATCCCCCTTTCCCCTTTCATCTGTCTCATCATGTAGACGTCTGGGCAGCCGAGACCAAAAAAGATTCGTGCGGGTTAGCGTGTACATAGTTCTTGTTGTTTGGTTAGAAGGGCGCCTATCTGGTTTGGCACGGGTCCAAAATGAATTCCATATGAATGTAATGCTGCTCGCCCTTGACAAGTTACCTCATGTGTCCTGTTCCAAATCAAGTATCAACTCGCAGACTTTCTCCTTACTACGATACTCCCATCCGACGAAGCAGGTTCCGCTGCGCGATCGTGCTTATCGCATGATGCTGAAAGGTGTACAAAACGCCAAAACCCCCGTGTCGAAACTTAAGCTCTGATCTTCATCATATCATCGACGGCTCGATGGCCATCTTCATGCTCGCGTGTATGCTATGCCCACTCAGTAAGTCCCCACCCATTCATTGCCTCTATGGCACCAGCATTCTCTGTATCGACTCGCCCACCGCCTTGAGCCGCATCTTTTCCCGCGCCTTGAGTACAACTTCGGCACGGTTTGAGCGCATCCACCTGCAAGCGCGTACCCAGGATGGATTAGCCTTGACATGGTCGGGCAGTTCGCTTTCCGGAATGTCGCCAAAATCAACCGGCCGGCTGTACGTCCATGGCTCGGGCAGCTGCCGCGGTGGAGCCCGGCCGCCAGCGATGGCCGCCTCCTCCACCCGTGTTCGAGCTTCGGCCTGGAGTCTGAGATCCCGCCGCCGCTGGGCTGCGCGGCCAAAGTTGGCTTTCTTGCCACCTCGCCCCTTGATCTCCGCCATCTTGGCGTCGTACCACTCGTCCGTCCAACACAATGGCCAGTGAATCCGGGGATCGGAAGGTAGATGCAGACGACGACTCTCTGCTGGGGGTTGGACTGGCTTCTGTTGTCGTGAGGGAACAAAGATGTTGGGTGGAAGAGGCTCGTCACGATCTTGCGCGTATACTTTCGCGTCGAATGCTTCTTGGTCAAACGATGTAGCTAATCTGAGCTGACGGACTTTGGATGCTGCGACAACCCTGTCCCTCTCTGCCTCCTTACGTGACTTGAGAGCTGCAGTGTGGGTGAACGAATTCTCCGCAACGGTTGCAGCGACAGCTTTCTCCTTGCCAGTGCGCCGCGTAGCTCGCTGTTGAGGTGCTGATGATGCTTGTTCTGTTCTATGCGTAGATGCTGACATGATTGAATCAAATTGCTTACTCAACGCATCTCGAACATGTAAAGGCAGCCCATCTGGCACTTTTTTCAACGCGACGGGGTGCCGCGTTACCTTTCGAGGTTGTTTGCGCCTAGGCTCATTTGACTCTGATCTTTGCCTCGATTTCTGTTGTTTTTCGTTTTCCAGTCGCGCATGCCAGCTGTCCGCCTTGCTCTCCAACTCTCTCTGGAACCTCTGCTTTGGACTTTGCTCAGCAGGATTGGGCCCCAAGGAGCTTGGTTCAAATACATTTCCTCTGTTAGGAACGTCCGTGACACTTGGATCTAGGTGCGTCTGAAATCTCAATCGACCGTCGTGTGGCAGGGCCAAAGGATTTCTTGATGGTGGAGCAGGCATGCTTGAACCTGGCCTCCCCATGTCAGCTTGAGGCCTTTGATCGTGATCTGGTTGAAAAAGCCGAGAGGCGGGATTCGATTGATTGGATGGATGAGAGTAGAAACTTGGTGGCCTAGGTGGGGGATTGTTTTGTTCCGACGCTGTCCATGTTCTTGAAGGGCCTCCCAAGGTGTAAAACTGGGTTCCTCCATCAATGGGTGAGGCAGCCTTGTTGTACGCGTCTGAGCTGGGTTTCCCAAACTCGCGAGGCGAGCTTTGCATTGTCTCCGGTTTCGACGACAGCGGGAGCCCCCGCGGCAAGATGAATCGACCTGGGCTTTGGGCGACCTTCTTGGCTGTGCGTTGGGACTTATGTTGGAATTCCTCCCCAAGTCGAGAGTTGATCGGCAAGCCAGGCACGCTAGCAGACCTACTGCTGGGAATGATTTGGGGGTTGACATCGTAAGACAGCCGACGATGATACCCGGCCGTTTGTCGCGGAGTCTGGGCCTCTGCGTGCTTCGCACATAGCTGGTCCATCGATACCGCCAAGGCCGAGCAGCCTGGGAAACGGCACTGGGCCCCGAAACGAGGCTGAGGCTGTAATGGTCGCTGTCCGTGGTCCATCTTTCGGCTCCGGCTCCCCGAGGATGCTCCTGTCGAGCCTGACTTGGTCGAGTGATGGCGGGAGTAAAAGCTGGATTTGCTTGAATGTGACGTGGTGGGTGATTTGTGGTCATGTCGGCTTCTTGTCTTTTCTTGTCGAAGACAATTGCGACATAACCAACTCCTGTGCTCGAGTCAGTAAATTCTGCATGTTATGAAATGAGAGTGTTCCGAAGACTCGAGGAATCGAGTGAGGAACGTGTTGACCTACTCGTTGGCTGGTATCTGACGATGGCAAGAGACGTGGAAGTGAGTGCCACATCGGTTACCGCAGACGGAGAGCTTTTGATCAAACTGTTCGCCCTTCCCACAGTAACGGCAGGCCTCAACAGGCATGGGTCGGCCTGATCGGGTGGCCGAACTTCTGCGATGGATGTCAGCCATAATGTACTTTTCACAGACTGTCCTGCGGAGACTGCGTTTCCGAAGCAACAATTGCAGGCTGTGTTTTGTGCTCAGTTCTTTTCTCTGAATTTGTCTTCATAGACGAGGGTAGCCAGCAGCGGTTTTGATGTCCATGATGAGTATTCGTGGGATAAGGGCCAGTTCTGTTTGCCGCAGCCTTTGGTCCGACTCGGTGGTAGGCAGCGAAGAGCCGAACTCCATAAAGCGGCAACGCGAGGCTGATGCGACGCATCGATATGTTTTCCGTGTAAGACCAGGCAGCTAGCCGGAAGTGACAGGGTGCACTGTGAGCAGCGCAACGTGCAGGCGCTGGCAGATGGGTGTGTACAGGGAAACGCTCGACACTCTGAGGTCGAGGTCACAGCAACGAAGTGAAACCCCCTTCCAATCAAATTCATCAGGCGGACTCAACCCCAGAAGGGTTCCCTTCCATCGGACCTTTTACCAAAAGTTCATCATCGGACAAAACACAGCTCGCGTCTGTTGAGGGAACAGAAGCCGGGAAGTGACATGAATGTTGAAGTGTACATACTCTAGAGGCTGAAGGGGCAGCACTTCGAGTCCGCAATTTGCGCGCGGGGGTCAAATGGAAAGCAGAACTCAGATCATCAGCGATCGTTGGCGTTGAGAAAGAGCGGGAGCCTCCTGGGCGGCGTGCGGTGTTGGTGGCGTGAAGAATGAGGCGACTCGTGTGAACAAAGGTTGCTTCGATTGCCGCAGCTTACGCATGTTTGGTGGTTGAACTGGTGGGCTTTGGCGACAGAGACGTCGACGATAAAACAGAGGTGATGAGATGAGGTGTCTCCTCCACTGGCACCCAGCCTCGTCAGGTCAGGACAGATCCAGCAACAGGATCTCAGGCGAGGCTGGTAGATGAATGAAGTTCATAATACGACGGGACAGTGCCAGGCACTCGACGCTGTTGGTTCTTGCACCGGGCACCTCTACTAGAATACTTCCGGCGCGTTCTGGCCCAAGCTTCCGTCAGCGAACATGGAGCGCCAAAATGTGTGATCCAATAGGCTTAGCCCTGCCTAGCTCCCGCCAGCGATGCCTCGGATCCGCTTTATTCGTTTCCCCGAAGCCCCTCCATTTACCCGAATAGGGCTAGCGCGGGGTCCTGCTGTGACGCTGAGTCCAGGCCTTGGACAGACAAGTTTACCAGTACCTCTCGTGCTGGTAGTGGGTTGCCCAAGGTATGGAATTCGCGACGCTCGATAGGGGGCTACATTTCTTCGATCTTCACGACGCGGTCAGTGTCAGCGTCAGTCAATACCCCCTGTACTCTGTTGAGATCATATTGCGTGCCTCCTGAAGTCTTTGCACGATTATGAATTTCTTCTCGGCCGTGGCCTCGGCCATATCCCAAGGGTCTCCTCTGCCCTACAACATTGGCGACAAGGTCGATGTTGACCAGTCCATCTGGACCATGAACAACGGCACGAAGAAGGTAAGATCTGTCTACGGCCCTACACGATCCTCTGCGCCGACAGCGAACCCTGACACGCTCCCAGGAAGATGGGTCTAGCTGCAGCATTTTCTCCTTCGACATCGCCGCCAACAAGTCACGACTGCCCCTCGCTAAGAACGCCTTGCGCAAGCTGCGGACACTCCGGCACCCTGGAGTCATCAAGGTCCTAGACACTGTCGAAGTACGCTCTTCGCATGCCCTGCCCGAACGCCTCCTTCTGACCGTGTCTTTCAGACCGAAACCCACATCTACATTGCGACAGAGAGGGTTGTGCCCTTGAGGTGGCATGTGAGGAGGAAGAGCCTGAGCCCTGAGGCCATCAAATGGGGTCTGCATGGCATTGCCGTATGTTGAAAGCCATTTTCTACCTGTCTACCGCAGACTCTAACATTGCAGCAGCGGACTGTCAAATTCATAAACGACGAAGCAACCTCAATTCATGGCAACATCAAGGCTGGCTCCGTGTACACGTCCGAGAGCGGCGAATGGAAGTTGGGTGGCTTCGAGATTCTGAGCAGCGTTAAAGACGACGAGGCTGTGATATATGTGAGTAGTACACCGGCATATCATGCGTGTGTCGCTGACCCGAGAACGTAGACATTTGGAAGCCTTGTTCCCGACATAGGTCGGTATACACCTCCTGAACTGGCCCGCGGAGGGTGGGAAACGATCAAGAAGAATCCTCACTCAGCGGTCGACTCCTATGGCCTTGGCTGCCTTGTCTTCGAGGCGTTCAATGGCGACTTCCAAGGCTCCGACCAAGCTGGTCAAACGAAGAACATTCCTCCCACAATGCATGCAAGCTACAAGCGACTTGTCAATGCCAACCCCAAAGCCCGCCTGAGTGCTGCTCATTTTCTCGATCAGGGATCTCGCACCGGGTCATTTTTTGATAGCCCACTCATCAAGTTGACGGAAGGCATTGATAACATGGGAGTCATGTCGGAACCCGAACGAGAGGCTTTCATCGAGTAAGAAACATACTTCCTGTGTCTCGAATCATTGTGAACTAACCCGGCGTAGTGGCTTTAATCAAATCACCGATGATCTTCCTGAAGAATTTATCAAAATGAAAGCCTTACCAGAGATGCTCAAATCCGTCGAGTTCGGCGGCGGCGGGCCCAAGGCTCTCGGTGTAGTCATGAAGATCACCGGGAAACTGTCCAATGAAGATTTTGATTCCAGGATCACACCAGTTGTTATTCGCCTGTTCGGTAATCCAGATCGAGCAATCCGGGTTTGCCTTCTCGACAGCCTGCCCTTGATGATCGACCGCCTGTCACAGAAGATCGTCAACGACAAGATCTTCCCACAGCTAGTGACAGGCTTCGCCGATGCAGCCCCTATCGTCAGGGAACAGACCTTGAAGTCCGTTCTTGTCATTATCTCGAAACTGTCGGATCGAACCGTGAATGGCGAACTTCTTAGGTATCTAGCAAAGACCGCCAACGACGAACAACCAGGCATCAGAACAAACACGACCATCTGCCTTGGCAAGATTGCGAAGAACCTGGGTGTTTCGTCAAGAGCAAAAGTGCTGATCGCGGCTTTCACGCGCTCCCTACGCGACCCTTTCGTCCACGGCCGGAACGCTGCCTTGATGGCGCTGGGCGCTACAAGCGAGCACTTTTCTGACGAAGACTGCGCAACGCGGATCATGCCTGCCATTTGCCCTTTACTGATGGACAAGGAAAAGCTTGTACGTGACCAGGCCAACAAGAGCATTGATGTCTATATGCAGAAGATCCGCAAGGCGGCTGCAGGTATGCCAGACTCTGTTCTTCCCCCTCCGGCTGCGGAGGCTCCAGGAGGCCCGAGGATGAGCACACTACAGCCCAGCGAGGGCTCATCGTGGACAGGCTGGGCCATTTCCTCCTTCACCAACAAGATGTCCGCGGCTGCAGGCGAAATGCAGACCAACGACCATGGTACAACTTCCGGTACGACAACACCACGACAGGCTTCTTCTCCCGGCCCTGTTGAGGCCAGAAAGCCGACATCATCCGCTTCCACGCTCCACAGACAGGCTGTCACTTCCCCGCCCCCCACAGCATCCAGAACAACACCTCAACCGGCAGCAGACTTCTTTTTCCAGGACAGCGATGACGCCGGTGCAGATGACGCGTGGGGCGAGATTGTCGATGACGATACGTATTTCGATGCGCCAAACGCCAAGTCCTCGGCGCCTAAGCCGGCGGCTGCCAGCTCAACGCCATTTGATGATGGATCGGAGCCTGATTTCGCTGGCTGGCTGGCTGCACAGAATCAAAAGAAGAGCGGACCATCCAAGCCATTGCCAAAGGGACTTACCAAGTCTACATCAGCCTTAGCGAAGAAGCCTGTCGCTACCAAGCCAGCTGCGAAGTCAACAACTAAGCCCGTAGTTGCAAAGAAGATCGACATGAAGCCGAAAGAGACGGATGACGACGACGGCTGGGGTGACGGATGGTAAACGACGCGATGACTCCACTTCACGGCCTCTCATGTCGGATGTTCATTATTTCTTTCCATCTCATCACGTAGCTGGCGTTGTCAGGTCATCAGGGCCATCCATGCCCCTCCTTGGATACCATAATGTAGACATGGGCATGATAGACGGGGCACAGAAAACACACGAGATCTTTTACTTTAGCACGCCATGATGCGAAGATGGCTGGTCGATGGATCAATAGATCTTCGATTTGACTCATTTGGCTGTGAAATTTCCAGACGCCTTGCCGACCCGACCCTGAACCTGGATCATGCAACTCGTGAACAAGAAAAAGGAGAAGAAGAAAAAGGACAGTCCCGTTGACTGGCCCCGTGCCCGCACTGGTAAACCACCCGAGTTCATCTAGCCTCTGAGTAATCGTTGAGTGCAACGCAGACAGAGCCTCTATGGTGTCCGTTATACTGCCTGATGATCTGTTGGCTGTGCAGCTCCCACAGCCGTGCATAATGGTCCGAGCATGACGTGACTAGGTAGGCCGAGTCTGCACTGAAGGCGCAGTCCCACACCCATCGCTGGTGGCCGTTAAGAGTGGCCTCGAGGGGATATGGCTTGGGACCTTCCTCGTCGGGGACGGGCTCGATATCCTTGACCTCCCAGATCTTCGCCGTGTGGTCGGCGCTGCAGGTGGCAAGCTTCTTGACGTCGGGAGAGAGGAGGATGCGCGTGATGTACTCCTTGTGAGCGCTGAAGTGGGTCACGGGAACGAGCTGGGTGCGGTCGTAGGCTTGGAGGAGCTGCCAGACGAAGACATTCCCCTGGGCGGTGGTCAGTAGTGTGTGCGATGGGATGCGTGGAAAGGTTGGGAGAGCATACAGCATTATTGGCCGCGCATAGAAGGGAGCCATCACTGGCGACGGTGACGCTCGATACGGACACATCTTCCTCGGGAATCAGCTGGTGAGAGCAGTTGTTCTCAGCCAGGTCCCAAACGCGAACGCTGCCGTTGCGGTCGCAACTGATAATTTCGCCTTGGTTGGGGTGAATGACGACGTCGTTGGCGGGACAGCCGTGGCTGTAGCTACGCTGGACTTGGCCGGAGCGCGTCTCCCAGATCTTGACGGTGCCATCCTCCGAGCTTGTGACCATCCATTTTCCTTCGCAGTGGAAGGCGACGCCTGTGATATTTCCGGTGTGACCCTCGAAGGTCAGTAGCGGGTTTGGGTTGGTCGACTTGATATCAAAGAGCTTGACGGTGTGGTGGCCGGCGGCAGCCAGGAAGCGCTTGTCGGGAGATATGCAGAGGCGGTTGACCTGCGAGTCGGGATGCTGGATCGTGCGGGAGCAGATGCCGGAGAGGGCCTCCCAGAACCTGGTTGTCTGTTAGTCCAGGTCCAGGGTCTGGGGTCGTGGTCGAAGGCGGCGGCAGCTGTCGGGTATATGAACATCGCGGAGTGAATGAAGATGCCTCGTACCTAATAGTATGGTCGTAGCCAGCTAGATCGCGGGTTAGCAAGAATGCAAATAAACAAGGCCACCCAAAGACCAGCTTGGTGAGCTGCGAAGGTCGAGTCGCAGATATCGATAAGGTTCAGGGTCTGCAACTGGTAGTCTGCTTACCTGTGCAAAGAATCACAGACATAATTACTGAAATGGACGCCTTGGCGTTCGCATGTTACGCGAAAGAAGTTCTGTAATAAGGGACTGCAGCAAGGTGCAGGAGAAGAGCGCAGAATCGCATCCAAAGCGATGTCGCGCTGGTCTGAGGCTGTCGATGTCAGGGCCCCTCCCCTCGGTCTCTCAACGACCTGGAGCAGGACGACTAAATTGGCCCCACCAGAATGCAGCAGACCAGCAGGGTGGAGTATCAGAAGCTGTGGTGCCAGGAGGAGGAGGGGGGCAGTCAAGTCCCACCATCGCCTTATTAGTCATACTCTCTGCGAGGCACTCAGTATCACGTGCAAGGCACCATCCTCATGCTCAAGCTTCAATGTCGGCGGTGAGGATATTGTCCTTCCGTTACGCAATCCCTCACTTGCGGACCTTGCTCGCGGACCTCGCTTGCGAACCTGCCATAGGTCCTGATTGAAAAAAATGTTTTATTTCGGACCATTCAGTATGCACAACCTCTACACGCTGTCACCCGTTTCCCAGGGCTGCAGTTCCCCAAGGTGTTCACGATGATACACGTTCAGCTAGACAGTCCACGGAAGGGACGATAAGTGTTCAACAGTATCCCAGAACGATCGCGATTGCGGTCCTTTTTGCGACCAGATTTCTCAATTTCTTGAGAGCCTCATTCCGATTACTTCGACTCGTGGTTCCGGGCCAACGTGCCAGGCACGCTCCTTGAGTAATCATACATCGCAGTCGCATCCTGATCGCATGATGGGGCCCCTGGTTCGCGGTGTACCTCATTCGCTTGCCATCAAAGTAAAGGGAAACCTCTGTTAATCGAGTGGGTTAGAAGGTCGTGCATCAAGGACTCACAGAAGGCTGTCCTGGAGTGTACAGGCTCAGGGGCACGGACGAGCTCTACACATCGAAGCCGTCAGTCAATCCAAGCCAACACCTGACTCCGTTTGAGTCTCGACCATCTCTTTTCTTCGAGCAAGTAGCTCGAATCACTATCGTTTGCAAAAAGACGACAAACACACCAAAATGCGAATGACAAGCATACTCCGAAATGGCAGATCTCCATGTTTGGACGTTGAAGCGGCGAGGAATGCGACCCATTTCGCGCACCACAACTTCAACCCAGGCACATAAGACGGCCCAATATCATCTTGGACCTTGGCCTCGGCGGACGTATCTCGGGCACTTCTGCTGTGGCACGCATGGTTGCAAGATCCCTTGTCCCACTTCGGTCCCGGTCCATTCATCTTGCTGCCCGAAGTACCTGCGCGCCCTGCGAGGCAATCACCAGCCGCCGAGGCTCAGACCACAGAGCAAACAAGGCTATGGGTTCTGTGATCCCACCACTGTCGTTGCGAACGTCGGGCGTATTCATTCTAGGGCCTATCGGGTATCGCGAAATGAGGTCGCCTCCTTCAAGCGGGCACATGACTTTCCCGTCGGCTTCCTATTCGCAGGAGCGTTCATCTGACGTCGGTAGACTTACCGTTGGGCTGTCATTCGACCTTCTCGAGCCCCAACATGACGGATAAATTTGGAATAGCTATACTGACGAACACTCTACTACGACGGTGACTAAGGAGATGTCGATATAGAACGCGTAGGGCACTCTGCTCAATGTGGTTTTCGCGCTACTTGTCATCACGTATGTACTTAGAGCTGTGCCACATCCTGGCTCGTAAAAACTACGCGGAGCACATTCGCGAAGCAACTACGAATGTTATCCTAGCTAAGGAGCTGCAGACGCAACGAAACAGACACATCGACAGACTCGCAGACTTTAGGTCTCAGACGTCACCAAAAGAATGTCAAACATTCGCAACACACTAGTCTTCAGCCCTCATATGACTTCCCGGTCCTCTTTATCACGATACTCTCGGGGGGTGACATGTACAAAACCAAAGACACCGTCTCAAGTTGTCGGAGCTTGGTGCTTAGGTCGAGGGTCATCCGCGTCTAGCTGGGACGCTCTGGTAGGACGATCCCTGCCCATCACGTGGACCTCGACCACCTGGCTGAGGAGGTGCAGGCGGGGGGCTGCGGATGTAAGCCGATGGAACCTGGCAGTGCGGGTTGTGCCAGACAACGCCGCTTCTCATGCAGGGATCGCAGTCGGCAACTCTGCTGAGGTCAGTATGCTGTCGGAGATGGTATGGCCAGATCTCACTCACAGTCTAGGAGACCCGGCGCAAGAAGGGCAGCTAACGCATACCCCCAGTCCACGGACGCAGCCGCAGACGAAGTAGGATGACAAACTCATGGCCAGATGAGTGTAGGGGTCGTTGATTGTGAGAACAATATCACTCTTTGATCTTCGCAAGCTGACTTGAGCGCAGTTGCAATGTGTCGTCGATCACTGGACGATGTCAATGGACGATGGGCAGGACCTCACACCGGAATTCGCAGAGAGCTCGCAGACTTTATAGTCCTTGGTCAAAGGAGGGATTCGCGTTGTCGTGCTCCTCGTGCCAACACTTGCAACCGGTTTGTTCTTGGCTTCAGGCCCCGACCAGCGATTCTGGCGATCCATATTCGAGGCCTCATCCTAGAGGAGCCAACACAGCAAATGGAGCACCTTACGAAGGGGGGTCTTGTGACCATGAGAAGACTCCGAGGTTGATGTTGCCTCGTCTCAAGTTTCTCGGGCATGACGGCACAAAACAGCGCATGTTCTCTCAACCGACGGCTTGGTTGCCCATGATAAAGGCGTGCACACTTGAGGGCAGATGCTGCTTCTCGGGGTATACTTGGTGGTACAAGCCTCTGCAGGTTCCTGCGCTCACCATTCTACGTCAGTGACTAGTTCTGCACTACTGTGATGGGACACGACGTTTATTTCGGGGTGTCTTGGATGTCAGTCGAGGTGAGAAGGCTCTAGGTTCGTGCCAGCTCACCACCACGATGGTAACAGCCTCACCAAGCTGTGACATTGCCGGGATTTCACCGGTCGAAAGAAAGATAAAAAAAAGCCTTCTCGTTGTGGGCTTCAACTATGCGCCTAGGACGAACCTATTATTCTCAACCGAAGACACTCCAATACCTCGACGAAGGCTTGCGAGATCATGCGATGTGCTGCAGACGGCTGACAGCCACCCCAACCACTAGCGATTATTAGCTGCCATTTTCAACCCCCTGGAATCCTTGACATCAATGTTTCTGAAGAATTAATGGATCAGGCCCTCGCTTGGCCTTGTAGGTCAGCAATGACGGTGCACTTACGCTCACTCAGCTCCAGCTTCACCGAGCAGCGGCCCTTCGCATCGAACTATGTAGCCGTACGGCTGCTTGCATCTTCACCGATGGATCCTTGAGCCGGCATAGCCCTGTCGGCAAAGCCTGTCAAGCTGAATCGTTTCCATTCCAATGTCTCTGAAGAAGAAATAGAGCATCGATAATCGCCTCATGCAGTAGCTGTCACTACCCGACACCCCTCTCTGACCTGCGGACATTTAGTGTCCCATCGCTTGCTTTGCCTTACATGTATGCCTTGTAGCTTTCCGTGGAGAACCGACATCAGCCGAGATGTGAGTCTACTGGCAGACTTCCATATGACAGTAGCGTTGCAACACTGACGTTTATACCAGAACGCTGCGATTTGTTAGAACCAAACCGTCGGGTAGCGCCCCATGGAGGGGGCGCTATGCGCCTGTGCAACTCATAATCAGACGATCGTTTCTCTGCCAGACCATAGGCTCGGCACAAATCGCTCTGGTTCGGAAATCCCAGATCGACGGTGTGGGATCTATCGTCGTGGATGGCAATGGGCTCTGATCTTGCCGACCTGGGGGCTTCTGTTCTTCCTGTTCCCTGCCGGTACCCGCTCACCATCGCTTGTACTCTCTAAGGTAGTGCGATGACCATGTGACTCTGGGAGAAGATATTGCGGCCGTCCCTGATCCATGGCGCTTCCTCAGGTTCCCCTATTTCAAGTCCATGAAGGATGATTTGTGCCCGATACTCCTCGTATTTACATGGCGGTATTGTCTCCCTCTTGGACACTCAAGTTCGCTCGCTGCGACTTTGAAAGTAAAGGCCGAGCTGCTCCTCCGTCTTCTTCCTTGCTTCCTTGCTTCCTTGCTGCTGCTGCTGCTGCTGCTTAGTGGCAGATGCACCCTCATGCATATTCCTCGCAACCACCAATCTCTGCCTCGCCTCGTGCGTCCCAACCCCCTTTCCTATGGTTGACAAACATGTAGTCCATGGGGTCTCGATGGCCTTTCACCCTGCACTGAATGCTGAGCGCCTTTGCCGCGCCCAGACTGCCCGGCGCACGCGGCATGACTATCCATCCATGCTGCGCCCGCGCACCGCACGCAGGCAAATGCGCAAAAAGGACAGACGCAACGTCAGCTCTCTATACCTTCCCTTCCGCCAGGATACCACCACCCAAAATGATGATGCCCTTGCCTTCTCGTGCAACCGCACCTGGCCCCTTCGCCGCCCGAAGAAGGTGGCATCTTTTGGCGATCAGTGCGGTGAAGTGACACACGAAAAGGCCGATCCAACGCTGCCCTGGAAAAGAAAGGCAAAGAGGAAGAAAAGGGGAGAACTCGGGGGACAGCTGCGCCCCAGAGGTCTCCCAACTCCTTGCCAGTCTCCGTCGGCGACGTGGCCGTCTGTAGAAGGATGACCGTTGGACACATCGTCGCGTCTCACAACCGAGGGGCCTCATCGTTGTCATGAAGCAGGCTGGTGTCAGCGCGATGCCATTGTGGTATTCGACAGGATTACGAGGTCACATATGGATTCTGCCAACAAATACTCCCTGTATGGTCATAGTGACATATACTTTCTCGTGAGATCTTGAGACGAGCATCGTCACTTGCATTGTTAGCGTTCTGATGAATCAGTCGTGATGGACCACTGCCTTAGATCAGCTCAAGCGCAGTTGATTCGCTTCATACATTTTCCATGTCACCAAATAACCAGCAATAATGCCAGAGTGTGATATACCGAGGCCGAAATACTTCAATGCAACTGTCTCGTCAAGCTCGGCGTTGCTAGAGATATGATTTATTGTAAAATTTTCTTTTCAAAGCAGGACTTATAAACCGTTTGTGACCTGCCGACGGGGCATTGAACAGCTGGCAAGCCCACGCCTCTGCAAACAAAGCCAGAAATAAGAAATTTGAGTCCCCTGTCATCGCACAGTCATTGTAGGCAGGTGAAATGAGCGGTTTCCGAAACCCGCGAGGGGGTCTCTCAACGGCCACCCTCATAACCTGGATCGCCGAGTCGTTACTGCGTCCTCCATAATCAAAGCCACCTGTAGCAACCAAGACTGAAAACCAGATAGGTACCATGGCTCCCAAAACGCCTGTAATGGAATCAAAAGAAACCCCCTCCATGCTAGGAATTGCCCTGATTACTGTGTCTCTCGTTCTCGTGTAGCGTGGGACAGGTCGGGCAGTGTGCTGCATGCATCAACAACCTCACAGAGCAGGAGCCGTCGCAATGAGTGTGGTGATGAACGCCACGCCAGCAGCGGCGCCACCGAGGGCGACAAGACCGGCTGCTTCGGCCATGCGCCTAAGACGTTTGGGTGAGCGGCCACAATCGTGTTCATTGACACCAAGTGTGCATCTCTTGTTCAAGTTGAGCGTCTCAGCAGACGAGAGGGTGGCTTGGCCATCATGGACAGGATCCTCGAAGGGTGCCTTGACTGCAGCCTTGTCACCGTCAACAGTACTAATGACGGGCGTTGTTCCAACCGCCTCCTCGTCAGGACTCAAATCCGAAATCTCAGAAGCTTTGCGCTTCACAGAGACGGGTGACAGTGCCTCTTCGCCTACCTCAGCAATTGTGTTGGCAATCTGGAACTCGGCAGTAGTTTCTGGAGCATATGTATCGCTGTTGCAATCTCCAGTAACTGCGGCCATCTTACTGACCTGGAAAGACCAGGCGCTAGTCATATCCAGCTCAGGACTATGTCGCACATCAGAGATGGGAAGATCTTCGGGCGGTCCGGCGAGGAACCTGTCACCGGAAGTTTCCCACGTATTCTCAGCTGGCGCAGTTGGCCGTGAATCGAGGTTGTTGGCACACGGAGTAAGGTCGAAATCTTCGTCCGTGTGGTTTTCAGATGATGCATGCTCGTGCCCAGAAGTCAGTTTGTCCTCGGCCTTGGGTGCACTAGGCAGAGAAGGTTCTGTAATGGTTGTGGAGAGGAGGGTATTGCTCGACTTGGGGAACTCCATCTCGGAGATCGAAACGCGTCGACGAAGTTCCTGCTTGTTCGATTCGCGCGCCTTCAAAAAGTCCACATGCTCTGAACGCCAGGTGCTTGGAGACTGGGTCGAGGGGTAGGTCCCATGACAGATAGGCGAATCTCGCCAGGGAGGGAGGTTATGTAACGTAGATGTTCGGGAATTGATGGCAGATCCCGAGACGAAAGGCGTATCCTTAGGCTTGATGGGGTTCAAGGTTGGCATCATGATCTCATCAGAACCAAGCACCTGCTGCAGAGATGGTAGCAACCATTGGTGTCCTTGTGGCGAGGGAGGAACTGATGGCATAGCATGTTAGAGACCGATTAGCATGAAGAAAGAGGAGCAAAACACATACCTTGACCCTTTTCGGTCTCGATTGCAGGGAGATCATCGATCTCATGATGCCCCTCGACTGGTCGTGACGCTTCTGGATAGTTTTCCCAGCCAGATGACCGAGGAACCAGGGAGTTTGTGAGATCTCCAACGGCCACGAAGACCTTTCTGTTCGTATCGAACTCATCACCATCAGAGATGGAGTCCTTATCACTGCCGGTCAAGTCATTGGACTCGGCCTCAAACTCGTCATCGTCACTGCTGTGCTCAGTACTAGCATGCAGTGAACTACTCCATATGCCCAAGGGAGCTACGACACGTTGAGGATCGTCATCCGAAGATTCGCGTTCAGATTCGCTAGTGTCGAAATCGAACGGATGCCCGCAGTAGACATCCGAACGCCGTTCTCCCGATTTCAGGGGAGCACCTTCGCCTTCCTCGCCCTCGTCGTCATCCACGTTGAGGATCTCGGGGATAGCGCCAGCTGGATGGGGGATGACAGGTGTCTGGTGCACTATTGATGCGCCTGTCAAATCGATGACAGTCTGTTTGTGGGGTTCATAATCATCGAGGTCGATGACTTCGGTGCTGGGATTGATTTGAGATAGGGCAGCGTCGTGTTCGAGTGATGTAGATGGATGCGGCCCGATATCAGCTGCGACCTTGGGCGCTCGTTTCTCGCCAGCGGCACGAAGGATGGCGACAGCACTGCGAACTGCTGTGCGTCCTTCTTCATCGCAGTCGTCGCTGTCTAAAGCATCGCTGTCATCACAAGGATCAGGGGCGTGGTACCCCACAGATCGATCAGCTGGCGTGTGGGTGCCTGTCGTGCTGTGATCCGTGCGGTCAACGAACTGAATGTCGATGGAAGCAGCAGGTGGTGGAAAGAGACCCTGGTCACGTTGGATGTCTATGCCAAACCTGACAAAGTCTCCACGCTGAAGCCTGACAGATGTCCCGGGGCAGATGCGGTCCTTGTTGACGAAGGTGCCGTGCCTAGAGTGTCGATCTTTGATGTATACTGCCTGTCCAAGTCAGCAATTGACGCGGGAATCATGGGAATCTTGCCTTAGAGCCCCAAATGAATGGGCAAACAAATGGCAGAACAAATTAGAGTAATCACCTTCTCCTGTTCGGGGCCGAGAAAGATCTCGGCGTGCTCACGACTTATGACGGGGCTGTCGAGCCAGCCATTGTCCAAGGCAGCAGCCAGATTGGCCACCCTCTTGCTGGTCCGGCCAACTTGGACAGAAGGCTTGCTCTGGTTGAGTGTGATCCGACGCTCTGGATACGGATCCTCGGAGATTGGGAAACTGAGGCTGACGATGACTACGAGACGAGCGATTAGCTCTGCTTTCGGTTGCAAGGGAAGGTGGTGGGTGGCGGGAGTAGACATACCATCATCAGCGAGGGTCATGCGATTGTCAGACATCTTGGCTCAGGACGACGTCGGCGGATCAAATGACTATGTGGACTGGGCCGGTATCGAGCAGAGGATTTCGGGCGTAGCTTTGTGCTGAAGGCTGCGATTGTGGACGTCAGCTGCCGTATGATCCAAGACGTCTCGTGTTGAACTGCTGGCCAAGCCTACTCACCTTACACCGAGGTTTCGCTCCAGCTGATATTCTGAGTGATAAGAGAGGATGAAGAACACACAGAAGTGCAAAGGTGTCGGAGGTATAAGGGCTGGGGGAGCCTGGTGGCAGTAGCGATGCTCAAGGTTTGTTTGAGGAAAGGGAAGGTTAAGTTCCCAGAGACCAAGGCTGGGAGGAGACGGGAAGGAGAGGTCGAGGGGTGATGCGGGCAGGAGGTGGTGCACTGTTGTACACTGTGTACAACAGGGTAGGTGGGGCAGAACACCTTGGGGATAGGCAGTCGATAACAGGCAGCCACGGCTTGGTCGGATCTCCGTCGTCTGGGAAGAGGCACTGGGGCTGAAATCGAGCTCAAAGCGACGTCTTTTCTCGTCGGCTCGCGGGGGTTGTCAATGGTCGAAGAGCTGCGAGGAAACACGATTATCTCTCTTTCATGGAGACCATGGAACCTCACGAAGTCCTGCGATGATGGGGGCGTCGCTTCAGGGAGATGAAGGGGCAGAGATATGGTTGAGTTAGGCAGGATGCCTTGATGTAGGTAGGCTGGTGGATGTGTTGAGCAAACGGGTAGGGGTCCAGAGTCGACTGCCGGTCAGATTACTTGCCGTGGTCAAGATATCGTTTGCAAGCTGTCACCAAGGTTGGTAAGGCCTGAGAAAGCTTGGAAGACGCTTTGGTGCAGAAAACTCGACCTACGAGGATTGAAAGAGGCCAAACCAATATGCTCAAGTCCACTTGGGCCTGCCCGACGTGTCTTACTTCTGCAGCAGGAAGCAGAAGGCAACCGAAGGCAGCAACGTCAGGCAAGATGGGAGGAAAGGCGATAACGATACGTCGACTCGGAGAGTTGAAACACACAGGGAGCTTGGACAGTTAATATCTGAGAGTATCTGGCACTGTGGTGATCACGCGAATGAATGGACGTGTAGCACCTTTGCACATCCAACCGCCATCTACCTTAGGTAGGTAGGTAAGCGGGGTAATGGTGCTTGTCAGCCTGATTGATCATTTGGGCAACCAGCGTGGCTTTCGTTCGAGGGAGGGAGGAGAAAGCTGCCTTTCCACCATCAAGCCAACGGAATCAAGCCATGCCTACAGCAATGATTAATTCGCGTTTCCTGGTGGTGTCCGTCAACCCATATGTTTGCCATGAGATGTATGACTGTCGTGTTGAGCGTAAGACTCTTATCTTATCGCACAGGAAGCTAAGGTGATCTGGAGTGGGGCAGCCAGATGACCACGAATGCTAGGCCGACGCCTGATATCAATCTACCACAGTCCAGTTGTCCACTGCTCCAGCTGCACGTGGCTCGACTGAGAGTAGGAATCCGAACTGCTATCAGCTGAGGATAAAGCGGCGGTGTTTGCACTTTACCACCTTCTGCGCTGGCAAAAAAGGGTTGGCAGATGGATGCCCAACAAGGCACACTCATTCCCTTAGCTCGACCGGTGGTCAGTCACATGCACCATCAGCCGAGTCCAGAACATGATGTGGGTAAAAAGCGTATGCCTTGTATGCTATTTGTGGGATGTATGCGGTGAAGGAGTACTGGTGGTTTTCAGTAAATGTAAATTTCTTTGCCAGTAATTACTGTTCGAGGAGAGAGTACTGATCGTGCTATCAAGATAAAGGAGGAAGATTGACCTGCGATACCCTGTTCTGAATGACAGCTTTTGACTATGATGGGAGGAGGTGGCATGGCTGGGTGGGTTCCTTGCAGCTCTATCTGTTTCATCTGACCAGTGTGCCGCGGCCCAAAAAGCTCGGAATGCCATTGAGCGCCATCCCACCGTCGGTTCAATCGTGTTGCTTCTCGCGACATCAGCCGACGTCAAGGTCTTCCCATTCCTCAAGCCCGCGTCCACCGCGGGGAAAGGTGCATCGTCACAACGGCAAACCCCACCTGCCCGCCAAATGACCAGGGATCAGCCCACCTGGCACCTCCGAAAGAAGGCCAGCACAGGGATCTCAGTGTGGGCCCTTCATGTGGCCTAGGGGCCCCCAGCTGCCTGTTAAGTGGTTGCATCATCGATGACCCACGATCTTGCATCTGCCTTGACGTAGGCGCCGTGCCTTCCACCATACCTTCCACTAAACCGCCCGCTTGTGCCTAAGGTAGGCAAGGTAGGTAAGGATGAGGGCAATTTTCAGGTCGACCTCAGTATTGATGCTCCTGTTGCTGTGCTGTGCTCGACATTTCTGGCCAGCTTGGCTGCTTGCTGCTTTAGCGGGCCCCAGGAAGCCCATCTTCTCTGGGGTACCGCATCCCTACAGTCTCCAGCTGCCAGCAAGCCCGCAATTCTTTCACAGACCGAACATCGGACACAACAATTTCCGTACTATTTCAAACCTTGACGTCCCTCTCAACACCATACATTCCCACCCTCTTCTGCCTCACGACAAAGAAAGCTTCGGTCACCGTTTCCTGTCTAGTCTATATGCCTTACTTTGATCAAATCTTCCTCTCGACCACGGCCTTCACCCTCATGGACTGTACGCTGTACAAAACGACATCGACTGACGCATCAGCCCATCACTTGGACCTTTGACTGCTCCTCGAAAGCAAAGCCTAATCCGTTCTGACCGTCTTCGCCACCCGACCCCGCAGCAGCCTTACAGCGCCACGGCAGCCCTTCCAAAGCGTCCTCGTCTACCCCCGAGCCAACCCACCCTTTCGAACTGCAACCCGAACACCGACATCATGCACGACCTTCGCCTCAAGGTCCTCCGCGAGAGCGGCAAGACCGTCTCCCGAAAGTCGCGATCCCGCCCAGAGTCCACGCGCGGCTCTACCATGAACTCGCCCAGCGGCTCACCAGGCCACTCGCAGTACAACACGCCAGCTCACTCCCGCGCCGGCAGCCGCTATGCCTCCGAGGAAGAAGACAGCGAGGAGGAGTACGATGACTCCATGACCGCCAGCACTCTCTCCAACGGGTCCGAGGCCGTCTTTGACGAGAGCCAGGGCACCGTCTGGACCCAGCTTCTCCAGGACCGCATCGTCGAGCTCCAGGATCGCAAGCGCAGCAGCGTCAAGGGCCGGGAGACCGCATTAGCATCCTATCTGCACCTCCTCAAGCAGCACTACGCGGATCGACAGGTCGGGAGCTCTGCCCACGAGATTGTCACCGCGCTCATGAGGAGCGTTCGCTCCGGCGGCAGCACCCTCGAAAAGTCCCTCGCTCTGCAGGCCCTGCAAGTCACACTGTTGACCTCTCCCTCCGACGCCCTATACGACGACATCTATCAGCAGATTGAGACAACCTGCGAAGATGATGAGAGTGCCGAAGTCAAGGCCGCCGCTATACAGGCCATGGCGGTGACGGCATTGTATGGTGGAGGGTCAGAGACGGCTGCAGATGAGCTCCTGGAATTTCTCGTCGGTGTTGTGGAATCAGACGGAGAGGCCGTCGGCGCAGGAGACAATGGCGACGTTGTAACGGCCGCCTTACAATCCTGGGCTTTTGTGGCCAGCCAGATTGACGACATTAGTGAACTGGTCTCCACAGCAATGGACGCCTTCGTTGAGCAGCTTGACAGTACCGATGTTGACGTGCAGACGAGCGCGGGCTCCAACATTGCTTTCATCTTCGAAGCAGCGCGCGATCACCAAGAGGAAACGGGCGAGGTCATGAACCTGCAGTACGATCCCAAACGCCTGATCAGTCGTATGGCCGAGGCCTCGAAACCGGCCGCCAAAGGCACATCAAGAAAAGACCGAAGACATCTACGCAAGAACTTTGCCAGTATCGTGACTTCGCTGGAGCATGGCAAGGGGCCCGGGTACTCGACTTCCGGCCGACCAGCATCGAACCCGCACACGGGAGGATCCAAGGTCGAAAATGACGGAGATGTCCAAGAGTTTGGATACCGAGAGAAGCTCCGCGTTGGCGAAACGATCGTGCTGATCGACTCGTGGTCACTCATGGCGCGCGTCGATACAGTCAGGAACATTGTGGGCGGAGGATTTCCAACCCACTTCAACGACAACCCGACCGTCGCAGAACTCTTGAACAACCCTGACACAGAGGAGGTACCAGCCAACGGTCTCATGCCTCCGACCGAGAAGCGGAGTAAGAAGTATAGAAGATGAGATGGGACGACAGCTGTGATGATGGGGGGTTATCAGTTGCCCTGCCTCCGCTGAGCTGAACATGGCGGCGGGACGTTTACCCAGCGCACGAGTTGGGAGTTTCCAGAAAGCGCAACGCCATTAGAGCAGAATAGGCCACGTCCATTCTAGGGAAGATCAGGAAGTCACAGGCAAGGAAGAGGTACCACTGGAGGAAAGCCCCTGCAATTGCGCCGCAATATACTTCTACCAGTGTTCACAGAACAACGATATTTGGACCAGATGTTCATTGTGGCTGGATGGTGCGACCCCGTATGCTGCAACGTGCCGACGCGACGCCGAGCTGTAGGAATAGGGCGGGTGACTGCATCTTTCGAGGGGCTGGTGAGGGCATGATGATAGGCCTAGGCCTCAAGACGAGCCAGTGAGTGACAAGGGTTCCGTCGACATTTCAGTGCGAGGCCTTCGGTTGGCTACTGCCTAAGGCTTCATGCAAACATGTTCATGACCTGCTAAACTGTTGTTCGGGGCCGTTGTCGACGCCAGCATGAGCGATGTTTTTTCGGCAGGCTCCACGGAGTGTTTCTGTCTGGTCAGCTTCCCTCGACGCGGGAGTCAGCGCAAGTAACCAATCCTATGAGCTTTGTTTGCGGCACGGTGCGATCGCGCTGCAACCTTGCGCGCAGCCAGATGCTGCCACCAACGCGCACTGCAGGGACCGTCGCGGAGGCTGTCCGCCGTTGCCAGCGTTCCACTCCAAGCCTTGAACCATGGGCCTCACCGCATGCGAGGCTCGAGTAAGAAAGGGGTGTTTCATGTTGGGATCTGGGGAACGGAATGGAATGTTATGCTGCTCTTTGGGAGGGCCGAGGGGCAATGGAATGTGTAGGGCAGAAAAGACAAGCTTACAGACATGTGGTGGAACAAGCGGCCGGCAGTGGGAGGAATGTCAGGTTTTAGGGTAGACGGTAGTGAAACGAGACCGGGGGGATGTCTCTGAGCCAGGTTGAACGACAGGTCATGAACTGATTTTGCATCCCATAAAACTGTGTCTGCGTCGGGGGTTCGTGATAGTCTCTCCTAGAAAGGCAGTCCTGGCAAAGGCACGGGATGTCCGTTCGATGATCGCCGCCAGCAGCGCCCCAGCCACTCCAAGACCCGTGCCGTTCGAAAGCTCCCGTCCAAGTCCCGAGCTGGGCAAACCAAGCTGGGAGGAGGGGGGGTGCTTATCGGGGGGGGGGGGGGGGNTTGGGGGGGGGGGGGGGGGGGGGTGTCTTGTTCCCAGTTTTTCTCTTGGAAATGGGATCTGAAAGGTGGGATGATTGCAGTCCAAGCACAGACAGATTGCCCTTTTCGAGCGAAGAACAAGCTCTGTCGCCATGGTTGACCGGGTGAATGTGGGACACAGACGTTGGTGAGTCGGAAAAGGCGCATTTGTCTCCCGTTGTGAATGACGAGTTGACGAGTAGGAGAGAAGCTCAGGTTCGTGTGATATCCAGAATTGTGACGGCAGGTCGGGATAGACGAACGGGAAGGGGGAAGAAGTGTCCCGAGGCCCAATCTTGCATGTGGTGGCAGCAAGGGAAATAGACGGTGAGGTGAACCGGAGCTGGGACTGGAACTGGTGGAAGGCAAGACGCTGTAGGCGAAAGTGCGTGACGACGGGAAGGGGCCCAATCGAGAGCTCGGTTGATGCTGGCAGGTGCTGGTGGAGCACACAGCCGCTTTCTGGGCAGGCTCTACACCCCGGCCAAGCACTTCGATTGGTCGATGGGATCGGCAACGACAACTCATCAACCTAGCCCCATCTCGGACAGCAACTCACTTGCCAGCCCTCTTCTTTTTCTTCGCTATTTCTAAGTACCTACCTACTAGTGGCGGTAAAACCTACCTACCCATCTAGCTAGACTACCCAGACCAAGATTCGGGCGCAAGAACAAAGCGTCTCTCACACCATCCCGTCGCTGCTCTGTTCTGCGCATCGTGCTTCGCTGGTCCTCGACAAAACCGTCATCCCAAGGATCGCATCGCGAAGCAAAGAATTCTGCTGGTGTGTCGTTTGCTCATCTGGAGGTCTTCGTTTTGCGACTGCTATTGGGATTGGGATGCGACAGTGATTGCGACTGTACCTGCGACCTTGAACCCCCCCAGCCCCGTTGATATTGGCAACCACGAGTGGAGATCCCCCGACCTCCTCCCAAGCAACCGCCACCCAACCGCACCACCAACCTGACCCTGAACTGCCTGCCCGCCGCCACCTCCTGGTCACAGTCTTCAGGTTCAGTCCCATCATTGCCGCTACCACACCTTCACGACTTGGTTGAATATACCCCCAGGCCCCGACAACCCGGAGCGACAAGCACTCCCAAGCCGGAACTCCTATCCACCCTCGAGACATTCACAGCAAGCGTTGCTTTTTTGTATTTTCGTGGTTGCTCTTTCCGTCGCTCACCCACCCATCAGTTCTTTTTCTTGAATCTGTTTGCGGAAGCAGCGTGTACCTGCGGAGTTGCCGTCGAATCGATACGTACGACCACTGCGTTCTACTTGGCCTTGTCAACAAGCAACCTACCTGTCTGCCTCGCTTCCCTCCTCCGTCTTCGTTTCGAGGCCCAGTTTGCCCAGACCTTCCCTCCCACAGCAACGACCAGCCAAGTCCACTTATCCACCTCTGATGGATTGACCTCAGCCGTCAAAACAAGACCCTGCCCGCTACCCGCCTCCTCCTTTCCCCCCACGGCGCAGAAAGACGAGAGATCAGGGGAAGGCGAAATCAACTTCGACAGAGGCATTGAACCTCCGCCGCCTGGCCACCTCCTCTCTCCAAACTCGGTCTTTGGTATAGCACGATGGGTATTGGTTCCAAGAAGTTCCCTCCCCTGCCTGCCCCAACCGAGACCGACATATTTACCCCTACCGAGTTAACCACTGCCGACGACCACGACCTCGATTTCGAGAAGCCCACCGACGAGGCCTCTCACTTCTCTTTACCCGACGACGGTACTCCCATCACCATCAAGACCCGTGGGCACAAGCTCAATCGTTCTCAAACATCGCTCCTGATTGAGTATTTTGAAGGTGGCAACCCTAGCCCGTCGGCTTCAGGAGTCGAGCGCAAGCCCAGCGTTCGTGTGCGCTTGACACCTTCCAAGAAGAATAAGAGCAACCACATCCAAATCACCGAGACGAAGAGTTCGCGGAAAACCTCTTTGACTCGTCGGGTCCCGTTGACGTCAGCGACTACCTCACGCATCGACACCGAAGCGCTTGACGCCGAAGACATCGACAGCATGCAGTCCTATGCGTCAGCCACAGAAGAGTCGAATGTGTCGAGGAACCCCATCGACATAGAAATCGACAGAAGCGAACGACGACGACGACCAGCGAGCCCGCTAATTCCTGCAGCAGACACCAAACAGGCTACATACATGCCGCCCAACATGTCCGACATTTCTGCTATTCCAACGGACAGTTTCCTTGATGGCTCCGGACCCACCAATCTGACGTATAGAGAAGTTGAGAAACGACAAAGCAGAAGCCCATCACGAAGCGGCAATCTAGCTGCAGGCGCCGCCGGCGCTGTCGCTGGCGCAGCACTTGCCGACAAGTCGAGAAACAGCAAGAGCAGGAGCGAGACTCGCGACAGGATTGTGCTGCCCAAGTCTACCGAAAAATTGAGGGACAAAGATCGCAAGCACCGCTCCAGCAAAAGCCGCACTAGTAGTTTGAGCGAGAAACATGTGGAGGGTACTCGCTCACCACGGCGAAGATCCAGTCGCAGCCACGGCGACTCTCTCATTTCTGCGACAGAGTCTAGTGTACTGTCCTCTGCCTTGACGCCCAGCCACCGCTCCATGGACCAACAATCCGTCCGTTCTGGAGCCTCCAAGTCCTCAATCAATAATCCGAAGTTGCTTGAAACTGTTGAAGATGCCATCCGTAGGCTGATCCTTCCCGAGCTCAGCGCACTGAAGCGGGAGCAGAGCAAGCGCGAGAGCCGTCGCAGCTCCCTGACCTCTACGGCTACGTCTGTTTCGAGAGAAGATCTTTCGACCACTGACAGACGGAGATCATCTGGGCGCGGCGGAGACTCAATCAGGGACAGCGCTCGATTTCGGGACCGCAGGGACAGAGAGGCCCGCCACGACTACGTTGACAACTCTTATGGGCTGGATGGTGAGTCAGTCGATGATCTGTCGGTGCACGAGTCTGTAGAAGATCAGTCGCGGGGTACTCGTGGCGGTGGCCTCAAGACTGGAGTTGCCGCCGGCGCTGCTGCTGCTGGTCTCGCTGCCGCAGCCCTGAACTCAAAGTCTCCTGCGTCCGACGACAGGCGACAAAGAAGGCGTCGGCGGGCTGACGGTTCTGTCCGTAGCCGCAGTCTGGGGCGCGACAAGTATGCCGAAGAGTACGACGAGGAGGAAGCACCGGCGCCTCCCATGCCCTTGATGAGCGAGATCAACCCATCAGAAATCACACGCACCTCCATCTTGTCAGCAGAGACTGAGCATCCTCGCTCCGAGCTAGAGGAGCGATCTTCGGTCCTAGAGGTGACGCGAGGCGACATATCTGCTACCTCATCCCCGTCTCGATCTGCCACCACTCTTCAGCAAACTCTCGGGACCAGACATGCCAATGTCTCAAGCGGTGACTTGAATGCGATTCCTCGCCAACGGATTGACGAATGCCAAGACGATTATCAGAGCGAACGCAATGTGCCTCCGACTCAGTTCCGCGACGACTACAACGACGAGGAGTTCGAAACGAGCCGCTCGGGACCAGGGCAGCTTGATTACGAGCAGCACGACGACACCATGGGAGCCAATTATTACAACACTCAAGATGTGCCACCCCCGCTGAAGTACGTTCCGTACCAGCCCGAGCGGCGCGGCCTCAGCCCGATCTACAGCGTGTCGGGCTATACGGAAGGTGGCAGTGAAGCACCTGGTCAACGGGACTCGAGGCTCACCAATGGCAGCCTATCTCCAGACAAGTCTCCCCGGCACAGCAACGTCATTAGCCGAGGTTTCGATGAACAGTCCATCGATGGCCGCAGTATTCGTAGCTCCGTACAAGACTACAGGAGCACCATGTACACAGACGATGGTGATTACGATCGAGCAGACTCCAGCCAGGCCGTTCACGATGTCGGCGCGAAGCCCTACATCCAACACGCTCCCACTCAGTACGCCCCTGCTGGCGTTGAATCTAATGTTGCATCACTCGTCGATGGGTCGATGCTCGACCAATCTGTCCTCACTACTGGCTCCGCTCTTTCCGGAAACGAGTACGGGAATCGGGACTCAACAATCTCTTACGATGCCCAATCTGCCTCGCTTGGCGCTGCACGAGGCTACAGTCCAGACAAGCTCTCTGTTAAGAGCCAACGGGACCTTATAGAAGAACGGGAGGGCATCAGGACTCCGACTTCGAGCCGACACAGCCACTCCCGGGACTTCGCAGGCGAATATGATCTAGACGAGTACGGCCGTAAGGTGGCACCCACGAGATACCGCAACTCTCCATCCACATCGCGCCACTCCCCCACCGCCTCAGAAAAGGCCATTGCACTCGGAGCAGTTGGCGCTGCGGCCGCAGCACTGAAGGCCGCCAAAGACCGATCCCAGCAACCTACTGTGGAGGAGGTCAACGAGGAGTTCGTGCCCGAGGGAGTTTTCAGGAACAAGTCTTTCAAGGAGAGGACCATGGACGGGCGTGAGCTCGCTACTACCCCCGCTCACAGCATCGACAGGCTGGATTATGATGACGAACCTAAGATGGGCGCTAGTGCCATGCCCGGACTCCATGATCCCATGCCAGAAGCTGAGTATGTCGACGACGATGTCATCACCAATCCATCCCTCATCCGCGAGGAGCTCAACCACACACCTCGCGCCGAAGGGCAGTGGGCTACCGACACAACGCCGCGCCAGGGCGAGGCGACTGTTTACGAACAATACGACGATGACAAAAAGGGCAACAGCCCTGGCCTTGGGCTCGCAACAGCAGCTGGCGCTGCCTCGATAGCAACAGCTGCTGCCATGGCGCACAATCGACATGCCAGCCAGGAGCCAGAGGATGAGTGGCAGCGTACTTCCACCGACAAGAAGAGAGACACCCTCGTAACGAACCCGTATGATGGCGCCAGCCCTGTGGTCAACCCCGACCTCCTCAACGCTCGGGGCCTCGATCCCGATGGCTTCGGCGCTGGCTATCACACCGGTAGCCCCGCCGGACAAAAGCATTTCGATGAAGGCTACATCTCTCAAGGGCCCATTCATTCGCCCAGCATTCAACCTAAAGGCAAGGCCATGATGAACTACTCCGACGCTGGTGCCGAAGATCCCTTCTACACTCCCGCTAAGGGCCACTCCCGACACCTCAGTGGCATGTCGCAAGGCATGGGGTCGCCGATTTACGACGCGGCAACGGGTGCGGGGATTGAACGCATCGAGTCAAAGGACATCATTGCTCTGATGCAGCACCTGATGGTCCGAGATGCCCAGCGCAGCGCTCGCGATACCGAGATACTTGTGACATTGGTCCGATCCGCGGCCGAGATGAGGAATTCTTTTGAAGAAATCAAGAAGGTTCTTGCCAACACCGAAGACGTGATCATCCAGGAGGTTCAAGAGAACACTGAGAATACAGTCAAGAACATTATCGGCGGTCCTCGACCTTTCCCTGGCAGTGCCCCTCGATCTGTCAAGGGCTTCAGTGGTGCATCTCAAGACGGCACCATGGATGAGACGACCAAGAAGAACAACCTGTTCCGTCGAGCATTCCTGAAGAGCTTTGGTGCCAAGGACACCAACGACCTCGGCCGCATCGAGGATATGCTAAACCAGCTGCTGGCCGAAGTGGATACACTAAAGGCTCAGACGGCCCGTCCCATGGCATCCAGTGGCCAGGGACAGTCATTTGAGAACCTGCAGCCCGAGGTGCAGTATGAGCAGGATCGCGGCTATGAGCCCGAGGGCCATGCCGGTACTTCGACGGCCAGCTACGCGAGCCAATCCGGCCAACTGACTCTGCCCCAATCCCGTGGTCCTTCAACGAAACTCGGCTACGAAAGAAAATTCTCCGATCATCGCATCAGCACCGTACCAGAGGATACGGAGGAGGATTATGAGCCCGAGACGGATTACGGGCGCAACCAGCAGACTATGCTGACTGCTCCCCATCAAGATGTCCAGCGGGGCGGCTCTGTGCCACTGGCGACCCCCCCGCACCCGGGACCCTCCATGAACGCCTCGCTGAGCAACGAGAACACTCCTACAACCAACAAGGGCAAGAAACATAAGTCCCGGGGTTCTTCCAGCTGGTTCCCCAAGATTTCGCGCTGGTCCGAGTCCACTGCGACCAGTGTGAGCAAAGCCTTCCGAGGGAGTGGCATGTCCAGCAAACGGGGCAACGAAGACGAATACGGCCAGCGGCCACCATCCCGTTCAGGATCTGACCTGGGCCAATATGATGACCGGCGCCCGTACGAGGACGACCGTTATGACGAAGATCAGCTGCATAGCGGCTTCTCTCAAACCAACCTCCCGCAGTCGGCCAGTATGCCGCTTGACAACAGGGCTCCTCCACCAGCAATGTATATGACCCCAGAGGACCCCAAGTACAAGGCGCACCGCAACTCGCTCAACCTGCAACACCCGCAACCCCGCCAAGGTCAGACCGAGCGGTTCAAGGTAGCTTTGGAATCGCAAGCGCACCAGTACGACTCCCCTCTGTCTCCCAGGTCGACGGACTGGCATGGCTCCGCTACGAGCTTGAACCGATTCCCTCCTCAGACTAGCAACCGTTACAGTGGGGGCTCTGGCGCTACGGGGGTAACGGGTGCTACGGGTGCTACAGGCGCCGCCGGTGGTGAATACTGGGGCTCATCGCCAACCGGCCCTCCTCGCCCGCCCAAGGAGCCGATGGATGATGACGGCAGCCGGACACCCACCAGGACCGACAGGGTTTCGAAGTTGTCGAAGAACAGTCCGCAGCCGTACAACAGCGTCGAGAGTGGCTACGGTACCGGCGCCGGCACCCAGGCTAGCGGTTACAGCCCCAAGCTGGAGAACCGCAACCTCAACGCAGCCCTCGGGGTGCCCACGCGGCGACCTAGCGGACCTCGTGCCATGACGCCCAAGAGCGCGGAAGAGGAGGAGGCCCGCGAGGAGCGGCGTCGCAAGAGAGGTAAGCCAGGTCCTACCACGAAAGTCAAGTAGAGAAACTAACAGTCTACAGCCACATTTGGCACAGTTGCGAGCGATGAGACGGATACCTTTTAAAAGAAGAAAGCAGTAAGCTTGCAAAGCTCGCTCCAGCCTTTGCGGCGACGAGTCTGAATTGCAGGATTGCCTTACTCTTGTTTTGGTCGATGCTGCTGGATAGCCTCGACACACCAACTACTCGTTATAATCATGAGCCGGAACAGCACCCTCTGGACCACACCCTTCACTGGCAACCCCGCATAATAGACGGCCGGCATCACCCGAGAGCCGGCAGAAAACGAAAAAAAAAGGATCGGCTGAGCGAGGAGAAAGGGAGAGCCAACAAACGGCTGCTGCAATTTACGACGGCATGATCACGCAATACACGACTTGCGTTTTGTTTTGCAGCGATTATATCTACTTCGAGGGGAGTTGGTCCTTTGCTCATAAAGCTCGAAGCGTGGAAAACGGAGGAGCAAGACATGGCATGGTTTTTGATAGATATGGACATCATTCCCATGATCTCCGTGAACTTTTGGGGGCAGTGCGAGCTCGTCTGATAGGTAGATGGTGGCTCTTAGAAGGGCGTCTACCTGTGATGAAGTGTAATACCAGAGGGAACTTTTGTCTGCTTTCCGCTCTTGTGAATCGATGTTCCCTCATCACCGAAGATTTGACGATATTGGAGGAGGGGGGGGCCAATCCTTGACAGCCTAGAGACCAGGTAGGTCGTGTGGTGGTTTTTGTCTGAAACTGGCGGTGCGATATCAGTCAGCAGCATAATAAGGTAACATGTTGGGACTCGTCACCGCCTGGTCCGATGTCCCGGCAGCTCATCACGGGCGGCCAGCGGCATGACGGACCATCACGCGGTGTCCCTGGCGGTGGGGCCGGGCGCGTTTCTCTTACCCTAAAATTACCCCATCGTTTGGTTTTCATACCGCTAACCCCAACTCTGCTGCTCTCACCCCCGCCTCTCTCCCCCGCGAAGAAGCTCATCTTTGCGGTGATCAGTTGCGGCATGAGCTAGGCGGTAAAATGGCATTTGTCGGACCTGTGTTTGATTCGATAAACGGGGCGGTGATTTGAGCAGCGTTGGTGGTTTCGGTGGAGTGTATATGTGGTAGGGCTCCCCAGGCGCGATCTGCCCATGGTCCTCACGTAGACGCTGTTTGTCTTTCCTTCGACTGCATTGCAAAACCGCACGACTTGGGAATTGAGGAACGAAGGTAACTTGAGTCAATTGTGCTTCTTCTGCTCAGCTGTCATCCAGCCGTCCAAGAATTGGGGCACTCACATCACCTCAATCGGTGACGATCACAATCGCCGGCCATCAGCAAAAGAAAATCAAGTCTGTGAAAACAAACACTGAAGACGAACGTCATGGCAACGTCCAACCTCCTCGTCACGACCCCCCGCCCCTCCGCCGCGCCCAACACGCGCATTCACACCGGCCGCGGCGGCGCCGGCAACACCTTCCGCGCCGCCCCCTCAAAGCCGCCCCCCTCGTCAACCAGCGCTCCATCGGCGTCTTCGTCGTCGACGCCCGGGGCTGTGGCGACCAAGCCGGCGCCGGCGTCCACTTCGACGCGGCGGTTCTATTCGGGCATCGGCGGCGCCGGAAACGTGCACGCTGCGGGCGAGAGGCCGGCCGTCAGCTTCGAGGAGGAGATTGCGCGGGCGCGGGCGCGCGAGAGGTCTGGGGTTGGGCGCATGGGGATCGGGGGCGCAGGCAATGTGTTTCGTCGGAAGAAGCGGGAGGAGGAGGGGCAGGAGAGAAACGGGTCACGAGCGGAGGGCGAGAGGAAAGGGAGCCTTTGGAGTCTGGGGAGCTGGGATAGTATTGATAAGGAGCAGAAGGCTTGATTGTCTTGCCCGACGCGATCCTGGACACGGCGTTTTCACTTTGAGGGTTTTCTTATTTGGGGCGGGCTGCAAGGCGTTGAGCATTTGAACTTGAAGTTCGTTGACTTGGATTTCCACAGGTTATGGATGATCGGAAACGGAGAAGGTTTATACCATGAGAAGCAGCGTGCGCGGGCAAATAAAGTGGAAACGGGACTTGAACTCGATATCGCGAGGGAATCGGTGATATCGTCACGCCTTCGGTACGCTCTCTTTGCCAGGCTTTGTGAACTTCCATCTTGACCACCGCATGAGCCAAGGGGTCAACAGGGTGAGAACCACCTGGATCGCCGCGACCTGGAAATACAGCCAGGTCCAGCGCCTCAGTCCTGTGACGGCCGTCTTGACCGGGTCGACTGGCTGACTCTCGCCGGCGGTGGCCAGTTCAGCTGCGTCCCCACCAGTATCTTGCCACTCGGCACCGACCTCTTCCCAGCGCTTTAGGACCTCCAGAAATTTGGCGGGATCATCCGTCACGACGCCGTCCATACCCTTCTCGATCGACCACTCCATCCACTCGACCTGGTTCACCGTCCACACGTACAGACGGCGCTGCTCAGCATCGGGGGCCGACCTGACGCGGCGTGTGAAGCGCGCACCGTAGGGACCCACGAGCGCCGGCTGCAGCATGTTGAACGAGAGTCCGGCGTACTCGGGGCACGCGAGAAAGCGGTTCGAGTTGTAAGGCGAGTGGGAGATGTGGGCGGCTGAGTAGGAGGGCAGGTGCCGCAGCGAAGCGTGCAGAAAGTCCTGCGTCCAGCAACCGACGACGACGCGCTGGTCCCAGGCGAGGCCGTCGGACCTCGGCACGACGTCGACGGCGTCGGCGACGGCGCTCAGCAGGGCGTACGGGTCGTCGTCGAGCTTGACGTCGAGCAAGATCCAGACCTTCTCGCGGCCGGGTTCAGCAAGGAATCGCAGCAGTTCGGTCAGCCGGGTCATGGGCTCGTGAGGGGCGCGCAGGCTGCGCAGCGTGGCCAGGTAGGACCAGGGGCACTCGCTGACGGGTTTGTCGACGCCGAAGCAGCGCTTGAGGTTGCCGTCGTGGGAGAGCACGACTTCATGATCGGCCGAGAGGTGAATGTCTGTCTCGATTGCGTGAGTGCCGACATTGACAGCGGCGCGGAAGGCGGCCATGGAGTTCTCTGGATAGCGAGACTTGTAGCCGCGGTGGGCAATGGCCTGGGGCAGGCGGCGTGCCGAGTCCTTGGCTGAAGGCAGCGCTTTGGACCACGGCGCTGTAAGCACGAACGCGTCAGTAGGCGTTTCATCATCCTTGCCGCCAAATTATGGCTAGTAGTAGACGAAAGGAGAACTGACCTGAGGGTATGGGAGGCATATCAGAGCTGAGGAGGGGCGCTGTCTCGGCGACGGCCATGGTCGAGAGTGCTGATGACAAGAGGGGTGTATAACGGATGGATGATGAGCGAGGACGGCGCTTCAAACAACGAACGATGAAAGAGTCAAGACACGAATTGAGGCATGTTCTGGTCGTCGCCATGTGAAGGTGAACATGGACTTGAGAGAAGGCTGGAGCTGGAAGAAGACGGCATGTCGGGCATAATGGCGTTACGGAGGCAGCTGCATATTCAGCGGGGCCCGTGAAATGCAAGGATCCGGGTCAGCTGGAACTGGAAATGGTCTTGGTGCTTGAGCTGTAGTTGGAGATGGGAGATGGAGCTTCCGACTGGAAGTGGTTAAGGATGACAATGGCTGGCAATCCGAGTGCGATCACAACAGGTGGGGTGCCAGGGTGCGGACGAAGGGGGGTACGGTACGGCAGCCTTCAAAAGTACGCACAATGTTATTAGAGCGCCGTATTCCACCTCCTGCACGTGCCTACCTTAGGGTGCACTACACCGGCAGCGATCGTAGTTCCTTAGTTCCTTCCATCCATCCATCAGCGAGGCTGGCAGGGCTGGATGGGACAGGACCCTCAAGAAAATGTTTCCATTTCGTCCATCCTCACACCGTACACCGCCCACAAATCTCTCCACATGGAACGATAGGACTGCACATCAAAGGCCGACACGGCGCGCATTTCCCAATGAAGACAGCCCTCCCGTCTGAGCCCCTTGCCAAGGTACATCTTCGTATGCAAACCCTGCTTCTCCGCGATGCGATGATCCGCCCCTATCTGGGCTGCCATTATTAGGGTAGGTACCTAATAAGTATAGGCAGCCCTGGCAGCGTGCTCTTCCCGAGTCAGCGGCAAGATGGGGAATCCCGGCAGTCGACAAAAGCCCGACAAGCACCCCCAGCACTCGCGGGAAGCCCAAGTGGAGACCGGAAAATCAGTTTTTGGTTCAGGGGCCAAACGTGGATGATGGATGTCTTGATCCTCAGTCCGGCGATCCGACTCGGCAGGTCTCAACCCTCAACCACAGTATCGGCCGAATGCCGCTCACACCTTCCCAATCGCCTTGATCTCGGCGTCGGCTCGACGGTCAATCAATGCTCAGCCTCACCTTTATTCGGCCAAAGCTCTAAACAGCAAGGGCTGCTACAATGCTCGCAAATCGCCTTGTCCTCAGCAGTCTTCTGGCCACTTCCGTCTCGGCCGCCTACGTTCAGAACCAGCTTTGCGAGCAGGGCCCCTCTGGGACACCACCCCCAGGAGACCATCCTCATGTCTCCAGTCTGAGTGCGAGCATCGAAACCGCCCATGATGGTCACCAGCGGCTCACCTGGGTCCTTGACCTCCTGGTCGGCGACGAGGGCCACTGCCATCGTCAAGTTCAAAACGTCACCGCCGTCTATACTGTGGAAACGCTCACAGGGACCGCCCATTACGAACAAGGCATCCTCACCACATGCAAACCGGTACACATCTCGCGGGATAAATTCGCAAATGCGCTCAGTGCCTTGATCGCGCAAGACGTGGGACCCCTCGGCCCGCTGTCTACCTTTCATTCGAAGATTCGCCTGACATATGCTGCAGCTGGCGACGATCTGACGTGTGTGGAGGCCAACATCACCCCCGAGTTACGGCCTGCCGCATCCTTGACCTTGCGCTGGGCACCCTTTTGCCTGTTCCTCTTCGTCCTGTTCGTCGGCATCCTCCGCAGTTGCTTCGACAGGCCCATTCGCCTCGCCGATGATGATGCGCCAGTCGAGCAGGCTCACTCCATCCGTACCGTCCTGCCTCATGTTGGCGACTGTCTGCAGTACCTCCAGTTCATATTCTTGACTGGCAGCCTAAGCCTTCGGTATCCTGGCTTCTACCAGCCAGCCGTGAGCAAGCTCAACTGGTTCTCTCTGTTTCTCAGGGGCCCCATCACCCACGGCCGCGTCTATCCCAGCAGTAGGGACGGCATCTACGAGATAAACGGTACCTACGGCGGTACCCACGGCTTCGAGATCATGCACCAAATTGTCGGCGCTCCTCCGACCATGGCCACTTGGACAAATCTGGTCATTGCCATGGCCATCATCGTTGTCTTTGCCGCGTTGCTGCTCGAGTGCCTCCGCCTTGGCGCACCTCAGGCTGACGAAGCCGGCATGACTGGGCAGACGGCCGTCCTGAACCGTGGCTTGCAGTACCGAGCCAACCGCGTTCTCCGCATCATTCTCTCATATTTCACCATGCCTCTCATCGCCTTATCTTTCTACCAGACCGCGTATGCCGCCATCCTGCCTCGCTACCACACATCCCTGGCAGTTTTACTAATAGCCATCATCGTCGCTGCGTTCGTCTGGCTCTTGCGCCAGACCCCTATGCGAAGCCTTGGGCTTCTCGTCTTTGATGCTAAGCGCTATCAGCGTATTTCCACCTCCACGTCGAGTGACCAGCATGGGAAAGCCTTCATCCTGATCCTCTTCGTTCTGTCCTTCATCCGCGGCACTGCCATTGGCGGTTTGCAAATAGCACCTCCAGCTCAGTTGCCTGTGCTAGGGGCTTGTGAGCTGGTGCTTCTCGCCTGCAACTTCGGCTTTCAAGCTTATCCTGCCTTGTCGGTCGGCACAGTTTCTGCCATTTCTAGACTCGTCACTTTGGGTCTCATGGCTACCTTCCTACCAGGAGTCGCGGACACGCACGTGAAGAGCGCCGTCGGATACGCCATCCTCCTCATTCACGGGTCTATGCTGTTTTGTGGCTTCCTGGGGCCTGCCGTCTATCATTTGGTCGTTCTATGTGCCAGATATCTGCACGCGCCAAAACCAGATGTAAGAGCTTACTCCTTCTCCGAATGTCACTCGAGACTATTAACCAATACCTCACAAGGTGTATGGCCTACGACAGCTGCGGCGTCGCGAAGCCTCCCGCACAGATCTCAACGGGGTTTCCATTGACTTGCTAAACCTGGCCAGTCCCAGTCCGGACATTGGTGGCCGCGGCACGCCACTGTCTCCGAGGCCGTATAGTCGACCAGATAGCATTAGCACCCTGCACCCCGAAACACCACACATCCCCGCAAGCCGCTACTTTCGCCCGCCACGTCCTGCATCGGTTCGCAGCAAAGGTTCCGTAGACCTCCGGTCCAAGACCGGCAGTACCTCTCAAACGAGATCTTCCATCTCATCTCGTGGCCCATCAAGAGCCGTCTCTCCGCTAGTCAATACATCTGCGACCTTTGGCGCCATTTTGGAACGGAAACATGAGTATGACATCGTCTCCGCGCTCCGCACCTCAGAGTCCTCCAGCTCGGCACCCTCTAGCTCGGATGACGCTCCGTCCTCCAGCAGCGACAACGAAGGCAGACCACTGGGGCCGAGGTGGAACGACTACTCTTTCCGCGAGTCAGATCTCTTTTACATGGTTCCTCAGCCAGGGGCACCACAGGCGGCTGTGGCGATGGAGCATGCCCCTGAGCCGGCAGCAACCCGGCCCACGATACGGTCTGTATCTTCAAGTCTTTGGACCAAGGTGAGAGGCCAGGATGCAGCGCCAGCAGCGCAAGAAAGGGGATTTCAGGTGGTACGGCCGAGTAATGGACTCCAGCCACCGCCAGGGCCACTCAGGTGAGCCGGTCTTCGCGGATTCGAGTATACGGACTTCGCAGCTTAGGCAGATATGTTCAATGTCAGAATTTCAACCATATCAAAGCAATCAACTCCGACATATCAAAGTCATGCCTTTTTCGAGCAAAACCGCATGTTGCGTCCAACTGACGCATACATGCATCCATCCGCTGTATCCCACATACCCTCCAAACCCACCTAAGAGGACCCCGCCACCAGGGCGGTACACCCCACCATCGGCCCCTCCCCTCGTGTAAAGTTTAGGGCGCTGCAGCTTCTGCGACGACAACTTTCCGAGGTCGGCGCATCATACCGCGGGGCTTCTCGTTGAACCCCTGGGCACCGATTTTCCTACGCTACCCACCTACCCAGACGGATTTCGGTCAGATTTACACATCATGCCGCGAGACCCTCTCATTGGCCTCGTCGGCAAGCCGTCAGCCGGCAAGAGCACAACACTCAACAGCCTGACGGACGCAACGTCCAAAGTCGGTCGGTAGCCCCCCCTCAAGCAATGGGCGCAAACGAAGCAGAGCAAAAACGAACACGCGCGCTGATGGATCTGTGAACACAGGAAACTTCCCGTAGGCCCCTCCTCCCCCCTTTCGTTCCGAAGCCGACCCTCTCGAACCCCCCCTCGAACGTCCGACTAACAGGCATCACCTTCACAGCTTCACAACGATCGACCCGCAGCGCGCGATAGGCTACCTCCAGATCCCGTGCGCGTGCGCGCGGCACGGCGTGTCGGACAGGTGCAAGCCGAACTACGGCGCGTGCGTGGAGGGCACGCGGTCGGTGCCGATCGAACTGCTGGACGTGGCGGGGTTGGTGCCGGGGGCGCACCAGGGCAAGGGGCTCGGGAACAAGTTCCTCGACGACCTGCGGCACGCGGACGCGCTGATACACGTCGTGGACGCGAGCGGGACGGTGGACGCCGAGGGCAAGGAGACGCGCGGGTACGATCCGTCGGTGGACATTGCGTGGCTGCGCAGCGAGATTGTGGCGTGGATCAAGGGGAATTTGTGGGAGAAGTGGGGGAGCATCCGTCGGCGGCACGTGGCCATCAAGGCGACGGCGGTTGAGACGCTGCAGAACCAGTTCTCTGGCTACGGCTCGACGTCCAGCGTCGTGGCGCGGGCGCTCGACCGCATCGGCGTCAGGGAGCCGCTCGAAGAGTGGGACGAGGCGACGGTGGACCGAGTCGTCAACGCCTTCACGGACGAGAAGTTCCCGACGGTCATCGCGCTCAACAAGATCGACCACCCGGACGCGGACAAGAACATCAGCAAGATCGCCAAGATGCAGAACCCCGATACGATCGCCGTCTGCTCGGCCATCTCGGAGATCTTCCTGCGCAAAATGGCCAAGCAGGGGTACATCAAGTACACGGAGGGCAGCGAGTTTGTGGACACGAGGGAGGACCTTATCGAACAGGGCGACCCGACTGGCGGCGGGCTCAAGGAGCTGGACGAGAAGAACCGCAACCGGATCGAGAACCTCAAGGACATGGTGCTGTACCGGTTCGGTTCGACGGGCGTCAACCAGGTGCTGTCCAAGGCGGCAGATTTGCTGGGGCTGGTGCCCGTGTTCCCGGTGCGTAACACCTCGACATTCTCGTCAGGGGCGACCGAGTCCAAGGCCGTCTTCCGCGACTGTGTATTGGTCAAGAAGAACTCGACGGTCGGGGACGTGGCGCGCAAGGTTATGGGGGACGCGCCGATAGCCTTTGTCGAGGGTATCGGAGGCACGCGCGTGTCTGAGGACGACCCGGTGTCGGTTGGCAAACATGATGTGAGGACACCTTTGAATGTTGCCAGAGGCGTTGCTAACAGTGATTACAGATCCTGTCGTTCAAAGTGGGTAGAGCATGAAGAACGATGGCCCTCACACCTACCCCGTACCTACCCTGTGATGATGTTTGTGATGATGTTCGTGACGACGACGACGACTGTGTGAAATACCGACATGACTTTGAGCAGCCGGCAGCTGTCATGAACCATCAACCAGGAATAGTGAACCGTGTCGTCGCATCCAGGACCAAGTGTTCGGCACCCCGTTCTCATCCGAGACAGAAGGTCACGATATCAATTGCAGATGCCCCACACAAGGTAAGCCACAGTTCTCAGACCCCGAACCCGTCAGATACTTACTTATAGCGCCATCAGCATTCCAGAGGAGCACACCGCGTGTTAATTCTCACCATGGCATGCATGCATGTCTTTGTCGCTTGCGGTGTCTCTTATACCCTAGACGCTTGACCTGACTGACGTGCCCTGATTTGACATGATCTAATGGGACCTTCAGGCGGCGCAAACACAGTAATAATAAATAAGTAGTAAGACCTACTACCCCCTAACCGAACACCCCCCTAACCGAATACTAAAACTATCTACTTTTAATACTAAAAACGCGGTCCCCTAATAATAGGTTTTTCACGATATCTCCCCTAAATCTTATCGTATAGCCTAGCTAACTATACTATTAGATTCAGAATAAAGAGATATATAGAAGATAACGTATTAAACGCTATAGTCTTAGTAAGGCGAGGTATAGCTAGGCGCAAAGCTGCGCGCAACTAGAACGTACTTATATTAATGCTTTATAGTAGGCTTAATAGTACTATAGAGCGCTTAATTACTAAGGAAGATACCTAGAGACTCTCGAGGGCCTAAGAAGCCTATCTCGCCCGTTAGATCGTAGAATAGGGCGCCCTAGGCTTCGCCCCCTCGTATAATTAAATACGTAATTATAAGAAGGAGCATCTGGAAGCCGGAAGATCCCCGGCTATACCTCGGCGAGCAGTCGGCGAGAGCTGGGCGCTGACTAAGCCAAGATTCGAGTACTCTCGAATCCAGAAGGCAAAGATCATAAGAGTGAACTTAGTAAGTTTAAGTCTACGAATAATATCTAACCTACCTGCGTACGCTCGGCGGACCGACTCTCCGTGAACCCGATTCAGACCCTTAGTTATTATAAGAAGGAGTATCTGGAAGCCGGAAGATCCCCGGCTATACCTCGGCGAGTAGTCGGCGAGAGCTGGGCGCTGACTAAGCTAAGATTCGAGTACTCTCGAATCTAGAAGGCAAAGATTATAAGAGTGAACTTAGTAAGTTTAAGTCTACGAATAATATCTAACCTACCTGCGTACGCTCGGCGGACCGACTCTCCGTAAACCCGATTTAGACCCTTAGTTATATCCTTATAGTTATATCCTTATAATTCTTAAACTTCTACCCTACTCTAGGAGAATTAGTAATACGAGATATCGAACCGAGTTACGCGTAGCACCCGCTAAGAGACCGTCGACCTCTAGTAAGAGGACGCGGAACTCCGAGAACAAGACATAGAGATACTAGACTAAGAGGATAGAGCAGACGCGCACTCCGCTCGCTCTCCCCTCGGCGTCCAGGCGGACATCGAATAACTCGTCCAATAAGAGTTACGACGCACGACGCGTTATCGGTCACGAAGCAGTAGCCGGCCGACCGCTCGGCGAGGATCCAGGGGCCGATCCAGGTTACCTACTAATACTACGAGCGAAATATAATCGACGTACTAAGATAGATACGATAGCCGCGACCGCTCGACGATAAGTCGTAGAAGTAGTTAGGGGGATAACTCTCCCCGGAGAGCCCGAGCCGACGAGGTTAATAATACCCTTATACTTAATATCCTAAAGTAGTTCTAGGAGTAGACCTAGAGATTAGCTAGAATAGTCGTCGAAGAAAGGCTATATATTCGGCGACGCGACGAGAAAGTACTAGTATATAACGTCGGTAGATTCGACGAGAATGCGACTACGCGAGAACGAGAAGACTAGCTAGACGAGATCTAAGAGGTCTACGAGGTATAACGACTAGAAGCGAGTACCGTATAGCGAATCTAGTAGGCTAGAGGATAGCTCGGAAGGACGCTATAGGAATCCTAGCGCTCCTATCGCAAAGGCCTCGCCGAAAGAACTCTAGAGTTAGGATAGACTACCGAGGTTACCTAGGAAGACTTTATTATATTTATACGATAATAATATCTAGTACTAGCCCTCTAGAAGTAGAACCTTCGGGAAGCTATCGCTAGGTATCGTTAGAAAGACGACTAAGGGCTAATAAAGTATTATTAGGAATAGGAGGGGCTCTACCGTATTATTAGCGAACCCTCGATAGGGGAAGCCTAAGTATTCGTATTCTTTAGGGGCCTTACTAAGGAACTAAAAGACGAGGCGTAGAAGTAAGATATCCTACGAGTCGAGGCTCGGGAGATTATAGAGTACGCGGAAAGACTCTAGGAAGTAACCCGAAGAGGCTACTAGAAGAGAGACTATAATAGTAGACGCGTGCTAGATAGGCGTAGACGGGACGGCGATAAGCCGTATACCTAGGGCGATTATCGCTAGCGAGAGCGGGGGTTAGATAGGAAGCCAGAAAGCCGCTACCCTTACGGCGAAGGCAAGGCAGTCCCCCCTTATATTAAATATTATAAGTATAGAGGACTATACTACTCCCTAGATTATCCGTAGAAGGACGAGGGAGGCGCCTATTAAGGGGGATTATACCGAGGAAATAGCTATAAGGGGAACTCCTACTGAGGAGGCCGAGGTAATTCGGCGATAGTTCGCGTAGTACGCGTCCCTAGTAAAGTTATCGGAGAAGTTCCGGAAAACGAGTAGGCGTTACAGAGACCCCGATATACGTAACGCTAGAACTTATATCGGTAGTTATTAGGCCGATAGCCTAAGGGCGAGCTATCGTTATCTATTCGGGTATAGAAGTCGAAGTAGTAGTAGATATAGATACCTGCTTATAGATAGACCTTATTAGCGAAGCTTTCGCAGAGCGGCTAGCGTTAAAGCCCGCCTCGGAGCTTAAAATACTAGATATTATCGGTATTACTAGGTTACCTATTAAAGATAGGAAGGCCTATTAGCTAATATTCTTTCTCCTAGACCGATACGGCTACCCGCGCAGGGTACGCCGAGCATTCGTCGCTATTATCCGACTAGATAGCGAACCCCTACTACTACTAGGATAGAAGTCTATAGGCCTAGAAGGTATTATTATTAAGATAGTAACGAATAGCTAGTATTACGATAAAATCTTAATTATAACCCCGGAATCCTTTATCGATAAGGTTATATTAGGAGACGGAAAGGTATACGTTCGCTATATTATAGGCATCCTTTCAGTAGAGAAGCTAATCCTAATATTAGACGACGAAGACGAAGAGCTAGGATAATTAGTCCTAGAAGAGCTCTAAGAGTACGAAGCCGTCTTCGACGAGTAGTTAGCGAAGAAGCTCTTACTTTTAAGTAATACCGTATACGAAATCGTACTCTAGGAGGGCGCTATAGTACCTTATAAGGGCATATACCTATTATCGGCTAACTAGCTATAAACGCTCGCCGAATATATCGAGGAGAACCTCGTAAACGGAAGAATTAAATACTCTACTAGCCTAGTAGGGGTACCTATCCTATTTATACCTAAGAAAGACGGTACTATTCGCCTCTACGTAGACTACTACGGGCTGAACGAAGTAACGATTAAAAACCGCTACCTACTCCTACTAATTAGGGAGCTACTCGATCGCCTAATAGGCGCCGAGTAGATTTCAAAGATCGACCTTAGAGAGGTATACTATAGAATCGCTATTAAGAAGAGCGACTAGTAGAAGACTATATTCCGAACTCGTTACGGATACTTTAAGTATATAGTTATACTATTTAGGCTAACTAATATACTAGCTATATTCTAAGCGTATATTTACCGAGCGCTTACCGACCTCCTCGATACGGAATATATTATCTACCTAGATAATATCCTTATCTACTTAAGGATACGCGAGGAATATATAGCGTTATTAAAACGCGTATTATAGCGGCTAAAGGATGCCGAGCTATTTACGAAACTCTCTAAGTGCGAGTTCTATAAAAAGGAAACTAAGTTCCTAGGCTTTATCGTAAGTAACGAAGGCGTTAGGATAGACGCTGAGCGCGTGCGAGCTATCGCCGAATAGCCTATACCTAAGATATTTAAGGATATCTAAGTATTCCTGGGATTTATAAACTTCTATAGAAAGTTTATCCCTAAATATTCTTATCTCGTAAGGCCCCTAATAGTAGCGCTAAAAGGGAGCTAGAAAGGTATAAAGTCGGGAGACTTTACCTAGGGGGAGGAAATAGATTAGGTATTAAAAGAGCTTAAGCTCGCCTTCTAGTCGGCGACTATATTATGCTATTATAATATACGCCTCGATACGAGGATTAAAACGGATATATCGGTAAAAGCTATCTCTGGGATTTACTTATAGAAGTATAGTACGAGCTAGTATCCCGTCGCTTACTAGTCGCGTAAATTAGACGACGCAGAAACGCGATAGGGTATAGGATAGTAAGAGTTACTTACTATCGTCGAGAGCCTAGAGTACTAGAGCTACTACGTAGGCGGACTCTAGTAAAAGCTCGTAGTACTAATAGACTACTAGGTATTAAAGAAAGTTATATAAGTACTAGCGCGGGACGTTCGCGGACGCCTCGCTAGATAGGTATATAGACTTACCGTATTCGACTTTAAGATTTAATATAGGCTAG
>NMXI01000120.1:0-41377 GCA_002851675.1 Verticillium nubilum
ACGGCGATAATGGCAGAGACGGCAACGAAACGGTGGTGAGACGGCCAAGAAGGGCCTTGTTCTGGGTCGTGGCAGAAAAGATCAAGAAAGCCCAGATTTAGGACTTTCATGAGGGCGTGACGTTTATTTTATACGCGGCAGAAAAAGATACGTACCTTGGAGGGGGCGGCAGAAAAGAGCGAATCACGTGGCGGGAGCAAGCGTGAGGTGGGGGAATGAAGCGACCCACCCGCAACAGTCATTTCCAGAGGGGGAAACCGGCGCGGGGGGCGGGCATCCCACGCGGAACAAAATTGCTTATTATAATTTTAAGGTAAATAGGAGTAGCGACCTACGTAACTATAGAGAGCCCTAATAGTAACTATAAGAACCCCCTAGTAGACTACTAGAAGATATAACTACTAAATAACGACCTAGAATAAAGAAAGAACGTTAAATTAGAAATAGAAAGAGTAAAGATACCCGTAGTAGACTAATAGTAGAACCCCTAGGGGTAGCCGAGGACTAAGGCATACCTAGTAGACTAAGAAAGAAGACTAGAATAGATAATAAAGATAATAGATAATAAGACTAATAGAATAATAGAATAGCAGATATCTATAGTAGACCGATAGTAGAACCCCTAGGGGCAGCCGAGTACTAAGGCGCACCTAGTAGACTAAGAAAAGAAGAAAGACTAGAATAGACGATAAAGATAATAGATAATAAGACTAATAGGATAATAGAATAGTAGAATAATAGAATAATAGAATAACGGAATAGTAGTAGCTAGTTAAGGCTATAGGCACTACGCAGCAGGCTATAAGGAGAGGAAACTACTAAAGGCTATTACTTCGAGACGAAGTAATAAGAGAGGAGGGCCGTTATATTATAAGCACGGACGACTACGGGCTAGGGGGGCCGGGACCCTGGGGGTTACCGGCAGACTAAGGGGCCGAGCGTTAGTAGAATCATATATATATAGATGCGGCCAGAGGCCTAGATAAGGAGAAGGAGGGCATCGATTATTCTACGTCTCTATAGCTACCTACTAATAGACTTATTGCTCGTCCTTTACTTATTACTAAACTACTCTCTTAATAGGTAGCTGAATTTATCTATCTTATACTTATAGAATAGCTATATACCTTCTATTATATATTCCTAGCGTAATACTTACCTAGTCTCTAAGACTAGACTCTAGACCTAGCCGTCCTAAAGCCGTATCTATTTCTATATATATTATATAGTCTTATTAGTATAGTAAAATAAAGCCTTATACGCGGTCGTAAACTATATATATACGGATAAACATATTAGATATTAGGCTCTATAATACTATATCTCGCGAATATACTACGAATAAGTGCGAACTACGCGTTTATTATATTAGGATCTTTATATAGGGCTCTCTAATAGTTATATCTATAAAAGAAACGCGTCTTAAGCTCTAGTTATCGCTTAATAAAGTCTAATACCTAGGGCTCCCTAATAGGTAGCGCGTTATAGTTAGTAAGTAGTTAATTAGCTATATCTTCTACCTTAGATAGCCGGGAAGGAAATAATTAGGAATCTAGCTTAAGTACGTAATAAACGATCGTTAATTCCTCTAGCTAAGTTAATTTCTTCGATTTAAATATAGTATTATATTATAAAGCTTTACCCTTAAAGTATTAACTTAGCTTTACGTAATCGATACTATATAGACCTATAACGCAACGGATACTAAGTTCTAGACTTTTTTCGAGAGCCTAGAATATATAAAGTATTTACCCTTTATTAGACGTTTATAGTATAATCATTAGTAAAGAAAGATATAATATAGAATAGATAGTCGCGTAGTCGTAGTCGCATAGTATACTTACTTATATAGTATATTTACTTATTATATACGTTAAGTATTAAAAGTTTAAAGAAATATTATAACTTTAGTAATAGTAGCTTTATTATTATTATTCCTAAAAAATTATATAGCTAAAGCCTCTAGAAATGAGAAACGTAACTTTTATATAATATAGTAGTTTTCCGTAATATTATCTCGATTTATAGTAAGCATATCGCTATAACGCAACCGATGCTGATACAAGAGTAAGTCGATGCAAACCAACTGCTGAGCAATGTCGCTCTCACGCAACCGATGCTGATACGTGAGTAACTTGATGCAAATAAACTGCTGAGCGATGCTGGCAATATGAGTAATGCTTTTTCTCTACATGTTCAGGCCTCGCAAACAATGGTCATGGAAAAACATCTCACATTCTCGGTAGTGTGTCATGAAATGATATCATTGCTCTAGGCCAGATCTAATGCTTCAAGGCCAGATCTAGTACCTGTAACCTTCTATCCGTCACATTCGCTATCGCTACCCAACCCCATTGTATCGTAAAACCAAACTCCAGTGTTCATTAAAGTAGCTTTTGAGCGTTTCTCAGATCTTCTCAACCCAGGCATCACCCTGCTTCTTCTCGTCAATGATAGCATCCTCGCCCTTCTCAATCTGCTCAACAGTAGTAGTAGGGGCAGCCTTGGGGGCCAGAATAGCCATGCCCTTGCGGACCCAGTGGATGGAAGCGTAGCCGAGGACGAAGATGAGGCCGATCATGGGAACGACATAGCTAATCCTGGTACCCTTGGCGTCGGCAATGGCGCCCTGAATGGGAGGGAAAACGGCACCGCCGGAGACGCCCATGACCAAGATACCAGCACCGCGGCGGGTGTGGTGTCCCAGACCCTCAGTGCCGAGGGTGAAGATGGTGGGGTACATGGGGGCGAGGAAGAAGAAGATGGCGATCAGGGCGCCGACAGCACCACTACCCTTGCCAACGCTGACGTAGGCAGTAAGAGCAGTAGCGGCAACGGCGTAGACGACGAGGATGAAATCGGAGCTCAGGAACGTGGCGATGCCGGTGGCGACGAAGCGGCCGACGGTGAAGGTGATGAGGGCGTAGCTGAGCATCGTGCTGCCCTTGGAGGTCGTGAAACCGCCGTTTTCATGAGAGTAGTTGATAAAGAAGGTAGCTATCGTCACTTGGGCACCGACGTAGCAGAGCTGAGCGAAGAAAGCAGCCCACATGTTGTACTGCTTCCAGATGGAGCCCTTGACCTGGCCGTCAGAGGACTCCTCGATGGTGGCCTCGGAGATTTCAGGGAGCTTCGCGAAGAAGAACAAGATGGCAACGGCAACACCGGCGCAAGAAACGGCGAGGTAGACGAACTGCACGTTGGTGAGGCTGTTCTGGTTTTCGCCGGAGAAGAAGAACTTGGAGGCGATCAGGGGGCCGATGAAGGAAGCGACACCGTTCCAGGACTGGCAGAACTGCAGACGAGCAGAAGCAGACTCGGGCTTGCCAATGACAACGGCGTAAGAGTTGGCGGCAGTCTCGAGAGTAGCGAGGCCGCAGGCGATGACGAGGATGCAGGCGCAGAAGCCGCCAAAGGCAGCGCGGCCGTTCTCAGGCTTGGCGGTAGCGACGACGGGCCAGAACAGGATAGCGCCGAGAGAGTAGAGACCAAGACCCATCAGGATGGTCTGCTTGTAGCCGCGGCGCTTCAGGCACTCGGCGGCAATGGGGGAGAACAGGAGGTAACCACCACCGAAGTACATGACCTGAAGGCCGGTGGACTCGAGGCGGGTGATGCCGAGAACGGTCTGGAAGTGCTTGTTGAGGACATCGAGAAGGCCGTAGGAGAACCCCCAGAGGAAAAAGAGGGAGATGATGAGAGAGAGGGGGAAGATGAGGGCGCGACCCGTGAGGTAGCCGCCAGCCAACTGAGGCGCTGCAGAAGGAATACCGCCGCCAGCCATGATGGAGGTGTGTGAAAAGAGAGAGGGAAGAAGTGGTTGAGTCGGTAGTGATAGGAGGTCGTGAGAGTGAGCTGAGGTAGAAGCTCAAAGTCAGGCAGTGAAGCTGATGATTGTGATGCTGATGAGGATAATAGAAGACACTTTGAAGTCGGGATCCAGATGATCTTATATATCGACGAGACGACTAAAGCTTGACTGACATATCCAGGTCTGGGGAACTGAATAAAGCTCGCTCCCCCCCCTTGGCCCCCCCCCCTTACCCCCATCACCCACCCCCATCTGGAGAAGGCGACTAGGCGGATGCATCAAACTAGTCTCGTCCCAACCAAACGAAGCACCGGGGTCTCCATGGGACGCACTGGAGTCTGGCCCCAGAGCGGGCTCGCCCAAAAGCCCAAGCCGGATTGGGTTTGGCAGGTCATGGTAGGCCAAGGTGAGCTGGAGGTCAAAACCGGCGAGAGAAAACGCGCCCCATAGTTTGTGGCATTTGTGGCAGGCAAGGCTAGGGCAGCGGGCTTCATACCGGCGCTAGACTCGAAGAGTGTGGCCTCGAGGTGTGTCTCAATGTGGCCTTGGTGTGAAGAGCCAGCCAAGCCAGCGCCCCAACGCGCACGCCGCAACCTTCGCTCATTCTCACGGCCAACCGGCGTGACCTTGGGCCAAGTGGGGCGCACTGCAATCCAGCATCGGGGGTGTGCGACAGTGGGCGTTTGGAACTTGTCGTCCGGTCGGATCCATCGAGCGAATTCTGAACCAATTAAAACAGCATAAAGTAGCCAGAGCGCCAAGTCTGCAAGTACCGACAGGCGCTAACCTCGAAGCGGTAATGCACTAGAAGCCAGCGACATAGACGCTAGAAGACTTTCCCCTGCTAGCTTTGGTTAGTGCAAAAAGGTCTCGCCGAGAGAGCTCCCTGAGGCTGAGAGCTGGCAGTTGGCGATGCCCTCAAAGGGAAAATGGACCTGTAGGGCAGGTTAACATGGAAATGCCTCACTCGAGATATCAACAAGAGACCTGACTGGCTGGATACGACATGACTGGCCAAGAATGGCACGTTCTTGTGGTCCCTGACGATCGTGCTCAAGGTCCCAGCCCTGTCAATGACGCCAACAGAGCCCGATATCGCGACGGTGAGGCCTAGCAGCTGCTGAATTCTCGAAAACCTCACCTCCAATTTGCTCCGTGGTCTGTGATCGGGGTAGATGTGGATGCATGGAGAGTCAGGAGGTGGAGTGATGAACTCGCTGTGACGCGGGGGGCATGATCTCGCTTGAGAGCAGAGGGGCTGTTTCGTTGGCCGTTCTCAACGTCTCGAATCTCAACGTGGATCACAAGCGTTGTTTTCTTAGTGCTGTGAAGCTGTGAAGCTGTGAAAACATCCTCTACAAGACCGATGCAGATGTGGCGTTTCCACCCACACGATCGGGTCTAGAAGCAGTGACCCCAACGGGCTCGCCCTGGTCTGCCCTCAGCCCGTCGAAGCTGCAAGCTCTCCCTGTGAAGTCGAAGGAGAATTCTAGAGCTTGTAGCTTGCGTTGAGGCTCTGAAACGAGCAGAAAAACCACCGCGGATTGTGGCGAGCCCGTTGGGAGAGCCCACTCATCTGGACCTGGCCATGGTTAGCAGGGTGCTGATCATCGGGCCGTTACTGAGCAGGATGCCCCTGGCGGCAGGCGTGAGCCGCGCTATCGTGCCCTTCGACTCCACGCCAATGCTGCCAATGCTGCCGTAGCTGCGATAGTTGATGGGGCCATCGAAGCGAATGTCACGCTTGTCTGGGTGGGGATGAAGACGATGGCTTGATGCCGGCATCGCCTAGACCATGGTGCGATCTTTGGGGGAGCATGGCTGGCATGGGGGCTCGTTGACTGGACGTCACGGTGCTCTCCATGTGTTGGTAGCGTGGGGGAGATCTGGAGGGGCTGGATCACGACAAGTCGTCGTGTTGACTGATCACGCGGGGAGCTGGCCATGCTGGGAGCTTTCGTGTTTGGTATGCTGCGGAGAGGGGAACGTGGTCTGGCCAAGACGATATTGTTCACGCTTGGAGCATGAGAGTCAGAGATTTTCAGATCAACAGCTCACAAGCATGATGCTGATACGTCGAACCGACTTCTCGAGCTGACTCGTTGAACTTAATCGCGTGCTGCGGAGTCTTGAAGATGATGTGCATTTGTTGACGACAAAGAAATGACAGGCCGCGACAGTGTCGACGTACATCTCGTGATCAGAAGTAATGCCTGAGGCACAGAGATACCGTCGTGATTTGGTCCGATTAGCCTCCTTCAACAAGCTTACCTAAGACTGCTCCCATCATCGCCAAGAATCTCGTGTCCATGAGTGATTCTGCTCCTCTCCTCATTCCAAGCTGTCCCAGCACTGCTTGTCCGTTCCTTTTTCTTCGGCTCTGCCTATTGATTGCCTATCCATTCTGACGGTTCTCGATAGCTGATCAATAACGATGTCAGGTTCACATCTCATCTTCGTGGCCACATCAATTGAGGGCACCCAATTTCCATCTCCGGCGCCTGCGCAGTCGCAAATCATGCTCCATCGAGGGAGGTTTCGATTGTGAAGGTAGGACTAATAGTCAATGATCTGTTCTGATGATCAAAGTCTTGCTTGTGAGAGACCAGGCATCAAGAAGCCGCGCATCACCAAGGACTCGTACGTGGTCGGTCGCAATGGTGGACTTAATGCGCGGTGGACAGTGTGACTGGACATAGGTTTTACTAACTCCGACCGCCGTTTGCAGTGCTTCAGCTGCTACAGATAAAACCACCAGCGACGGCCATGCTGACGGCAGATTGCTATTCCATTTCGTGACCAAACGAGAATGCGCATTCGTGATTTCAATCGCCACCAACATCAACTTTGATATCGTACCATCACGCAAAACCCCATCATGCATCTCATTCTCACTGGCGCGACAGGCCTCGTCGGCTCTGGCATCCTGGACGCCATGATCAAGATGAAGGACGTGACCAAGATCTCCATCCTCACGCGCCGTCCAGTACCCATGGCCGAAAACGCCAAGGACCCCCGCATCAATGTTATTATCCACAAAGACTTCGACACCTACACGCCAGAAGTCCTCGACAAGCTGCGAGGCGCCAAAGGCGTCGTCTGGGCCCTTGGCATCAGCCAAAACGCCGTCAGTAAAGAGTGAGTCGCCCTTCAGCCTTCCCCCCCCTGCCCCCTCCCCCCCCCTGCACCTTCGAGTCATAGTTTCTGACAGCCCGCGGCGTCTCAGAGACTACGTAAAGATCACAAAAGACTACACCCTCGCTGCCGCCGAAGCCTTCGCGCCCCTCGCTTCCGCCGAAGACCCCTTTCGCTTCGTCTACGTCTCGGGCGAGGGCGCCACGCAGTCGCCAGGTCGCTTCACGCCCATCTTTGGCCGCGTCAAGGGCGAGACGGAGACGCTGCTTACGGAGATGCGCGCGACCCACCCAGGGTTCCTGACGGAGTCGGTGCGGCCGGCGGGCGTGGATCCGGGGCAGCATGAGGCGATCAAGCCGTATATCCCAACCCCGGGAATGGTGCAGAGTGCGATGATGACGCTTCTGAAGCCGGTCATGCTTGTGGCCAGGTCGTTCCACTCGCCTACGGAGCCGTTGGGCAAGTTCCTCACGGGCATGGCCATGGGGAAGTATGAGGATCAGTTGGTGGCTGGCGGACAGGGCGTCCACTCGTTGAACGGGGGGCTGAGGATTGTTGCGAATGTGGGATTCCGTCGGATTTTCGGGCTGTAGCGAGGACTTTGCGTATGAGCGATACTTTTACTGACGGTGTACGAGCAGTGTAGGATTGAGAAGGCGATCTGGGGCAATTTTGGCATGCAACAAGCGTCGGACCATCTGGTTATAGGATGTAATACTATTATGCTCACCTTGAAGATGCTCGAATACTGGCCCAAAACAATCCTGATGGCCCGCTATCCTAGAGCTACCCCGATCAAAGTGCACCCAGCCACCTTACTGACCCATGCAGGCCACGCAATCGCTGTCTAGGGACATACTCAAGCCCTCTTCTAGTTCCTTCCCACCATCGATGAAGGCAAATGATACCTTCAGTCTTGGAGTCTTCTCTCTCTGGCAGCTATTGTCACTGCTGCTTCTTAACCTTTTTCTCCTCCGTCGGCCCGTAGATCCTCTCCTTCGCAATGGCCCCGACTTTGATGAGGATCAGGATGATGGCGATGACAGTGGCCGACTCCATGAACTTCAGCAATAAGCTCGAGAAGACCTTTAGGATTCGGAAGAAAGCCAGCTCCCAGGCGGCGAACTCTTTTTCCGTCTTCTCAGGCATCGTCGGTGAGGGGGTGCCAAGACGATGACGACGCTGGATGTTGATGATGAAGTGACACGATGCGCGTCACGGTATGAGATTGCTGCAATGCTGTCAGGGAAATTCACAAATTCTCACCAGGACGACTTACACGAGGATAAATCAGCAGATGAAGCCTCAATGATGATGATGAGCTATGGGATCACGGTCAATGTCGTTGGCCATGTGATGGCAGCTTGTTTTGCTGGATCCCAGAAAGCGGGTCGTTTCTTGCGTGTCAGCCAATAATACAGCAGTGATATCACCCCAGAGAATGACCTTCTTGGCATCACAATCTTTTGAAGGCTTGGGGTTATGGAGTTTGATGTGTTTGATTCGTGTCCTGATCCAAAATCATATCTCGGCGCCAAGATTATAGCCGATACTGACGAGTTGGTGAATTTCGCAGATCAGGGATGCTCGCCTGGCCTTCGAGCCTGCACACGGATCTGAACCCCGCTCACACCGGATTCTCGCCGGGCTCGGCGCCGCGATGGCCGGTTCCATGTTCGGCTGCACGGGCTGGACCTTCAATCACCGTAATCCCCGGGGCGCTACCAATTCGGCGACTAGCATCCAGAGGTTTTGTTGGTGATCCATTCAGTAATGCGACATTACGCGACATCCCGCCACCTACGATGTTCAGCGATTCGAAATTCAATGGCGACTTTGGTCGAGATGACGTCGTTACAGTTCTAGCGCGCGAGTACTCACGTCACGATTAAGACACCAATAATTGAGGTGAGATTTCGTATAAGATCAACCTAGACGGCCATACAACCGGGCTTTCAATAATGCCTATCAGTCGCAGAGATTGGTATACGCTCATCGCGCATCTCGTCGACAAGTGTTGAAACCCTCAACCCCTTGATCATGTCATCCGGAACCCGCACCCTTGACTTCACCTGCGCCCTCATCACCGGCGGCGCAGGTGGCATTGGCAAAGCTCTCGCCATACACCTTATTTCGAAGGGCAAAAAGGTTATTCTCGCCGGCCGCACTGAATCCAAGCTCAAAGCCACGAGCAACGACGTCGGCGCCACAGCCTACTACGTCCTCGACACAGGCGTCACGTCGTCCATCCCCTCCTTCGCCAAGCGTCTTACCTCCGACCACCCAGATCTCGACTGCCTCATCAACAATGCCGGCGTCCAGCGACCTCTAACGATCGCATCCTCAGCTTCCGAGCCTGCCGACTTTCTGTCAAAAGCGGACCAGGAAATTGATATCAATATCCGCGGGCCAATGCACCTGACCCTAGCCCTACTGTCACACCTGCAATCAAAACCTGCAGCAACAATTATGAACGTCAGCAGCGCCCTGGGTTTCATCCCTTTCTCAGTTATCAACCCCGTCTACAACGGCACCAAAGCGTGGTTGCACTTCTGGACGATGAATCTGCGCACACAGCTACGGCAGGCGGGATCCAGCGTGCGGGTAGTTGAAATTGCACCGCCGATGGTTGAGACGGATCTACATCGTGAAAGGGAGGATCCCGACGATAACAAGAAGAGTAATAGCCCCTGGGCTATGAGCATTGATGAGTTTATGGAGGTGGTGGCTGAGAAGTTGGACGCTGGAGAGGAGATGATTGCGCCTGGTATGGCGGAGGGCATTGTGGGGCAGTGGTATGATGACTTTGGGCCGAAGTACAGGGAGATGTCTGGCGAAAGTAAGTAAGTAGACGGATGTTGACCTAGGCATCATAGAAATATGGATTTGTTCCGCGCGGGCCGGTTCATCAATACGTGTCTCGTCGGTATCATACCCTGGGCAGGTTGCAGCCAGTGGTTCAATGATCAGACTGGCTTGCGATGGTCTTCGGCGCATAACAGCATTTTGTACAATCTACACATTGCGTATTCCATATCAAGTTATGAAACTACATCTCGATGGTGAACTCTCCGAAAAGAAAGTCACCGGTGACAACTCCATGGATGCCGTCTATTCTACAGTATCTCAAACACTCATTACCTCGCGACCCTGGAGATGCTGCCTCGCCTGCTCGCCGAGGGCGTTCCTCTGGGCGTGCCACGAGGAGTAACACGACTCTCGCCGAAGAAGCGGTTCTGTTGGCTGTACCGCCTATCGCCCACGTCGGGACGGTCACTCGGGACCTGTTCATGCGTAGCCGCGGAGCCTAAACTGTTAGCAATGGGTGTCATTTTCGAAAAGGCGCAGTTTACTCACTTCTTCTCCTCTCGGGTGGCCGGTAAACACTCAGCCTCCGCTGGTGAACACCCTCATCATCGCGCTGCTCGGCCAGCTTCTGTGCGAACGGCGACCGCTTGCGCAGCATGGGACCCTTCCAGTAGATGACATATACCGCAAGTACAAGAAGCAACGCGATGCAGAAGAGAATGGTACTCGCATACTCCAGGTTCCGTCCCGAGGACGCGCCAATATTGGTGAAGAAAGGCGTCGCAGGGACGGTCAAGACACCAGCGAGGAAGTCCCGTGCCCAACCGTTACCGCCTGTCGCCGACGCAGAGTACGGTCCATAAGCGCAAATCATGTAATCAATGGTGGCCATGTAAATAGCATAGTTTGCAATGCCGACAATGGCAGCGAAGATCATGGAGCCGATCCAGTGAATTGGCGGGCCCTGGATCGTCCAAGCAAAACCAATGAGGCCGATGGGGAGGCAAGGCGCAGTATACAGGAGGAACCACAGTCGGGACTCGTACTGCGCGCGCTCGTCGTTGGGGTTCTCGCGGCGCTCTTTGATGTTGCGCCTGATGGCGGGGATGAAGAGCAGCCAGGCGATGACATAGCCGATGCCGATCGGGATGAACGCCAGGCCGATTGCGACGGTGCTGAAGTGCCACTGATCGTAGACCAGCGCGAAGGACTGGATGAACATGAAGATCAGAGCGTCTGAGAAACCCGACAGTAGCGAAAGGACGAGGACGATCGGCTCCGTGAGGAACATCTTGAACGGACGGGTCCACGTAATGAGGATCTCCTTGGCAGAGAAGCGCTCGCGGAAGGGAACGAGCTCGTCGGGGCCCCAAATGTTGGGCGTTCCATTCTTTCTGCGCTTCTTGGCGATGCGGTTCATCATGATGGTCGTACGCGTTTCGGGAACGGTGAAGAAGTGGACAATCTGGACGAAGGCGCCGAGAATGAGCTGGATCCAGATCGACCACCTAGAGACATTAGCCAGCTGTTTTCCAAAAGTAGGAGATTCCACTCACCTCCAGTTGAGATACTCCTCTGTGAAACCACCAACGATGGGACCCAATACGGAGCCACCAACCGACGAGAAGACAACATACGCGACAGCATACTGCTGCGTATCCGACTCCCACATATCGGCGATCATGCCCAGCGTGACCGAGCCACCAGCCGACGAAAGACCACCCAGCGCCCTGCCCACCATAATGGTAGCGAAGTTCGGCGCCAGCGCAACAGGCAGCTGCCAGATGTTCACCAAGAACAACGAAAGCTGCAAGACAGGCCACCGTCCAAACTCCTCAGACCACGGTGCCCACAGCTCACATCCAAAAGCATACAGCACCAAGAAGATCATGGCGCCGCACCTCGCCGCCTGCGCGCTGACATTGAACTCCTCCGAGATGCCAGGGATGGCATTCGAGTACAGCGACGTGTTGAAGTTCATCGACACCTGCACCCAGAAGATGACGGTAAGGATGTACCACTTCTTCCAGTTCGGGAAGCTGTAGCCCAGCTCCTCGTAGCAGTCGTCTTCGGTGATCTCATACTTGTCGTTTGTGCCGAGTTTTTCGAGGTTGCCGTTGCGGCCGCCGGCGGCAGGGCGTTCATTGTCGCTTGCGCTGTGGCTGTTGTCGTCTTCCGGCTTCTCGGAGACGGTGCCGTCTGCGTTCTGGGTGAAAGCGCGGTCAAGGCTTGCTTGTGGGATGACCTGCGGGGGCTCTTCCGTAAAATGTGTTCGAGCCATGGCGATAAAAAGCCCAGAGGGCCTAGTGAGGGTGGGATGAAGCAGATGGCGATACGAGAGAGGTCCAAAGTAGGTTGTCGGTCCGTCTCAAAAGAATACGGGGCTCCTGGGGAAAAGTACGGCCCAGAGTGTGGGAAATAAACCACAAAACATGAGGGCCATGAGCATATAAAGAGGACCGGGAGGAGCCATCGGGTAGAGGTCGGCAGAGTTTACATCATTGTTCTTCGTCCTCAGAGGCGTCTTTCTGGATTGCCCATTGCCAGCACGATTGCCATGAGCCGCATCCACACTGACATCACGATGTTCTGGAGACCCCAGATGATCCAGTATGTGGTGCGAGGATTTTGAGTCAAACTAGGCTATATGAGTTGCCGTTGTAGCCGGGTGCTCCATTCCTGTTGCTACCAACGTAAACGGCATGCTAACTAATGGCACCAAATGTGCGGCTTTCCTTTTCGAGCTCGATCGAGAATCTTGCACCAACAGGATTTCCCTTGGCCTCCCAGTCGCCACGAAGTATAACCCGCTAAAGGCAACACACCTTGCGAGGCACATTGGCATGGATTCAATGGTTCCTCTCCATGACAACTCCGTTAACGCTGGTGCGTGACCTGAGGAAGACGGTACGCGCAGAGCATCAGTGCGGAACGGGCCCGTCGATGACATTTTTGCCCCGGCGGAGTGGCTGGTAGATGATCAGCAGCCAAGTGATGTCACCCGGATCTCACAGTCTATTCCCGTGATGGACCGCCCATTCGCAGCCGCGCAGCGAAGCGGATCAAGCCCTGCCTAGCGGCGAGCGAACCCGGCTGGATCGGCGCGCCGGGCGCAAGACACCTTGGCGAAGGCTTGATTGAAGGTTGCCGTAGGGCCGAACGCCTTCTGCTTTCGGCCGACTTCTGCCCTTCGTAGGCTCTTTTCGACCACGATTTGAAGTCCGCTGCCCGTCGTGTATTTGCAGTACATGGCCTTGATTGCCAATGCACGCCTGCACACTCAAGGCTCTTGCTCGGTGATGTTGTTCAGTCGTGGTTGCAGCTGGGCTAGGTTTGATTGACCCTGTTCGTCTGTGTATGCCCGCAGAGCATGTCGTCGCATGAGCCGCCTGGGTGCGCGGCGGCCGGTGAACAGCTCAAACTGCGCGAAACCCTGTTCTGGCAAGAGATCCAGGCCGTCCATCGTGACCCACCCCTTGTGCGATAGTTTGCGGACCTGGTCGAGGATGGGCGTGTCCAGCGTCTTGTATCCGAGGTCAACCAGAACACCACCCGTCGGACTCTCCAGCCAGGCCGATGGCGCCACAAAGTTCGGGGCCGGCACGTCGCCAATGCTGTGAGTCGGGATACAGCACACGATCAGGGTCGGCGACCGGAAGTCCGCCGGCCACAGCTCGTCGAGTTCTTTGATGACGTGAAACCGTGTGTCGAATTCTGAAGTGACGCTGAGGAATGGCAGGTCACGCCTGGAGAGGAGCTGAGTGTAATGTGTCACCATCTTTTCCGCGTTGGCGACGGTACGGTTCCAGACGACGATGTTCCTGACGCCAAGCTGCAGCATGGAGTAAATGGCTGCTCTGGCCATACCGCCGGCACCAATGATGAGACCGCAGCTTGTCGGGCGTACGGCGTTCGCTGGAGACAAACCACGCCGAAGACAAGCCCGGATGCCCACCCAATCGGTATTGTCACCATACAATGCCCGGACCGGGCCGGCACGATTGCGACAACTGAATAGTTTTTCATCTTCAGGGATAGTACCGTCCGGGTTGAGACGCCGGACAGGGATCAGAGTGTTGACAGCGCCTATCGCCTGCGCATGTCGACTGAGAGAATGTGTCAATGTGATGATTTCAACCTTAAAGGGGAGACCGACCGAGGCGCCAGCAAAGCATGGGTCCTCAATCAGCTCTTTCAACCCTCGCAATGTAGGTGTAGAGTAGGGGCGGTAATTGTGGGGGATGCCGAGCGCCTGGAGGGCCGCGTTGTGCATGGCTGGCGAAAGACTATAGTCGACTTTGGCACCCACCACGTAGAGCTTCATGGGATCGAATAAGAAGGATCCGTACAACGCTTGCGTCGCCTGCTGTGCAGTGATGAGAGGCAGGCTCAGATCATCGGGCGGCCTGTCGTTGTTTGGTGGGGGTTCAGACACAACGCTCGTAAGGACGTGGTTCATGCAAGCCGAATGCCGTCCTCGTGGGCCTGAATTGTAGGCGATCAGGGGCATATGTCGACCGTCCAAGACCTCGACCTGCCCCTTGAATCGATCGACGTCAAAGTTGTCCTTGATGGTAGTTACTGGCTTGATGAGACGTGCGATATCGCACCCTTGACTTCGGGCGCGGTGGTAGTGTGACAGCCAGACGGGGTCATGCCATGTTGGGCCACCCGTCGCAGCACAAGTGAAGTGCGCCATGATCCTGGATTTCCTTTTCAAGGCGATAAGATGAGACATCTCATAATCGCCAAGCCTCAGATCGACAGTGAGATACTCGGGTACGAGCCGTAAGCCGTGAAAGAGGTATTCCATGTAGATGTTCTCGAGCGATGAGCTTTCGAGCGTCGTTGTTGGCAGAACAACGTGGTAAATTATAGGAATCACGGTGCTTCTTCGTATATAACCGATGACTCTTGAGATGTCGTTGGCTTTTTCCGAGTCCAACGTTGGTGCTTGTCCCGTCTTGCTCACCGCCAGAGCAATGTCGTCCACCACAACCTCAATGGCATCTGCTCCCGTCTCCAGGTCCTCAATGTCGACCTCGTCTCGGAGTAATCGTGAAAGAGGCACGGAAAGGGCGTAAGTGAAGCGTCGGTCCTCGGTAGGAATAGAAGCCAGAGGAAATGCCGACTCGATGAATGGGATCGAACCAGTCGGCATGACGAGCGAAAGGAACTTGAGGAAATGTCGTTCGGCGCGCTTCAAGGTCAAGTATGGCGCGGGTGGCTTCTGGTTGGAGGGACCGTTGCCTCTTGATGAATTTGTCTTGGAGACCTCCACTGGCGACTCAGAGACGTTGAAAAACTCTAGGTTGCTGCAACTGCGGAAGATGGAACTGCTGGCGTGGAGGAGATTGCGAGTCTTGTCGTCGTCCTCAATCTTGAGGTGCTCCTGGATGGCTTTGGCGTCTCGAAGAATATGGATAACAGGGTGTGTTCTCGCGAAATCGCGAAGGAGGCTTTGCACTGCACGCTCCATCCACGAGCAGACGATGAGACATCCTTTGGAGTGCTGCGTCAAAATCTCGCGGAGGACCTGAGCTTGGCGGCGATGGCAGTCAACGGGACCGTGTTCTTTCTTGTATGCCAGACTCGTTGATCCAGTAGCTTGTTGGAAGGCCTTCTCGCAGTCAAGAGCTCTCCGCTTCATGGCCGTCGACGCGATGATGGCTAGTGTCGACTTGCCGGAGCCTCGGATACCGGTCAGAACAACAGAGGCATCAGCGGGAAAGGCGGGTGGTTCGCTCGGCCGGTGAAGGATGGGAATAGGCGTCGAGTCCCGCGATATGTCTCGCGATATGCTGGCCGCTGGAAACGCAGAGTCAGCGATTGAAGGGGAAGCCGAAGACGATGCAGTCGTCGAAGGTATCGTACAGTGACCTCCATTGCGTCGCTCGGGAGCGGATCGACTTCCAATACCATCCGACTCATAACCGTTGACGCGAGTGATCTTGCGATGTAGACCGTGTTCACCATCCAGCTCGACGGCCGACAGAGGCCTCTTCATGCCGGCGATGGTCATGGCGAACGCAGAATCGGAACGCGAGGAGTTGAAGGTCGGGAGTCGTCACTAAAGAAGGCATGAAGGCACGGATGCATCGAGTCGCGCTTCGGTCAGGATAGATAGAAATTGTTGCCGTCAATCGAGTAGTGGAATCTTGGGGAGTATCGGCGTCGGGGGTAGGGGTCGGTCGCCTGACCTGGCGGGACGATGGGCGTTTGGCGAGAGCGGCAGAGCGGGAGGGTTGCGATGCCTGATGGTGGGACAAATGATGGCGGGGATGCTTTTCCTGACCGGCGCGACTGCCGTGCTGCGAGGCCGACATCTACCCTGGGCAGGCTGCAGAAAGTTTATCCGGGAGGGGAAGACCAGTAGATACATCCGTTTGTGCACACCTTCCACGTGTGAAGAAGTACCGAACCAGCCATCTCAGCGGTGTCTGTTACCCGTTTCTCCTCATCCCCCCTAGAGGGCCCTGTATTTTGCTCCTGTAGCGTGCTGCGTTCAGAGGCCCTGGCGCTGAAACTTCCCCAGAATTTCCCCCGCTCTCCACCACTGCGTACGCTCCCCGCAACGTGCTGTCGGCTTGCCAGGGATTTTCAGCTTCTCCTCACCAGATCGACGAGTCGCAACCATTGCGTTGCCAATTCCCAGCGACGGCACATCGCATTCGCAGCACATACCATCTTCATCGCATCAGAATCATCAACAGCTCGTGCGACATGGCCTCTCGATCATGATCATTGCATGGTACAGACGACCGCCAGACACGACAGCTACCTGTATGCTTCGCGTCACCTAGTTGTCCCCCAACAGGGCAGCGCGTGGTGAAGGAAGACCGCCGCCGGCGAAGCACGTCGACGGCTATCCATTCGTTGAAGCATGCCTCCCAAGCGAAAAACCAATGATGCCGATGCCAATTCGACGTCAGCCTCTGCTCCGGTGAAGAGGCAGAGGGTATCGCGAGCTTGCGATCAGTGCAGAAGGTGAGCCTTACCCAGCTGTCGGCGCACACGGCCGGCTCACCAGTTCATGCTGGGCATCTGGAGTCGGTCATTCTTCGACTTGTTCATTCATCATCATGAGCCAAGCTAACCCACGATAGCGCGCGAGAGAAGTGCGACGGCATCCAACCGCAGTGTTTCTCCTGCGTCTCGCTCAACCGGGAGTGCACCTACAACGTTGCTCCCAAGAAGCGAGGAGTCCAGACCGGCCTCATCCGCACGCTCGAGTCGGCCCTCATCTGGGTGTTCGAGCAGTTTCCCGGCACTGAAGCTGCCCTAAACGACTTGCTGGCGCAGGAGTCTGGGCGAGAGTCTCTTCTCATTGGCAAAGAGAGCGAAGCCGGCAACCGCCTTCACCGACGATGGCGAAAATCAAAAACGTGCAAGGAGATCGACCGACTCTTGTCCGGCAAGGACGGATCAAGTCCGAGATTAGAAGGCTCTGAAGAGGATGAGTCTGGCGCAGAGGCAGATCAGCTAGGCCAATCTTCTGGACAGGCGGGGAGTGTGCCATCTACAATCGACGCTGCGGCACGGCCGACAAGACGAAGCTTCAAGCTACCGAATAATTATTCTCGACTTCTCGCCATTTACTTCGCTTATACCCATTCTTGGTTGCCCATCATCGACAAAACCCGTCTGCTGAATCTTGTGGCAGCCCATCGCTCAGACGACCTTCAAGATGCCGAGTTATGGAGCGCTCTGGCAGTTGCTGCCTACCAAGACCCAACTCTATCGACAGACCCTTCGACAATATATTCCACGGCGCGCAGCCTACTCCCTTTGATAGGCGAAGCACACGCGAGTCAACCAAAAAAGAGGACTTCCAGCATGACAAGCCAGCGTAATGGCAAACAACCAGCGTTCGATGTTGATGAGCAGGAGGCCGAGGAACTCGAGTGTCTACGATACGCCAACGCGTTTCTTCTCCTCTCGTTGGTGGATCTCGGCCAGGACAAGTCATCTAATGCCTCTCTGTATATCGGGCTCGCAGTAAGAACCGCAATCGGACTGCGAGACTCGGCAGAAACCACATCCCCACACAATAGCCAGTTGCAAAGCAGAACAATCATGGCTTGTTTCCTGCTGGATACGATTGTATCTCTTCGTATGGGCCATACGCCACATTTGACGATATCATCGCTGGCTGGGTTGACCCCGATATCCGAGGAAGGCCCAGAGGAGTGGGATTCGTGGGCTCCGGAGCCAGGCTTTGGGTCTGAGGTCGGCATTGGATCTGGTGATTCTCTGCGCTCTGTCCAATCCCTATCTTCCTTCAACCAACTATGCCGGTTTGCCCGTGTCTTAGGACAAGGCTTCACGGCGTCGCATGCTCCTCGTTCGGCAGAGCTAGCTGCGGCGCTGGATCCGCGTTTCTCTTTCTGTAATTCCATCTTGGGAGGATCTACTCCGTTTCTTCCAACAGCCTTTCTTCTTCAAGCGACCTTTCTGGGCGCCACTCTGGCGTTAAATCCGGATGCTCGTGTCTCTTTGGTGTGGACACTCCTGGAGGCAGTCGAGAATTCATGGCATCACCTCGGACCTGGGGTGTCACCGCTACTCATCACCTTTATGGGTATGGCGAATCGTCGCACCAAGGGTCTGGGAGGGGAAGATAAGGAACGCTGGGACTCTCTCATGACAAAACTGAAGGCCACGTGGCAGCGGGCGCCTGATCCCTCACAGGCGCCCTATTTGGCACCGCCAGCACCAGACCTTGATATGTACCAAGATCACTCCCCAGTACACAGATCCAGCATGGCTGGAGCCGGACCCTCACAACAGAACCAAGATCGACATCACCAACAACCACATTACCACACCCTACTAACACCCGGCGACCACTATCAAACATCTACGAACAGCTTCCTAGGCGGAGGAACCGCCACGAGTCCATCCACTTCCCGCTCGATTCCTTTCACACCTGGCAGCAACCAGATGCCGGGCTTCCCAACCGGCATGATGAGCCCGATGCTCCAAATGCCCCCTTACATGCTACTACCAGGGCATGACTCAATGATTGATCACGATGCCATATTGGATGAGCTGGCCGCGATAGAGTGTACAGATAGTATGGATGCGGACCCCCAGTTCATGGCGAATTTGGGCTTCGCTCCGGGATCGGACTTTACAGACATGCGTGGAGAGTTTGGAGCATTATGAATACAAAGCGACATTTCAACTTCAAGGCTTCCAGTCCCACGGGTCTGTTCACCGATGCATCTAGACTAACACGGCAGTTATCTCCATATTCCACGCGTTTTGCTGCGTGATCCGGGAATTTGGAACGCTCATCTCCTGTCAAATGGGACATATGTCCGGAATCAGGCAGCCAAGACTGACGTCTGGCAGAAAGCATATCCACGAGAACGTCGTCCATCTCAGTCATGTGACCAAAGACTAACCAGTCTTCGAAGCCCTCGGCAGCGCACTATCGAACAATGGAACTCATACCTCAGCTGACCAACGGAAGCACAAACACTGGATGGAGGAGGCTGAAAGTTCTGACGGCTCCATCCCTTATGCCCGAGTCATTCTAGTGAATACGCTATTGCCTAAAACGGCATTCGTGTCGGCGATGATCGAGTCAAGCCACACTGGATGAACGTTCATCCACATCAACAGGGATGCTACCCGCCGACGTCACATGGAACTGCCGGGATCCAGATCCAGGCTCGAGCCCCGGGCATTGGGGCCAATCTTGGAGGGTTGGGGAATGCTGATCGCGGCAGGTGAGCCTGGGCAACTTCACTCCGATTCCGCTGGTAAGGGTTCATCCTGCATGGCGAAGAGACTTCACACACTGGCAGCATCACGGCCTCTGAGCAGCGCGTCTCACAATCTACCCCGGATTTCCACCCACCTGGCTGAGCTGGGGTAAACGGCTCTCCGCGAAGTCAAACAGGGTTGTGCAACGTCTGTACCACACAACTCCGCCGTGCCCTCCACACAGACTGCCAACTCGCGTCCTGGACTATAATACCTGGAAAACCTCGAACTTTGGCAGATCCTTCTCTTCTCACCCTCCCTCATCAACACAACAACTCTTCCCCCTTCAGCCCTCCTACCCACTCGGGCATCTTCTCTTCTCTGCCTCACAACCGAAGGGTATACTGAGTCACCATGGGTCTTCTCACTCTCAAGGAAGACAGGCCAACGCCAAAGGCCGTCTACAACTGGCGCGTCTACATGTGCGCCTCGGTCGCGTCGTTCGCTGCTTGCATGATCGGCTACGACTCTGCCTTCATCGGCGGCACCATCGCCCTCAAGTCCTTCCAGGAGGAGTTCAACTTTGCCCAGTACAGCGACAGCGCACTCGCCCTGACCCGCGCAAACATCGTCTCCGTCTACCAGGCCGGCGCCTTCTTCGGCAGCCTCAGCGCCTACGTCTCGTCTTACTTCCTCGGCCGCCGCAAGTCTCTCCTCCTCTTCGCTCTGATCTTCACCGCCGGCGCCGGCATGATGTGCGGCGCCAACGGCGACCGCGGCCTCGGACTCATCATCGGCGGCAGAGTTCTCGCCGGTTTCGGCGTTGGTGGATGCTCCAACATGACACCCATTTACATTTCTGAACTTTCTCCACCAGCCATCCGTGGCCGGCTGGTCGGTATCTACGAGCTGGGCTGGCAGATGGGTGGTCTCGTCGGCTTCTGGATCAACTATGGTGTCGACTCTACTATGACTCCGGGCCACTCCCAGTGGTTGACGCCCATCGCCGTCCAGCTGATTCCCGCTGGCATGCTGCTTGTCGGTGCCGTCTTCATCCCTGAGTCTCCTCGCTGGTTGTTCTCCAAGGGCAAGAACGAGCAGGGCCTCAAGATTCTTTGCTGGATTCGGTACGTTCTGATTTGATGTTTAGAGTGCATTACAATAACTAACTCTACTTTCAGCAACCTTGAGCCTACCGACGTCTACATCCAGGAGGAGATGTCCTACATTAACGAAGATGTCGAGACCTACCGCCGTGAAGTCGGTGCTGGTTTCTGGAAGCCCTTCGCCTCGCTGAAGCAGAAGAAGATCCAGTGGCGTTTCTTCCTTGGTGGCATGGTAAGTTACGAATGTGTCCCTTTTCCGTCTGGAATGCCGCTAACAGCACACTTCAGATGTTCCTCTGGCAAAACGGTTCCGGCATCAACGCTGTCAACTACTACTCTCCCACCGTCTTCCGCTCCCTCGGAATCCGCGGCACCAACACCGGTCTCCTCACCACTGGTATCTTCGGCGTCGTCAAGACTGTTCTCACCTTCGTCTGGATTCTGTGGATGATTGACCACATTGGCCGCCGCAACCTCCTCATGATCGGTGCTGCCGGTGGCTCTATCTGCATGTGGATCATCGGTGGCTACATCAAGATCGCCGAGCCCGAGAACGCCCCCGACGACGCGGCTCTGACTTCAGGCGGCATTGCCGCCATCTTCTTCTTCTACCTCTGGACCGCCTTCTATACCCCCTCGTGGAACGGCACCCCCTGGGTCCTCAACTCGGAGATGTACGACCAGAACACCCGCTCTCTCGGCCAAGCCTGGGCCGCCGCCAACAACTGGCTGTGGAACTTCATCATCTCTCGCTTCACCCCTCAGATGTTCAACTCGTGGGGCTTCGGCGTCTACTTCTTCTTCGCCTCGCTGATGGTCATTTCCGTCATCTTCGTCTTCTTCCTCGTTCCCGAGACCAAGTCCATCCCGCTTGAGGTCATGGACAGGCTGTTCGAGACCAAGCCCGTGTGGCGCGCCAACCAGATCATCATGGCTGAGCTGAACTCTGATGAGGTCGGTCTTCGTGCCAACGCTGAGAACAACGTGATGGAGAAGGGATCGCAGGAGGGCGATGTTGACCAGTACGAGAGGAAGCAGGATCTTTAGATCGGGTTTTGCTGGCTGCTTGAATGCAAGTCTTGTGTGATACCATTCTGATAGGACGCGCCCTTCGCGGCGCTGAGATTGTGCTGATAGATGAGGTGAAGCGAATAGGAGCATGATTCTTAATGCACATCTATTCCATGTGAATGAAGTCTCTCGCGACAAAAAACATCATAGTTTCTGTGTGACTACAGTGCTCCATCGCGCCAACACATTACTCATGTATTGGCTCACATTCTAGTCAAGCATCCTGTGCAAGGTAGCAAACCCAGTCACATACAACCCAACACAATTCCAATCCAACAGAGCAGTTCGATTATCCGCAAATTTCAGCATCCTTTGGAACTCTGAGCGTTTCATCGCATAGTCACTGATAGCGTTCACGATTCTCACGGGTACCACTCGCGGAACGTGGTGATGATGGTCCTTGCACATCACTATTCATGCGCGAAAACCCCAGTGCCCAGCTTCGGGAGATTAAGATCACTTGATCGTTTCTGGGGGTGGTCATGGTCGCAAATTGCGCAATGTCCCAGAGAGTCCTGGATATTCAATGATCCATCTTGGAAGCTGGAGGGCTGTGCAGCGGTCTATCATGAGGTCAGCCAAGCACTTGGTTGGGACTGCTGCTCGCGTCGGCACAGGTGAACTGCGGTTTTGGCAAGGAAATCGAGCAACGGGCACGCCCGAGAACCGTAAACGAAGCGCCATTGCGCACATCATTATCATCAACAGGTGACATTTCACGCAACATGATGGGAGGCCTGACTGACTTGATAATTTTACAGTTGTTGTTATTGCCTATAAAAACATGCAGCATAATACATCGCTATGATTTAACCCAATATCTCCCCGCTCACAACTTAGAAGCCTGTGCCAACCTTGACGCAATAGCCTCCTGGACCTTCTTCACAGGCAGCTGGTCAAGCTCGCGGCCGGTCCAGTACCGATCCTGCTCGAGGCCCTGCCAGATCATCGCCTCCGTGCCGAGGATCACCTGCCAGCCGGCGTGCTCCGCCAAAGCGCCCAGCTCAGTGAACGGCGTGGGGTTGTAGCACATCTCGAGCATGGCGCCCTTTGTCTCCTTGCCAAGGAACGCCTCGATCACAGCGCGCGCGGCCTTCTCTTCTGCGGTCTGAGGCGTAAAGTTGGGCACGCAGGCGACAATGGTTCCGACGCTGTCGAGGGACGCAACCTCGGCGGGATCCTTGATGTGGCGGAGACCCTGGCCGTAGCCGCGGGTGGTGCACTCATCGATGACAGCCTGGACTTCGGCATCGTCACGGTTGACGAGGTAGATATCCGTGACCTTCATCCACTTGCGCAGAGCGTAGACTGCAGAACGAGCAGCGCCGCCACCGCCGACGACGAGGGCGGGACGGTTGTGGAAGACAGCATCTGGGTCCGCGACATTCTGGTAGAAAGACTCTCGCACGCCGACGACGTCTGTGTTGGTACCGCAGTACACGCGGGAGCCGTCAGGGCGGTGGCGGATGAAGAGAGTGTTGCAGGCGCCGACGTCGCGGCATTCCTCAGTCAGCTCGTCAAGATGGGGGATGATGGCGACTTTGTTGGGCATAGTGACGGAGGCGCCGTAGAAGTTGGGGTCCTTGATGAGCTCGAGGAACATTGGGATGTCGGCCGAGTCGAGGCGGGTCTGCTCCCATTTCAAGCCGATCTCATTGTAGATTGTGCCGTGAAGGAAGGGAGACAAGGAGTGTGTGATCTTTTGACCGAAGAGGTATCCGTGACGCTCAACAGCTTCGCGCTTATCGGCCTTGATGGGGTTGGAGAGCTGAGCGCTCGGGGTTATTGTGAGTGTTGTGGACATTGTGAGGGGAGTTCGCTGACAGGCGACTGTGTTGGGGATGAGGATGGAAGAAGTTGACGAGATGTGAGAATTGACAACTTGGTCTACGAGTTGCCAAGGTTCAACTGGGTAAATGTGAATGTGTAGTGATGGTGAGTGAGTTGATTGGGATGTGTGTTTTCTGTCGCTGAATCGAGTCGGATATGCTCGCCCTTAGATAAGGTCTGCCTACGTGACGTTGAAGGAAAAGCTCCGGTGGCGAAAGGAGAGAGTTGCCGAGTTCGATGGATCGTATGGGGTTTGATCAAGATCCAGCCGCGTCAACTCCGCGAAACTGCCGTCCTGGCTGAATGTTTGACGGGTTCCCCGGATATCTTGGAGAAGACTGGGCAGCGATTACAAACGGCACCTTTCTTCGTAACCGGCAAATCAATGTTCAGACTCTTCATTGACCCCGGACGGACAGACCCAGAGACTTCTCAACAGCACGGAGATGTCTCCAATTCAGGGGAGGGAGTACTGTGGGGACCGCCAAGGGCGGATCGACATTAGGTGCATCCGCCCGGTTAAGTGTTCATCCATTGCGGCCGGAAGAGCTCTTCTCCTTGTTCTGTCGAGCCCCCCAGGTTTCCCCTCAGTAGGCTCACGAGAAAGGGCAACACACCCACTTGTTTCCAGAGCCTCGACAACCACCAACATTGTGGATGATCACGTACACATGATGAAGCGGACTGCGTCACCATGTAACGCATGTAACGGCTAGCCTCGGCGGATCGACCTAGTCGATAACAGTGTTGCCATTCAATGCGGGCTAGATCTTTCATCCTGCCTTACAGGTCGCACAATGCCTGCGGGTGCCCGTCTGGGACCAACTCGAATCACCAATGGAAGGCTCGGGGCCTCGGCGAGGCAACGTTAAACGGGCATCCAAGTCCTTGGTGATTGCGTTCGGCCATAGACTGATATCCCTTTTGATTGCAGTTTTCCCTCGTTTGATGCTTGCTCTGCAGGTGATTGAATACACATCACGAATCCTGACTTGGCCATTCACTCCATCCAACCATACCATCAAACTTGCCTCTGAATAGCAAACACTGTTGGCTCCAACCCCTGCCTCAAGCCTACTTACTTTGTTTGTGTAACACAATCAACCTCTTTCCGCATTCACCGTCTCGTTCGAATTTCCCTCGACTTGGCATTCAAGCCGTTGATGAGAAGTCCTCCTGCTACATAAACTGGCTGCTCTCAAGTCCATCGTCTACAAAGCAAAGGCAGTTGAGATATCTCATACCACACTCACACTCCTCATCTTGAACATCACAAAATATCATCTTTGAGTACACTCACATCCACCATGCCTTCTCAACTTGCCATCAGCACCATGTCCTTGGGACGCTGCTTCGCCGGCCACTCCCTAGAGCACAAGCTCGACATGGCAGCAAAATACAGCTACCGCGGCATCGAGCTCTGGCATGAAGACCTCATGGACGTGGCAGAGCACCTTCCCGGTGGCGCCGCTCTCATCTCCAACCAGCTCACAGCCGCTCACCACGTCCGCCACCTCTGCGCAGCCCGCAACCTCCACATCCTCTGCCTCCAGCCCTTCCAGCACTTCGAAGGCCTCCTCGACCGCGCCCAGCACGCCCGCCGTCTCGACGAGCTCCGCGTCTGGTTCCAGCTCGCCCACGCCCTGCAAACAGACCTCATCCAGATCCCCAGCAACGTCCTGCCCAAAGACCAAGTCTCCTCCGACCTTGCAGACCACGTCGCCGACCTCCAGGAGGTAGCCGACATGGGCGCCGCCGAGCAGCCGCCCCTGCGTTTCTCCTTCGAGTCCCTCGGCTGGGGTGCCCGCTGCGACACGTGGGAGGCAAGCTGGGAGGTCGTCCAGCGCGTCGACCGTTCCAACTTTGGCCTGTGTCTCGATACCTTCAACATTGCCGCGCGCATCTACGCGGATCCCACATCACCCACCGGCCGCCTCCCGGGCGCCGAAGAGACCGTTCGCGTGTCGATGGAGCGGCTCGTGTCTACGGTTGACGTCTCGCGCATCTTTTACGTCCAGGTCGTTGACGCCGAGCGCCTGCGCGAACCTCTCAGCGAGGGCCACGCTTTCTACAACGCCGAGCAGCCGGCTAGGATGAGCTGGTCGAGGAACTGCAGGTTGTTCTACGGCGAGCAGTCCCGCGGGGGATATCTCCCCGTTCGGGAGATCGCGTCTGCCATCTTCCAAGGGCTTGGTTTCGAAGGCTGGGTCAGTCTTGAGCTGTTCAACAGGAGAATGTCGCAAGAGGACGCTGAGGTGCCTGAGGAGCTGGCTAAGAGGGGTGCTGTTTCATTCGCGAAGCTGGTTCGGGATATGAGGATGAGGGTTGAGGAGCCGTTGCTGCCGGTGACGGCGTCTCTGTAGGTTATGAGGGCATCCAAGATTGAATAATAGCGTTGCATGTTCATTTCGATACAATTCAAACGGTTCACATCAGATTGGCTTGATTCAGGAATGGTGCTAAATGTGTTGGTCATGATTTTTGTACATTTCTCGCCGGCTATTTATCTACAGCTTTGTGTCGAGCTCCTTCTTAATCTTCATGTGCTTCGCAGCAAACTCCACGGCGGCAGTGTACCCATATGTACCCAGACCGCAAATGACGGCAACAGCCTTGTCACTAAAGTAGCTGTGATGACGGAACGGCTCCCGGGCATGAACGTTCGAGACGTGAATCTCGACAAAGGGGATATCGACGCCCAGCAACGCGTCGCGGATGGCGACGCTCGTGTGGGTGTACGCTCCGGCGTTGATGACGATGGCGTTGATGTTGCCGCGAGCCTCGTGGATGCGATCGACGATGGCACCCTCGTGATTCGACTGGAAAGACTCGAGATGCACATTCAGGCTGGCGGCTTGGGCTTGAGCTTGCTCGACGACGTCGGCGAGGGTTGTTGAGCCGTAGAGTTGGGGCTCACGGGTCCCGAGGAGGTTTAGGTTGGGCCCGTTGATGAGGAGGATGCGAGAGGCCATGATTGTAGTGGTTTGTGTAAGACTGTTTGATCAAGGTCTTGATTAGAGGTGGATGTGGTGATGGGATGGTATAGTCAATTGGGTTACTAGGAGCTTCGTGCAGAGAGACCTCGCATCTTGTAACCATTATTCGGCATCTATTTACAGTGCCTCATTACCTTACTCTAAGGTAGGTACCTTACCAAGCATTGACACCCGTGTATTGACCTCGGATCACAACAGCCCTCCGGCGATGCTCGGTGGTTCGGATAAACTGTCACTTGCGGTGGTGGATAAGTCTTGATCCTGGGATCTGGGGGAGTACGAAAAGGGCCTGGGCACTTATCCCACTGGCCGGCGTCAACTGGAGAAATCGTCATCAGGATCAAATGCTTGAGCCACCTAAGCCCTTCCTTCAGGCTTCAGGAAGTGGCTCATTTGACAATGGTGCCCAGCATCAGCCTGACCTTTGAATGATCAATGTTTGGTCAAATAATTTGCCATTTCTGCCACTCGATCGACATGTCCAGGATCCATTGGGACACCCAAGACAGGGCCATGCCCCCCGAGTTCCCCGCACCAGGTCGCCCCAGGGCCTTCAAGGTCGCCCCAGGGCCCTCAGGCCTCTAACAGAACCCCAAACACCCTGAAGCCCGCCCCCAAAGCCCCAAATGTGGCCCCTCAGCGGAACGTCATTCGTGGGCTCGGGCGCCGATCTCGGCTGGCCGCGGCCTACAGACGCCGCAATTCCGATCCTGGCCAGTGATGAGGGGCGCTGTGTTCAGAGGGGTCCTGAGGGTCCTGAGGGTCCTGAGGGTCCTGAGGGTCCTGAGGTTCCTGAGGGTCCTGAGACGTCCTGAACTCGCTCTTGGAGAAGCGTGTCACACTCACTCCTTCAACTACAAGGGAGCAACACAAGACACCATGGCCGACATAAGCGACGCAGAGCTGCACGAGATTTACGAATTTGCCGTCCAATTGGGCAAAGATGCCGGCGACCTCCTGATGACGTTCGCCATGGCGCGCTTCACAGGCGGCGCCCAGGGCGAGCAGGCCTTTGAGGAGAAGGATAATGCTGTTGACATTGTCACCAAGGTCGATCAAGGCGAGCACAACCCGAGAAGGAGGGAAATTGATGGAGAATACTGACGAATTGAAGACATGGAAGCTTTCATTCGGTCTGCCATCGAGAAGAAGTACCCGTCACACGCGTAGGTCGTCCCTCAATGCGAACACAAACACCACAGACGCAGACATGAAGCTCCCCTCAAACTCCATCCATATTCGAATCCCATCCTAATGTGACACCTCCAGCTTCCTCGGCGAAGAGTCCTACTCTGCCGGTGCCTCCCGCGACTACCTCGTCACCTCGTCTCCAACCTGGATCATCGACCCCCTGGACGGCACCGTGAACTTCACCCACCTCTTCCCCCTCTTCTGCGTCTCCATCGGCTTCGCCATCAACGGCCATCCCGTCATCGGCGTCATCAACGCCCCCTTCCTGAACCAGCTCTTCACCTCGTGCCGCGGCCGCGGCGCCTGGCTCAACGACACCCAGCGCCTGCCGCTCGTGCGCGATCCCATCCCCGCCATGCCGGCCGCGGCGCCCAAGGGGTGCATCTTTGCGTGCGAGTGGGGGAAGGACAGGAGGGACACGAAGGATGGGAATATGCATCGCAAGGTGGAGAGCTTCATGAACATGGCGGCTGAGATTGGGGGGCGGGACGGCAAGGGAGGCATGGTGCACGGCATGAGGAGTCTCGGAAGGTGAGTCTTTGCCTTTGGACTCTCGAGAGAATGATGCTGACGGTGATAGTGCCACGTTGGACCTGGCCTATACTGCCATGGGCTCTTTCGATATCTGGTGGGAGGGCGGATGCTGGGAGTGGTAAGTGCAGTGCCCGAGGGCCTCACCATGCCCATCAACTGACAGATACAGGGACGTCGCGGCTGGCATCGCCATTCTCGAGGAAGCGGGCGGTCTGGTCACAACGGCCAACCCGCCAGAAGATGCAGACACGATCGAAATCTCCGAAGCGAAGCTCGGTGGGAGGCTATACCTGGCCATCAGGTAAGAAACACACCTGCCAGCGTAAGTCAGCTTGAAGCTGACATTGTTGTAGGCCTACCGGACCATCCGAGACCGAGACCGAGACCGGTCGCCAAGGTCAGGAGAGGGTAGTCCGCGAAGTCTGGAGGAGGGTCAGGGAACTGGACTACACACGACCTGGAGTCTGATTTCGATAGACTTCGTACAATACCCAATCGCATGTCAATGTGGTTCATTGCATTAGGCGCTTGCACCCATTACGCCAACACACTTTACATGCCCGGTCTCGGCAAGGTCACTACCAAGGATCTTATCAGAAGGTAAGGTACGTATATGCGAATACCTATCGCCATGAGGAGATACAGGAGCAAAAGGGTTAGATCTGTCATTTTTTCATTTCAGATCTAAGAACGCTCGAGAAGCAGCACATACCCCGTGTCCTTCTTCCGACTAAGGTGCTAGAAGGTACATCCACTTTCCAGCAGACCTTTCCCAGCTCAGGAAATACCCCAGATGATTCCGACGAAGTGCCGCGTTCGAATCGTCGGAGGTTGGGGGTGCCTCCCGTCACATGGTAGTGAATCTCGTGTGAAGCTGTGTCGTACGAGCACTCATTGTAGAGGGAATAGTCGGTTGTGGAGCCCTCCTCGCCAGCATGGCGTTCCGCAAGCACTTCGGACAGCATTGGTACTTTGAAGTAGACATGCTCTGCGGTCCCTCTGAGACGTCAACTCGGTCAAGCTATCGTGCCTTCTCCCAAAGTTGCCTGCCGGCTCTGCCAAACGTTGTCTCTGCCATAGATCCACTTGCTGCAATTTTCCAACGACTTCCTCATGACGACTGGGGCGTAGTAGACGATGACCTAAAGAAATCCGGATTTGAGGCCCCCAGATCAATCAACTGGATATTATTAGTTATTCTTAACCAAACTTCCATGTTTGGAGGCCGCCCTCAACAGACATTTCACGCTCTGCGGGGGTTCTCATGAGCCTCATGTCAACAGCGTTTGTGGCATGGCTCATTTTCGGGGCGTTGATATACGGGAATAGCACAATTGTTTCCAATGTCGTCATGCCAATTCTCGCCGGTCTCTTGTGTTTCATTACATTGCTGTCTCATGTTCTTCATGGCAGAATTCCAGGCTGTCAAGCCAGGCCGCAGTAGCGAATACTACTCGGCTGCTGTTTTTGGGCTCGGCCTCATGACGATTTATTCGCTCACTTCATCTCAATGGGAAAGTGTGTACCACCAACTGTTTTGTTCTTGCGGTAGTGTATTCGGCGGCCTGGTATTTGAGTTCGGCACAGGGCTTTTCACTCTCGTTGGTTGATGGGTGGACACCTTTTTGTCTGGTCCGCAGCGCGGGGACGCCGGGGCTGTACGAATCAAGGGCCCGACCAGATGAGGCTTGAGGAAACAGGACTGAGCGCACTAAGACCTATTTCATTTCGAGGCTGGGCCGTTGCCGAAAGTGTGAATAATGAATTGCGTCTCGGGATGATGATTGTGCCAGGTTATCAAGGAGGCGGGCGAGCAAGATGACGAGGGCTGACTGTTTATGTTACCACCCAGCTCCACCAGACATCATGCGACGGATAAAAGAAGAAGGAAATAGAATTTCACGCGAAGACCTGGCAGGGATTCGTTCGAGCTGCTTCTCTAAACAAGGTTCTTGAGTGATGAATCCAGGCCGATGGCCGATCGTTACTGAATGAACACTGAGTTCCGAGGCCATATTGTCCGAGGCCATATTGTCCGAGGCCATATTGTCCGAGTCCGGCTCGAGGACGAGCGTGCCGTGTTATTCGAAGTTGATGATGGAGCTGTCTCTTCATTCAAAGCTTCCGTGGTCTATACCAGGCTGTGGCGGGCTGACATGCTAGTGCGCCAGTGATTGTAACGGTAGGACCCAAGCTCTTTCGTGCTTGCGTAAACACGACGCTTCCAATTCCCTGTTGTTTCGATATTTTGTTTTGATTGTGGAACAGCTTTAGGTAACCTCCATTAATTATCAATCTTGAGGTATAGATGGACCCAACAATCAGTCTACCTCTACCGCACCGCAACGCAAAGATAGCTATCAGCCCACATGTAGAGACAATCCGCCCCAATGGCCGGGTTCCACGTGACCAAGTTCGCCAACGTCACCGTGTACTGTCTTTGTATGTCGGCACAAATCTGACCCTTCTCAACATAATGGAAAGTCTTGCAAGTGGTCGTCATGCCAGGCTGAATCGGCGCCGGCGTGACGACGCCATCGTCAGGGTTCGTAGGCGTAGGCGTGGACCCGATGACGCTCACACACGCATACGCGTCACGCTGTAGTCCGGCGCAGTTACTGCCGGCCTTGGGGTTCCACTCGAGGAACTTCGCCACAGGCACGTTATATTGAGCCGCGATGGTCGAGCAGCGGTCGCCCGACCGAACGATGTGGAATTTGTTGCAGTTGGGAACAAGATCCGGCTGCGTGGGTTGAGGCGTGGTGACGCCGTTGCCTGGATTGGTCGGCGTGTGACCGATGATGGAGATGCAGGCATAGGCATTGGGCTGGAGAGAGTTGCAGCCCGACCCAACGCTTGGATTCCAGCGGATGAAGTCCGCAAGGGAAATGCCGGCGCTTTGGGCCACGTCGTTGCAGGCGTTGAAGGGCTCGATCATGATGAAGACGTCGCAGTTGTCGACGATTTGGGGCTGCGTGGGCACGGGTGTCTGGATACCGTTGTCGGGCTTCGTCGGGGTGTGTCCCCAAGTCGAGACACAGGCATAGGCGTTTCTCTGCAGCCCCGCGCAGTTGCTGCCGGCTTTGGGATTCCACTCGAGGAACTTGGCGACCGGAATGTTGTACTTGGATGAGATCGTGGAGCATCTCTCGCCGGACACGACGTAGTGGAAGTTGTTGCAGTTGCTCACGAGGTCGGGCTGCGTCGGCGAAGGTGTCTGGAAGCCGGTCCCAGGGTTGTTGGGCGAGGGCAGAAATCCAAGGGTAGAGACGCATGCGTAGGCGCTCGTCTTCAGACCCTTACAAGTACTCAAAGCACCTGGGTTCCACTTGAGGACCTCTTCGACAGGAATGCCGAACTTGGCAGATATCGTCGAGCACCTATCACCAGAGACCACGAGGTGGAACTGATTGCAATTGCTGACGACATCTGGTTGGACGGGGAGAGGTGTCTGGATGCCGTTGTTGGGGTTCGTGGGCGACGGAGACCAGCCGATGATGGAAACGCAAGCATATGCATTCATCTTGAGGCCCTTGCAAGTGCTAAGGGCAGCCGGGTTCCATTCAAGGAACTTGTCAATGGGAATGCCGTACTTGGCAGAAATGGTAGAACACCTGTCTCCAGAGACGACAAGATGAAACTGCGCGCAGTTGCTGACGACATCAGGCTGAAGAGGGGTCGGAGTCTCGATGCCGCTGGCGATAGCTACTCTTGCCGTGGGTGAGGCCACGGGGGTCGGGGTAATCCTGGGCTCCATCTCTTCAATGGGATCTGGTCCACGACGTCTGCTAGGGCCAGCAGCTGCCAGCTCAGCTGCGCCTAGGAGAGCGGAAAGGAGAAGCTTGTTGAACTTCATGGCGATTATGACAATGTAGGTCCATCAACCTAAGGAGTGGCCAGTCCAGGAGAAGAAATCTTGTTGTTGAATCAGTTCAGGCTTCCAAAGCGTGTCTTGCTGGACTCACCAGATTGCAGGATTGCCTGTGTGATGAGACAAGGAGTGAACCCAGGCGGATCTCGCGTAGTATTTATCCTTGACCCAGCTTCAAGTCAAGCAACTAGGCAATCATAGATTAGGCTCCAAGGAGTAGGGTTCATCGTGAACAGGCGATCTGCCAAGAATCGCAGTCATCACCGACGATCTGTATAGGAAAGCGATTTTATTCCTCAGCCCTACTGAGGCCCCCTGTGCGTCAGGCCGTTCGTGCAATGGGTACCTTGACTTCGCTTTAGGCTGCCTCGGCTACTGAGTTTGGCCATTTCATTGCACTAGATGCTACAGGGGTGAATTGAACACAACGGGTCGGTGTCCAGATTGAGTTCCTCGTAGGTGTTCGTGAGATGACCTGCATGAACTGTGCCGCAAAGGCCTGTCCATGGGGTCTTGTGTTGCAGTACCAGTGGGAACATGTGGCGAATACGAGGCAAATATGTGCCGCTGTGCCGTAGAATCTGCAGGCAGGCAACAACTAATGGAGCGCCTGTTACAAGAAAAGAATTGCAACTTCGCACGCCCTCCTCATGTTCACGAGAGTCAAGCGGACGCCTGAGATGCGGGCGATAGAGGAGCATAGTTATGCAATAAAAGTAACGAACAGGCCCTACTTATAAGGAGTAAGAAATATTCCGACGATATAACTACTATACTTCTTATTATACCAGGTTCTAGGCAACGACCAGAGGTAATAGTATCGTCGTAGGTAAGGTAGGGAAGGAGGAATAAATAAAGGAAGATAAGGGAGAGATAAGGGACGAAAGTCGTTGTATTACGGGAAGGAGCGGTCGGAGGAGGGAATGGGATTAAAGATCCTTAGAGCCCTAATTAAGAGCTATATAACGGTAGTGATTTCGGTAGGAACGGAGGCAGGTTAGGCAGGTGCTGATTAATAGAGGCAGGAAGGGCGATATAAAGGTAGCGCGACGTTATATATTAGGGGCGCTCGTAACTACTCGTGAGGTAGTAAGGGTAGTCTAAGGTACCGGCTCTTAAGTAAGGGAAAACGTCCGATTCTAGATAGAAGATACTAGCGTACGAGTACTAATACGCCTCAGGGGTATCACAGGCCATGAACCCGGCATATAGATCACGGGACCGTGATTACAATATCGCGATCACGGAACTACAATCCCTATACCGCGATTACGGAACTATAATCTCTATACCGCGATTACGGAACTATAATCCCTATACTGCGATTATAGAACTATAACAGCTAACTATAGGCAGTAATTACAGGACTAGAACTAGTTATATAATTATAAAATAGTAATATCTAGATAGCTACTATGCCCCTTTCCCTCAGAGAGATATCTTGATATAATACCTTAAATTAAGTATTTAAGATTATAGGTACCTATAGTACTAGCTATATTAAGTACGTTCGAGGTTTTAAAAGTTCGTTATAAAATCGTAGGTAGAATAACTTAATTAATGTATTTAAAGACCTTAATAGAACTAAGGTAGAAATAAGCTATTAATATAAGGCAGGCAATAATTGTCTAGTCGGGGCGGACGTAAGTAGCTAATATTAGATATTAGAGTCGCTGCTTTAGTAGAGGCAAACTCGTTATATAGGATATAATTCTATAGTCTATAGTATGCTATTAACTTCTAGGTAGGGGAATAGAGGGATTCTAAGCTATATAAGGGCTATAGAGACGCTATTCTATTATATATATAAGTAACCTTAGGTCTGAAATCGAGAGGTAAAGAATACTTAACTTCCTAAGCTTAGGTATATCGCGAACCCGATCTAATAGCCCTGTTCTCCTAATTATAGCTACGTGCATAGCCTCTCTTTAGCGCTACTCTCGCCCTGCCCGGTTTTACTATTATTATAGAATGGAATGGAATAGAATGGCCTGCCCTGTAGCACTGCCTTGTGGCCGCCTGTGGCCTAGCTTGTGGCCTGGCCTGTGGCCTGACCTATAGACACGTGATCTACTTATAGATACGTGGCCTGTTCTAGTAGCTTCTTAAGCCTACGTGGCCCACCTACCCAGATAGCTGAATTCATCTATCTTACACCTATAGAACAGCTATATAGCTTCTGTTGCGTGTTCCTAGCGTAACGCCTGCCTAGTCCCTAAGACCCGACTCTAGTACTAGCCACCTAGAGCCGTAGCTATTTCTGTACGTATTAACTATCCTATCCTTATATTAGTAGTAAGCCTATATTAGATGGCTTACTATTTTATTATAATTCTATTAGCTAGACTATAGATTATAGTACTCTAGGTCTAATAGTAGTCCCTATGTTTAGATTACTAACCTGGGCAATTCTATTATATAACCTAATAACCTTTTAGGCTCTATATAGTTCTCCTATCTATCATATAAGATATAGTAATATAGGGTCGCGACCTATTCAGTCGGCCTTTAGTTATTATAGGGCCTAGTAAGGGGTACAATTCGTACTATAGTAGGCGACGAGGAGGGAAGGGGCAAGGCAAGCTTCTCTTCTATATTTCTTAGGACTTATAAACTCTCTAATTATCATTACTAAGCTGTCCGGGACTTCTTTAAGTAAGTCATATCGTCCGGAGGCAGTAATATATTACTTAAGAACTTCCGCTACTAGGCTCGGGGGTCGCGTTAGGGTAGCTAGCTATAACGACTAAAGGTCGACCAGACAGGTTGCGACCCTACGTTACTAACCCTATATTACGGATAAGATAAGAAATAATAGAATCACGTAGGGGCCTAGCTAAACGGGTAGGCTACGTAACGGGATTACTACGGGTAGTAATCTATATAAAGGGATTACTATTAGATTCTGGATTACTATAATCCGAGATCTAATATAATAGGATTACGGCTTAATAGTAAGCTATCTAATATCGCTACTCCCCTAACCTAATAAGAATAGGATAGACGGGTATTTAAGGAAGAATATTCCTATACTTATAGATATACTCTTTCTTATAATAGTAATTAATCTAAGTCTTACCTTATATTTATTATAATAAGTGCTCAATGCCTTATAATACCCTCTACTTATTATTATAATCTAAGCTTCTACTTTTAAGTACCCTACGTCTTTAGTACTATCTATTCTTCCTAAGTAGAAAATAGTCAGGTCGTAATACTAGCGTACTACCTCCCTCTGCCTCGGGGGGCATAAGGGCGATAAGCTGAAAATCTATATATAATAAGGCTTATCGTTATCGGCAATAATCAGTGCTGTAGGAAAAGGAAGGAGAGTTAAGGGTAGGCTATATATCTGAGGGGGGGCCGAGGATAATATAAGATATTAATATTATCATTGCAGCGAGTATCAACCGTCTCAAAACTGTCCTCCTCGGAGAAGCAAGGTATATTACTGCTCACAAGTCGAATGATATTAACTGTCTCAGGGTATATGTTCCGGAGGTTCATAGGCAAACTTGCATCTAAATCTTCGTCCACACGGGCATTCCTTAGGACCGGGGGGGCATACCTCCTTAAACAGTCAGCGTGAATGTCGTAATCCAGGGTAGGTGGCTTATCGGCCATCCCAAAATCAACAAGTGACCATTGATAACCCATGAAACAGGCAACCTAGGAATACCACTAAACCTCGTGGACGGTATCACTGAAATCATTCCAATTCCCACAGGAAAACATATTCGGCATGCGCCTGTGCTCGACATCGTGCACCAGTTTAGTGCAAAACTGCAGGCCCATGCTGACAGACGGAGTAATTCGAATAGCGACTTTCAGGATCTTCAGTATCTCATGTACACCAACATGAACACTATCACCGTATCAAGTTTCCAATTCGACTTGGAGCACCGCCTGGCATTTTTCGAAGATTGGATAGCCCTTGATCCTACTCTAACAGACGTATTGCTGACAGCACTGTGCTTGATCTGAGGGTTACCTTGCCGGGTGGGGGGTGGAGCAATTGTGGACGTCAGGACTGACTTGCGCTACGACGAGTAAAGCAGTTCAGGTATTGGGGTAGATATAAAGCTTACGTCAATGACGTTTGCATTCGTTAAAAATCTCATCCTTATATTGCGGTAATATCTTATGATTTTCGCGCAGGTTAGCAACATTCACGATGCCCTAAACATGGATCGCTAGAATTATGTAGTCGGAAGCGCGTAACGAAGAGAGTCTCGGGCATTGTCCAGCCTAATCTCTCCTTCTTGGTCCTCACAGAAGACTCCCAGAGGTCCTTTCTCTTAAAAGGGCTTACAGGTACGATGCCAAAAAGAATTGACCGTCTATCCTGCTGCCGTATCCTGATAGCTGCATTCCTCTCAAATGCCCAATCCGTATCAGTATAACCATCCAGGTTAAGATTAGTAAGGCCCCAGTCTTCCGTTACATTACTGCCGTCGATAGCATCGTTCAGGGAAACCCTGTCGTTCATATCGAGAAAACTTTGGACCAATACAGGAAGTGTAGGGTAAGGAATTCCGTTAGAACTCCGCTCGAAATTGGATGGCCGGCATTCGATGTGAACAACCCGAGACGGGATCAGGGTAAAAACAAATTTGACACCAACGCGTTTCAGACGGGGGCAGGCATGAAGATGGGAGTTAGGTTGATGACCCATCGAGATGCGAATGTATCTGCTCGAGTGTCGGTCGAACAAAAGCGTCTCAGCCAGCTTCAATAAGTCGGGCGGCACGCAAATTTCCCAGTCCTTGAGTTGTTTAGCATGGATACAAATAAACACAAGTCATTGCTCACCGTCCTCACGCGTGCAGCGCCGTAGTAAATCAGGGCAGAAATTCCACAGACGCAACACGGAATTCCTGCTGCTTCCAGCGTGTCGGTTACTTCACGTGCTTCATGTGTCCCATGTCCACTGCAGGATGCCTCTTTGTCGTCTGGGAGGTCTGCGACAGAAGCAATGGGAACAGAGGTGTTCCTCGGGAATGTTAACATCGGGCAGATGTAATGAGTTGAGAATGACAAGTGAGGGAGTGTGTCAAGGTGATGTTTGAACACTTATGGGCCAGGCGGTGAGATCTTGACAACACTGGGAGCACGGATGAATAATTCCCAAAGACCTAAAGTTCCCACCCCTTTGCCAAAACCATTCCACTTTTTTGGTGTGGATCTTGTCCGGACGATCCACTAGTGTGATCGTATTCGTTAATGACTAAGGACGACTGGACCGGGAAGGGATCTACTGGCCGGTACGTCATTATAGATAGAACCCTGCCCTAACAGTTCTGTGATCGTGCGCACGGATGACAATATGCGCCATAAGTCCCACACCCCCAACTCCGCGCCCCCCTAACTCCGCGCACCAATTCTACCCACTTTCAACACCCGAAAATCGGCCCCCCAACAGCACGTATATCGCGATATTTTACCCACCCCTCGTCTGACAGTTACGCTAACTATATTATCAGATTCAGAATGAAGAGCTACACTGAAGAAGACGTCTTAAACGCGCTTCAGGCCATTAGTGATAGCTGCTCGACGCGCAAGGCCTCGCGTGACTGGAATGTTCCTGCTATAACGCTTCGAGGGAGACTTAAGGGCGCAATAACGATCTGTAAGGTAAAGGCTCCCTATTAGAGGCTTAGTTAGGTTCAGGAATAGTACCTAGCCCGTTAGATCGTTAAATAAGGCGCCCTGGGGTTCGCCCCTTTATACTCTTAAGTCCTCGACTTCGTATGCTAGATCCTCCTCGCTTAAGGGGACGATATTCCCCTTAGGAGGTATTAGATAGAAGGCTTTAAGTAGCGAAATCCCTCTATTACGACCCTCCTAGGTAAGCGAATAGAAGCTAGCCGTATTAAGGGCGTTACTACTTAACGTCTTAAGGATTTCTTCCTTCTATTTAACGCCCCTAACGTTAAGGCTATCCCTCTATACCTACGATTTAATATAGACGAGACGGGTATTATAGAGGGTATAGGAATTAATAGCCTAGTTCTAGGCTAGGTAGGGCATCGGAAATACTATATATAGACGGCCGATATACGCTCCTAGACTACTATTTTTAAGTACGTATCTACCGCAGGCGAGGCCCTCCCTCCCCTTATTATTTTTAGGGGGAAAACGCTCTAATAGTAGTAGTTCCCCGAGGCCCTCGATAACTTTAGTAACTAGAAGTTCGCTATAATAGTTAACGGGTAGACGAATAACGTAATAGGCCTCGAGTAGCTTATAAAGATCTTTATCCCTTAGACGCGGGCTAAGGCCCTTAAGCTTAAGTCTCCTCGCCTCCTTATAATAGATAGCTATAGGAGTTACGTATCTAACGACTTCCTATAGGAGTGCTTTTAAGAGAATATCCTCCTTATCTTCCTACCCCCGCATTCGAGCTATATTACGTAGCCTCTTAACCTCTCTATATTCAGCCCCCTTAAGACGGTATATAGGAAGTATCTTAAGAACGTAGTTTACCTCCTCGATACGTCGCCTATTAGTAAACGGAACTTCCTCCTCTACTATTAGAAGGCTAGGCGTAACGCTATTATATATAGTAATATTATAGGTAGATAGCGTAGAACTAGCCTATAGCCGGTAAGTTTACTTTAGCCTCTCTTAAGCTCTTAGATAATAGACGAGGGCTATCCTATATACCCAGAAACCCCTTAGAAGCGGCAGAAATATATAGACTTTGCCTTATAAACGCCGCGAGGGGCGAAGGATCTACGGTTAGGCTATTCTACGCTATCTCGGATCTATATAATACTAAGGGCCTTAGCACGAGCTACGCGGCGCCTATTTATAAAGGCAGGGAAGTCTCTAGATATTAAGGATATACAAATAGTAAAAGCAGGCCTCCGAATAGCTTAATTAAGCGCTTAACTAGAGGCATATAAGCCCTATAGGAAGACGAGGGTAGCCCAGGAGCCTAACTCGAGGTTCACTAATATCCAGGCTATTAAGGCCGCTCAATTAAAGGCGCAGGCCCTCTTTACACCGTTAGTAACGCCTATTAAGCATTAGGAAGCTGAGTTTGAGTCTTGGTGCTCGGAATTTCTATTGGAATAAGCCCTGTTAGGTGAGTAATTAATATTATCTGCTGTTCTGCGCTACTATTCGTTCGTCGATTTTGGTGCGCGGTGTTTGGGGGGCGCGGAGTTGGGGGTGTGGGACTTATCGGCGTTCCCCGCAATCACCGATACAGGAGGCGGCCCATCGATGCTGGGGGGCAACTGAGCTAGGTGCCTAATAACAGGCTTTAAAACTATACGGCGCCCTCGCTGGCACAATTGTAGAAACAACTTGCACGAATAAGTATTACGGTCAAAGCCGGTACGCCTGAGACGTGAAGGAATTCCTACGCAGCCTCCGAACCTCAGCTCACGTCAATAATACAGCGCTGCAGCGTTATTATAGGCTAGTACGCATAACGCATAGTGCCGTGTGCTACTTACTACTCGATATAGTTAAATAATAAGGTAAATAGTAGCTTAATAGAAGAATTCGCTAATAGTAGAGGGAGAACTTTTTATATCTATAAGTATTAACCTAATTATAGTATAACTCTACTAGTCTATCTAAGTAGGCTATACTAAGTCCTAGTAGAACTAGGTAGGACGAGAGTAGTACTAAAATAAGGCTAGCTATATACGTAGCTATAATTAGGAGAACGGGGTAGTTAGATCGAGTTCGCAATATACCTAAGTTTAGTAATTTAAATATTCTTTACCTCTTAATTTCGGACCTAAGGTTACTTGTATATATAATAGAATAGTATCTCTATAGTCCTGACGCGGCCTAGAATCTCTCTATTTCCCTAACTAGAGGTTAATAGTATACTATAGACTATAGAATCGTATCCTATAGAACGAGTTTACCTCTACTAAAGTAGCGACTCTAGGATATAATATTAGGTACTTACTTCTACTCTAGCTAGATGATTATAGGGGTTAGGGTCTTATATACCCTCTAGCTACTAAAATAAAAGCCGAGCTATCCTAATATCTAGATTATAAGAAAGAGAAAAGGTGAGGCTATCTAATAATTTTTTTTTTATATTATTCTATAGAGCTATTAAGTAGCTATAGCCGTTTAACTTTCTTTACTTATTACTAGTTTAGCTTATAAGTTAGAATAGAATAGACTCTACTTCTCTATAGATCTAGAACTAGTCTATATATCTAGTTCCTGATTTAGCCTAGAGGGTCAGCCTATTAGATATATAGCTTATTTCTACTTTAGTTTTATTAAGGTTTTTAGGTAAGTTAATTAAGTTATTCTACCTACGATTTTATAATAAACTTTAAAAATCTGGAACGTACTCGCACGCTAGTATATTCTATCTAGAATCGGACGTTTTCCCTTACTTAAGAGCCTATACCTTAGACTGCCCTTACTACCTCGCGAGCAGTTGCGAGCGCCCTCGATACGTAATGTCGCGCTGCCTTTATATTGCTCTTCCTGCCTCCGTTCCTGCCGAAATTACTACCGTTACGTAGCTCTCGATCAGTGCTATAAGGATCTTTGATCCGTTCCTTCCTCCAACTGCTCCCTCCCGAGATACGATGACTTTCGTCTCTTAGTATCTGCCCTTATCTCTCCCTTATCTTTCTTTATCTATTCCTCCTTACCTACCTTACTTATAGCGATACTATTACCTCTAGTTATTACCTAGAACCTAGACTAATAATTATTAATAGAGAAGAAATACGTATTAATTATAGAAGATATATCTGAGATAGTTAGAGTATTAAAGTAGGGCAGGTAATAATTATCTAGCTAGGGTAGAAGTAGGTAGCTAATATTATATCCTAGAGTCGCTACTTTAGTAGAGGTAAACTCGTTCTATAGGATACGATTCTATAGTCTATAGTATACTATTAACCTCTAGTTAGGGAAATAGAGAGATTCTAGGCCGCGTCAGGGCTATAGAGATACTATTCTATTATATATACGAGTAACCTTAGGTCCGAAATCAAGAGGTAAAGAATATTTAAATTACTACTTGAAAGTGATTCCTTGTGGAATGGCCGCCCTTTTTGGCAGGCACACGTCGCCATTTTGGGTGGTTTTCCCACATCAAGAAAAGCCCCACAATGAGTCAGCTGAGAGACCGCTTTCCCAAAATGGCCTTCGTCTTTACCGCTTTCCCAATTGATTTCCTGGATTTGGCCCAGTGTTTGACACTTTCCCAATCCATCCAGGTCCCTGGACTTGTCCTTCAGTCACCGCTTTCCGAATTGAGGTATATCCCCAAACCTGGCCCTGACTGACAGTTCACCATCCGTTTCGCGTTGAA
>NMXI01000121.1:9349-40855 GCA_002851675.1 Verticillium nubilum
CCCCCCCCCCCCCCCCCCCCCCCCCCCGGGATCGTTTGGCGGCCTGCTCACGACGCGAAGGTGGTAGATGAGAGCTCCGCTTGCGTCAACGGTGCCACTATGTTCCCGCTCCAGGCGAATCACTTTACGATGAACAAATACTCCGGCCCGGACGACCAGTCCTTCCGCAGGGTCGCTACAGAGCTGCGCAGGATGAGTGAGAGGGCACCGGCAGTCGTTCGATTCCGAGCACAACGTGCGCGATTCAAGTCGAGAACTGCCTGAGGAACTGTTAGGGCTGACAAGGTCATAGCAAAACCCATCATCACCGACCGACTCTGTAGACTCCCCTTCACCTTGATTGCGTCGTACTAACAAGCCACAGACGCCTTGGCAGAGTACCCCGAAGCGAAAGAGTGTCTCCGCGACCCCTTCCTCACCGACCCATACGAGGACATGTGGGCGTTGCAACGAAAGAAAGGCGGCCGCACCAGGGCACATGCGACTGGGTCCTCGGGACTGACGAACTGACCTCTTGGCTCGGCGACGCAGCAGAGTCGGCGTCGCCTCTGACCCCGTCCTCTGGCTCCACGGAAACCAGGAAGCGGGCAAGACGACCATGTGACGGGCTGGAGTGGCGTTCCCGGGGGCCAGGCCCATCGTCATGCAAGCCCGTGGCTGGCCTGTCAGACCTCTGCAGTTGAGTCGCATCGGATTAAGAAGGGTCATAAAATTCCTTCCACCTTTCCATGGATGAATCGCAGAGCGTGGCGTTGCCAGCAACAATTGTTGGTCTGGCTGGGGCAAAAGCGGAAATGCAGTTGGCGAAGAAGTTCCTGAGAGCCCACGAATTCCAACTAGTGTCATTATCGCGCCGTAGCCTGAGAGCGTCGGTGAGAGTAGTAAACGTTTGAAGCCGCTGGGGGTCCAGGTGATGTAGACCATGATATTGTGCAGTTTGCCTGTCGCCACTCGCCTTCGCCATTGCTCAACTTCCTCATCAGACGGCCCGTGGTAAGAATCTGTCGTAGGTGGTCGTTTTCCCATGAGACATTCCATCACGGCCAGATTAATGATGTGGCCAAAACACCGATGCGGGTGAGGAAGGGGGTCATAGAAAACATCGAACTCGTGTTCCAAGTCGTCGGAGACTCTGTCGATCATGGCGTTCATGTTGTTGGCAAAGTCCATCATGAAGTATCCAACTTTGGACGCTATTCCATACTATCGTATGAACTCCAGGATGGCTTCTGCCATGTTCTCGCCTTTGTGCCTGCCCTGTCCGCAAAAAAGATTACTTGCGAAGGGCCTCAGGGTGCTAAGGCGCTAAAGGCAGCCTGGGCCGCCTTTTATATACCATGGGATGATCTCAGCCAAACGCTAACATGCCAGGATACCGTTTGCTGACCTGATGACCATGACCCAACGGTCACACGAGTGTGTTCTCTTGGCACGGTACCGCTTCAGAACAGCGCCCTCGAGGTCCCAGGGTTCGAGAAACAGCCACAAGACGACTTTGCCAACAAGTTACCAGTAGCTTATCGGGAGCGGCCAGCTCTTTTCCGAAGATAACGCTAACGCCCTACCCGCACGCTCTGCAGCGGACCACCAAATCAAACTGCTGGGAGACGAGGAACCGCCTTGGGGACCGCTTTACCCGCTCTCGCAGTACGAGCTCGAGGTCCTACGCGAGTACCTTGATACCAGCCTGGCCCGTGGCTGGATCCGTCACTCCACTAGCCCAGCAGTGGCACCGGATGCGCTGGCCCATCACCGCCTGCTGCTCCGAGTCGAGCGGGCAGATGTGGCGGGAGCCTGCGTCGGTTGGCGCTTCGTGCCAGCGGCGGTGGCAGCCTTCTTGGCTGGAGCCTTGGCCACAGTCGGTTTTGCCGCGGCTGCCTTCTTGAAGTCATGTTTTGCAGCTGCAGCCTTTGCAGTTGCAACCCTTGGGGGTCGACCGCGGCGCTTGAGAGCGGTAGCAGGAGCCGCAGTGCTCAGGACGAACTCCCTCCCGCCCAACTTCGCCCAGTACTCGTCAAGGTGTTCCTTGGCATATCCTGCGACGGCCTCCTCTAGCTCCCACGAACGCTGCGCAGATCCGATCCAAGCGACGTGCAGCACGACCTCGTCTGTGCCCTGGACGACCTGGTGCTTCTCAATACGGAGGACATGCCACATGTCGGGGTCCTCGAGAACGGAGGACCGGCCGCCCTTGACGGTGCGCCAATACCGGAAGAGAACGGCAGGGGCGTCCTCTTGCATATTGGATTCGGGTTCCCAGGTGAAATCACCAGCAGCATCGTCGCTCTCCCAGGAGACTCGAACGTCAAGGAGGGTGGGATCATCGGCGTTGTGACGATGGTCAACAATCTTGTCAATCTCGAATTCGCTCAGATTGTTGCTGGTGTCTGTGCTGTCCGCCTTTGCCGCGGCGGTTTTACTGCCTGGCGCGGCTCCCGCAACGTCAGACGTCCTTGCGCGCCGCCGACGCGGCAGGGCCGATGACTTGGCCTCGGCTTTCTGGATGGCCTTTTGCGCAGTAGTGAGGCGCTGCTTGGCTGTAGTGGAAGCCTTGGCAGGTGCCTCCTCTGCACTATTGCCGAGGGACACGCTGCGGCCCTTGGGGGTAGGTGAGCTCAGGCCGCCCTCTTCTGCTTGCACGTCGGCTGCCTGTGTGGTGTCCTTGAGCTGGTCATTGAGCTCCATGGCCATGTCGTTGCCATTTTCCTGCCCCGCCGGCTCTCCATTCTCTGCAACAACTGTCTCCGCAACGTGCCTGACGGTCATAGCATCTTCCACCTCGTCAATTAACCTCTTGCGGCCCGCGGCCGGGGCACGATTTCGGCGAGCCGAGCCCAGAAGACCCTTTTGTCCCTTGATAGCGCCGTCAATCTTGCTCCCGATAGCCCCAAGCAAGGATGAGCCGGGCGTTCTGGGGGCGACGGTCTGTTCGATCGTGACGGTGACATCCTCTACGACAGGGCTTTCGAGGCCGGCGGTTGGGGAATCCATGAGGGCCACGGGCGCCAATAGCGGAATGGACGCGGTTTCGCCAGGTTGGACGCGCGATGCGGTACTCTGGCGAGAGGTTGCCCTTTCCTTAGGAGACAGACCAGAAAACGCGATTCTGCGCCTGTCTGGTGCGGTTAGCGGCGCGATGGGCGCGGTCGGGGAGACGTCGGGGCCGGCGCTCTTGAAGCGCTTGGTCGAACGGGAGGATTGTGACCCGGCAGGCATGGTGGGGGTGCCAAGTCGGAATTTTGAGTTGAGTAGAGCCCGTCTGGGTAGGGGGTCGTCGGACAGATTCGCCATAGTTGGCGGGCACCAGTTGGTTGGGCGCGTACACAGCTGGCTAGGAGGAGAGTGTGCGAAGGCTGGTGTAAGTAGAGAGATAAGTTCTTAGTCAAACTGAACTGATCTTGAGAACGAAAGCGCTGGTCCTAAACCTTGGGGAAAACCGCTGGAGTTGTGTGGGAATCTGGGCGCAGGAAGAAAGCCAGCTGGCGCAAGAAGGGTGATGGCCGTGGCAGAAAAGTGGCCATGTTTTCTGGAAGGAGCGGCGGGGCCGATGAACCATAGGCGCCGTTTTGAAGTGACGCGAGTCTTAGGTAAGCTATGGTACGGTGGGCAATAAGAGGCACAACCGCAAAACCTCCGGCCCTTGTTCTTTCGGCGCTCTGCTCCTGAGTGAGTACTTTACCGCAAAAAGCAGCGGACTCGCGCGGTGACCTTCTGCCGGTCCAACAGGAGACCGGCCCCTACGGACCCGCCAACAGACGTTCCAAACCGAGACTTTCAGATTGTGTATTATCGAAGCTAGAAGAAGAATCAATAGAGGTTTTCAGGCGTTCAAGTTTGAGTTGAGGGCAGACAACATCGGTCATCTAACGATCCTAGCTTGGATTCTCGATCATGCTTGAGATGTAGCCGTCTTGCCGGGATTGCAAGCCTGCAGTCATACGCAGCCCAAGGTCCTGATTACGAGACAAATCGGACGGCGAGAGTAGCACGCGTCAGGCTAACAGCGAAGTGTGTTGCACGTGGTGAAGTGGAAGAAGAGACGTCGACTTTGAATTTTGAATTGAGGAGCTCCGTGTCGGGCGGGGCGATCCTCGTGGCTAACTCGAAGGATCCGGGTCGGCCCATATCGAACCATAGCTCTGCTGTGTTCAATCTGAAGGGAGGCTCAGAACATGTGGGTCCCATTGGCCCCAGAGTCCGTGTTCTTGGCTGCCTCTGACGCCACAAGGCCAACGCCGACATGCAACCACACAGCTACGCATTCAGCGCGTGATGGCGCGACACAGCGTTCAACATCTTGGACACCAGCGCAGCACGCTACAACTGCAGGACTCCCTAGGCCGAACGATTCGCCGAGATGGCAGACGGCAGGTGAAACGGAGCATACACGGGTCAGGAACGGATTTGCGAACCATCCATCCTGCCACCTACCACCCCAACTCCCTGGGCTAACAACATTGAGCTGCCAGACCCTTCCCTGCCGAGCCCTGCACCACGACGACGCGAGCGCGCCGACCGACAGCCCACTCTGAGTTATCTGCTTACATTCTGCTGGCATTCTGGTGCGCCGACACGGACTTCGGCCACAGTCCCGGACCATCACGCCCATGCGCTCAAGCTAGGGTCGGCGAAATACCACGCTTGGCATGGTCTATCAGCCATGATGATGGCATCTTATTGTCGCACCCCGGGTGCCATCTTACTCAGGTCGATGCCTATGCTATAACAGGCAACCGTGACGGTTTCGTCCAAAGCGCCACTGCGTTCAGGAATATAAGGCACTTGCCGAAACAATACTGCGACAGATTCAGCGAAGAGGCCAATGCCAGAGTACAAGCAGAGGTGCCTTTCGAGCGCATCGAGGAACGGCGTGACGACTTGGCTTCCGACGAATTCGTTCGTTCCACGGCCTCTCGAAGACGCCCCTGCAAAGCTAGGCCTAGTGCCTGACCAGAGTAACTGTTTGATCACGCCAGATATGGCACGATACCGAGCGTCGTCCCTGCCAATGCACCTGGCCATCTGCCCGTGGTCAGCGTTGGTGGTTTCTACCTGCTCGTCGGGCGGCCCAAGTAATAACGAAAAGTCGCCCATAACCTGTGTATCCGGAAGTGTCAGCCGGCGACTACACAGACTATGGCAGAGCATGGCTCTTCATGGCTCCTCACCTTTCCGCTCACCCTTATCGCCCGACATGCCGCGGGCCTCCTACAGCGTGATCCCGGAATTCAACTTCGACGTTAACAGTCCATTGGCGCCGAGATAGAGCCGGTCGATGTAATAACACAGAAAAGAATTTTGGTTTTGCTGCCCGGGCTAGGTAATCGGTCTTGGAGAGCGGGACTCACCAGTTGCTCATGTTTAAAGGAGAAATGAAGGACGGTGAGTCTCCTTAGTTTGCCCAGGGGTACGAATTTATGGTCGACGCAATGGGACAGGGAATGGGACCTGGTGCTTTGAAAAATGTTATGTTACGACCCAGAATAATGACCCTAATTAAGGCCCCAAACTTGGACATTTTGATCACGGTCACGGTCTACATTGAGGACTTATTATAACCTGTCGGGTCCCCACATCCGAGTATGAATCCAGGTCAAGTCAAGTGGGATGGCAGCACACGCGTGGTTAAAGAGACTAAATCGATAACCAAGACAAACGGTTGTGCATAATACCAACATCTTTACGCTGCTGATCGGGACTTTCGGCACTTCAACCGGAGTCTAGAACCTGGGGAGGGCACAGTCCCGCAGACGGTGGACGGCACGAGATGTGGGATGAGGGAGCGGCTAGTTACGGAGAGAGGCATGATGACGCGCATTTGCTCGGATGGGGCAGGCAAGGTTGGAGCTGTTCAAACCCGCCGTTGTTTGGCGGGTGAGAGTCGTACATTGCCCAGTCAAAATTGGTGAAGGATATTTCGGACCTGTAGAGAAACAAAGGGGCGTGCTTCGAAAACAGAACCGGTTCGCGTCGCGGCATTCCTTCCTCATATTCCTTCATGGACCTTCCCTCCGGCCACCCGTCCCATAGATTCGGTGGACAGGCAGAGCGGGTGTGAGGGGTTTGAGGAGACGGACGCCACCGCTCCGTCAGGTGACGGCGATATCAATAGGTCCATGTCACGGGGCAATACACTCAAGCTACTCACCAGACAATCGTCGAAGGCAGGCCCAACACCCAACTTGTCCAGGGCTCGTCGCTTTGGATAAGGAAAGATGCCATCCAGTGGCCACGTAGAATTTCCTCTGTCCTCGACCACCGGTTCCGGTCAAAAATGTCTCGATGGCGGTCCTTCTTCCTCATTTCAGTCGCGTGATCCAATGGTGTCCACCCGAGAGCGTCACGGGAGCCCCTTGATAGCCCTATGCGATTACAGAGGTACTCCAAGGCATCCTCGGTAAGAGAACCTGCCATCGCTGCGTGGTGCAATACCGTGCGTCCTGCGGCATCTTCCATTCGGAGATCCACGCCGGAGCTCGCCAAAACGGAGAGGAGTTCCGCATCAAGTCGGTAGGATTTGGCAGATAGATGGCCCAGTCTGAAACCTCCCTTAGCAGTGGTAAACGAAGCGTCAGCGCCTCTTTGAAAGAGAAGCCGCACCACTTGCGCCTTGTTTAATGGGAAGGAGAATTTGGCTAGGTATACCGCTAACGGCGAGTTACCACGGTCATCAAGGTCGTTGATGCCGACGCTACTCGACAAGAGACACCTAACAGCGTCGAGGCCAGCGCCACCGTGCCTACCAAGCAAGTGTGTAGTGCATTTCGATCATGCTTGTCTCTCGCAGTCGCGAGTGTCCTGGAATCTCCGTCCGTAACAGAGTCAAGCAGAACTCGGACAGTTTCCCCACCTTCACCCCGCGCTGCGGAGTGGAGGGCATTGAGTCCGCCTTCGTCAAGGTCCATTACACTTGCGCCATATCTGATAAGAGCCGTAAGAGACTTCACATCTCTTGCCAAACAGGCCAGATGCAGTGGTGTCTAGCCTTTCGAATCGCGTACGGATACGTTGATGTTCTTCTCAAGCAGCTTCTCGAGGACTGATTGAGACCCCCAATTCCCATGACGAATGCAGTGCAGGAGAGACGCGCCATACGTATCCCTGGCGGTTACGTCGATGTCCGGGTGGTCGAGGAGGGCATCGAGGACGTCTAGCCTGTGCTTATCGATTATATCCATTATCTTGGAGTATTTTTCCTTGCCATTAGAGCCATGGTCTATACAATCAAGCGTAACTTCGATTCTGAAGTCTGTACTATTCCATCGGCCTCGGTTGCCAAGGGGCCGCTTCCAATCGTTGATGTCTTGCCTGACTGCGAGGTGTAGAGGCGTTTCACCGCACTCGGAGACCGCATTCGGGTCGGCACCGTGTTCGAGGAAATATCTCGTCATCCGAGTACCCCCTGTTAAGGCCGCATAGTGCAAAGCTGTGAGCCCTTGCGGAGCGTTGAACTCCCCCTGGGGGCAATGCGGATCGTCATTTGGTACATACGTGGGCTTCCCATCTTAGTAGGTCGCCAGCCAGACCCTCCTTTTCACTGGGCTGTCGACTAACACTCCAGCGTCGAGGAACACTTGCGCAATTTCGTCATTTGCTATTATGATAGTGTAGTGAAGGGGGGTTATGTTGTCGATATTCGTGGTCATGTCTGCTCTATGGCTGAGGAGGAGCTGAACACATCTTGTCCAGCCATGAAGTAAGGCGTGATGTAATGGGGTTTTCCACTCGGTGTCGCGGACATTCACGTCGATATGTCGTTCCAGCAGCCACTCTGCGATGAGCTCTTGTTGGTCCCTCACCGCCCAGAGCAGGCAACTACTAGGTACCCTTGACACAGACGACAAAAAGGTGGAAATGAGCGGATGCGTGTCAGGCGAGGCGGAACGAGCGTAGAGGACCCAATTTCGTGCGGCGTATTCGAAGAACGGATTCAACAGCTGCCGGTGTCGTAAGTTTGGATAAAATCCGCCGTTAAAGACACTAAACGAAAGATAGGTAAGACAGACTTTGGCGATGTCGGCCCCCGCATTCGGAAGGGTCCGCTGGAAGTACTCTTGCGCTGTGCGATGGACTAGCCGAATGATGCCGCTTTCTTCGTCGATTTGACTCGATTTGGAGCCGGTTGTGGGGCACCTCGGTATTGAACACGGCCTGAGCTGCGGCCACTTCATTGAGCAGGTGATTGTGGAAGGTCTTGAAAGTGCAACTCCGCATGTTGTCGTCTTCGGGGATCACGTCTACATGTACCAGCATTGCTGATGCGGACGAATTCCGGGATATAGCGTGCCCTTTTATCATGGGAGGGCAGCTGACAGTTTGGGGCCGCAACTATCGTTGCACCGAGCAATGCTATTCTTAGGTCATGGTTGGGCCGATATACTAGCGCCGGCGGCGAAGCCCCAACTTGTCCTGGAGACAGATTCGCGTTGGCGGGCCTGTATCCTATGTTTCAGTGATCATTTTTAGATATTGCTTGGATCTTTAAAAGCACCATTGCTCGTAGTCTGGGCGGGATGCCTGGAGCCGGCGCAGGTCGCCCCACAGAAGACCTTTCTTTAGACATCGGCCGTGCAAGGCCATCCGCATTGGGGACTTCAACAGAGCCGGTTCGGCGAGCCTTCCGGGGCTTGTAGGCAGAATCGCCCACAAGGCAGCGGGCTTTTCCGTTTTGCTCATCCACCCTGCCCAGGAGGACGCGCAAGGTACAAGACAGACACCGGACCCGGCGCTTTGCCCTATCTGGTAGTGATTCTTAGGTATCTATCTGCCCACACCCTTGCTGTGCCACGTTATGATGAAAGAAAACGATGAACCAAACCGAAAGGAGGAAAGAAGTCAGAAACCACAGATACAAAGGGTGCCTCCATCGACGAGAGTTCTATACATCCAAGCCCTCCCTCGAGAACTGCATCAGCAGCACCTGGCCAGAGTTGCAGCCAATAGCGATAGTCGATCCAGTCACAGATGACGCGGATGGCCGATATTCTGGAGGGAGCCAAAGCATTCGCTGGTTGTCCTTCACAATCCATATACCGTTGCTACCTATGCCGTAGCTTGAGAAGGTAGGCTCGTCCTGAGGAATCAATGGTAGTGGGGGATCAGCACCATGAGGCGGATCTAGGGTGAGGACCCCGATATCGGTGATAAGACGGGATATATCAGTTACGTCGAATGACAGGATGCGTAGTATCGGGTTGACATGGAGCGTCTGCACGCACGCGCCCGTGGCCGCGTCCCAGATCTTGACCGTCTTGTCGTCCGACGCCGACGCGAGCCGCCAGCCGTCCGCCGTGAATGCGACCGACGTAACCCTGCCGATGTGGCCCTTGAGCGTCTGGAGATACGCGCCCGTGGCCGCGTCCCAGATCTTGACCGTCTTGTCGTTCGACGCCGACGCAAGCCGCCGGCCGTCCGCCGTGAATGCGACCGACGTAACCCAGCCGATGTGGCCCTCAAGCGTCTGGAGATACGCGCCCGTGGCCGCGTCCCAGACCTTGACCGTCGCGTCGTTCGACGCTGACGCGAGCCGCCGGCCGTCCGCCGTGAACGCGACCGACGTGGCCGAGGCACCGTGGCCCTCAAGCGTCTGCACGCACGCGTTCCAATCCGCTTCTATTTCTGGCGCTGTAACCATCCAGCTCGGCGCTTCTTTTTGGAAAAGTCTTCTCATCAAGCTGCGGGTAGGGCTGAAAACGAGACCTGATGCGTAAAGCTGTAGCGGAGCACTCTCTACTACTGCTTTGTATGATAAGGAAAACCGACGAGCGTCGCGGACTAAATCAGCCAATAGCTGCGCTCCTGGCTTTGCCTGCTACAAGGATTAGACGATGCTTCGGACTAAAGATTCGGCCTACCATCAAATTTTCAAGCTTCTGTATTGCCAGTACCGCTTGCGACATGCTGCGCTGGAGACTCAAAGCCTCCAGCCAATAAAGATACATCTGCTGGAGAAAGATATGAACGAGCCACCGTCCTGGAGGTGCTCCTGCGGAAGTCTCTCCATGGGAGTTGAGTCGTAGAGATGATCAACCCAGTGTATGCAAGAATACCGCACAGGGGCTAATGGATCCGGGTCGGGGGGGGGAAATATCGTCGATAAATACTCCCGGTGCGTCTAGCTCGTAGATGTCATGCCGCAGCGTTCTGGACAAGACCTTCAGGGATGTCGAAAAGATGGCGCAGTGCTGGTGCGCAATGCCAGAAGGCAAGATGCTATCGGACGCCTTACTCAGTAGGAAATCCTTCGCTGACTGGTGCGCAAAGTACACAAAACCATCTCGTAGCGTGAGGAAGGAGCCACAGGACCCGATATCTTCCTCTAACAGCTGAAGGTCATCTTCGTAGCCTTCTAGAGTCCCAACAAGTACAGCCAGCTCCTTCAGTGTGACAGGCCGATACGCAACCGAGACCGTAGCGAGGATTTGCTTGCAAAGATCTGCGTCGTCTAAATCGCACATGAGCTCCATCATTCGGCCGTATAACTCATCAAGCCCTGGCGGGAATGACTTCAGTCTATCGAGCGTGTAGCGTTTTCGAAGCTTGTGATCCGCCAATTCTTGACAGACCAAGGCCACCCACAGAAATGTATCGTTGGCGTTCGACAACAGGTGGTGCTGCACCGCGTCTCGCGTCGTGCTGTTGTACTTCTTTTTTGTCGTCAGTTGTTCCACTTTGTGCAGGATGTATATCTGAACAGCGGCGGAGATGGAAGCTTCGTTGAGCTCGAGGCTTAGCCTGACGCTCTGCGCAGCGTTATCTATTATTTCTTCGATGGCGCGCCAGTTCCGGCTCGATACGATCCACTTCGCGCGGGACAAGGAAGCTGACGAGGAAATGAAGTCGAGAAGCTGCTGTCGATCTGTAACGCACTCATCGAGCGCATCAACGATCAGGACCTTGTGCTCTAAGAGAGGGTCGGACAGCATGTTGGTCAGGATCTGCGACAATGCAAACCAAGAGTTTACGTCGTTGAAAAGACTCCCGCCAGCTTTGTCGTACTTGGTGCGGACATGTGAAATGAGCGGAGGCTCTTCGTCGATCAGGAAGTAGATAAGGCCGCGTAGTACGGCCGTCGCGCTGTTGAGACGTTCGTCGGTGGCCTGGCAGAAGAAGTAGGCTGGCTGGTTGGTTTCAATGGTCGTCTTGTTCAGTTCATCGATGATGCCGCAGAGCAGCATAGTCTTTCCTTTACCCGGGTCGCCCTTGATCCAGAGAAGGCGGCTCTGCGGATCGTCGAGCCATGACAAGAAATCGGCATGGTTGAGGATCCAGCAGTACGAGTCCTCTAGGAGGCCGCCCTTCGTGCTTTGAATGCGTGCCTTGTCATGGCGGGGGTCCGTCACAGAGAGATCTTTCAGGCATCTTCTGTCCCCCGCGTCTTGTTGTATTTCTTCTTGTCGACTGGTCTGTTGTTGAATAGCAGAGATGATATCTTGAAGCTCCTCGCACTGACGCTCCGCTGTGCCAGCTAGGACTTGAAGACGGTCCCGCACCTGCTGCGAATTGTACCCCTCCGAGTCACTCCGGACGGCGGCCTCAGAGTCTCGGATGTCGTCAAGCTGGGCGCCCCAGTTGTCCAGCATGATAATATCCCTGAAGAAGATTATCGGCCAGGTTGTAAGCCACGCCGCTAAGCGCTTTTCCATCTATCGGGGATGTCGGCGTCCGGTCCCACCACCAATCCCTTGTGCCTTGTTCCATTTACCGCCGTGTTAAAGAAAAAGGCGTCTGGCTGGATCAACCACTGAACGGCCCAGGCCTCGCCGCGGCTAGTGAAGCCAAAAAGTGCAGAGCCTGGCTGCTCCTGAGCGAAAATTTTAGGGACAACCAACCGCAGCCAGCGCCTTGCAGCCTTCAAGTCAATCAGCAGCTACTTTTATCTCAACCTGGACAGCTCAGCCTTCCCATCATGGATTTCAAGGCGTCTATCTAGCCAACTGGCCGAATTATTAAACCTCGCGCTAAATGGCATCAGGGAATTGGCCACGAGACCTTGCCCGGGCGGCCTCGTGAACAAGAGCCGCCCATCTTGAGGCCAGAAGCGCTGAGTCCTGACATTTGCCACAGGCACAGCAGAAGACACATACAAAGATGGACGATTTATCGTCTCTCAATAATGAATACGTTTGTGTCCTCTTGACGACAACCCTTTCAGTGTGGAAAATCGAGTTTGCAGACAGTCTCCTCATCCACCTTGAATTGTCTGCTTCCCTAACGTCTTTGCTTCACTTCAAGATCGGCATCCTTGTTGTACCTTGGCTACACGCACAATTGCTCTTCCCAGCCGCATAACTAGGGTGCCGGCGTTGCGGATCACATGCTGCTACAGTAGTGGGGATATTCCGTTGGAAAACCAAGAAATATTCGACAGCGGGACGACCTGACTTCGTCCTGCCAGTTTAATTCAAGGTGACGGACGTACAAAAAACGGATATGGTCCCAGACCCCTTCCCTACTCCCAGCTCATCAGATCCTGTCCATGGGGAGATTGGATCGAGCTGTGATCACAGGTCCATGTCTCGGCGAGAGCTGTCCGGGAGGGATGAGCCATCTCATATTGTATGCCGCCTTGGGCAAGTTCTTCCGCCGGCTAACCTTGCTAATACCCCCTACGAGGTTATGCATTGCATTCTAGCAGTGAATTCACTGGCTTTGCCCATTTCAGTGACCCAGGTAGCTGATTAACGGCCATCGCGATATCCTGACGGGAATGTGCATCTGTATCGCGCTAACGCGAGGAGGCTCCACCTTGACTTGAAGCCACGACATTCTGTGCCAGCTTTTCCATACTGGAGTGGAAACAAACGCCCACGCGAAAGAATGGAGATATACAGCTGCCATTGACTCGCCCTGCATCACGCCTGAATTCGCATACTACGCTAGATTGGGTTAAGTTCCTACGTGACAGGTGCATAAAAGTCAGCGAACTGCCCTTGGTTACCGCCTCTGACCCATTTGTCCGCAGGGAGGGGAGAAGAGAGGGTGGCTTTGGTGTTTGCTACCTATGGTGACGTTCCGGGGGGGCGACCCCCTGCTCGCATGTCTTGGATGAGCCGCAAGCTGTTGAGGCTGGTGGTGACACCTCGTGCCTCGCACATCATTCTTATCTCACCTCAGCCAGAGGCGGCTCGCTACCAGGTCTAGCCTAGCCTAGGCGGCTCTAGCAGGCGTCCGTGTGTTATTAGCGCCGACGGGAGTAATAGGCTAATGACAGGGAGACCAACGAGCCAAGTGTGATAGAGACGGGACCCTTCCCCTCCTCCTCTCCACCACATCATCATCATTTCCAGGCAGCCCGCAGCCCCGCGGCCCGCAGACGCTCCGAATCATCCTCTACAGACTGCACTGTAACTTTGGCGTTTTCCCCTACCTCTGCTCCCCACCTGCGCCGAATCAACGTCCTCGTCCTCCTTGTCCTATAAAACGCCGTCTTCCCCGACGTCAGGGTGGAGTTGAGCCACATGCATACGGGACGTTTCATGGGCCAGCCGCCTTCCTGGCTGGCCTAAACCTTGATGGAAGTGAGACGTGATCATAATGGCATTGCCTCTGGTGGCATCTGGCGGGCGGGCACCTTGCACGTGCATCAATCCACGCATCACGACGACATCTTTGCTGAACCAAGCCTGCCTTCTCCAGGCACACTTCGAGACAGAAAAGGACCTCGAGTCCTTCGTCCATACTCGCAGCAGGGCCTAATCCTCCAATTTCAGGAAAATAATCATCCCAACATGGCCGTCATGCTAGCTTTGGTTTCCAAGAACATTATTGAGGAGACCATGTTCTCAACCTTGTCGCTACTCCCAGTCCTCATCTTTCCCTCCATCGTCTCGCTCTTCTTCCAAATCCTTCTAGTCGTCTCCCGTTTGCCCCTCTTCTTCATTGCCATCTTCGCCTACGGGATACTCCTACAATGGCTTCCCGATGGTTCCGTTGGCAAGAAACTTGCTTTGCTCACCCTGATGGGTATATTCGGCATCTGGTGGACAGACCTACAAATCGATGGTGTTAGACGCGGCTCTCTAGCCCAACATGCATCTTGGCGCCTACCTCACGGAGGCTCTGTCATTCTGGCATCGGCCACTTCTCCTATCAACGCTGTGTACCTTGCTGCAGCCTTCGATCCTATCTTTACTACGTCTTGCCCCGGGACGCGAAAAGTGTGCCGGTTGGGTTTGCTCCAGGCAATCCTACATGCGTTTCAGCCAACTGAGAATTATTCGCCTGGCGACGCTGCCCTTAACCTGGAGACCTTGCTTGCGGAACACCCAGCGCGAGCCATTGTGGTGTTCCTGGACTACGCAACCACGAACAGCAAGGGCATAGTGCCCTGCTCATCAAACCTCGTTTCCATTCCCCCTTCGGCAAATGCCTTCCGAGTCAGCATCCAGTACACACCGCCGAACGTGACGACACTGGACCATGGCGGGTATCTGGCATTCCTCTGGAACCTGCTCTCCAGGCCGCTGCGCCGCATCCGAGTGCGTATCATAGACGACGTGAACAAAGACATCACTTTGTCACAGTCAAACAAGACGAACAGAGGGTCTGCCAATTTGCGTACGCGGCACAACGGTGACGGTCCGAGCCGGAGATCAGGGTCGAGGGCGACCCACTGGCGCACATCTAAATGGCGGTTCAGCAGTCTCGGCGTCATTGAAGAATGAAGGCAGGAAAAACGCGTCTTCTAGCAGAAAGAAACCTTGGGTGGCCAGCAAAGGCCGCGGCCGTTGTGGAGACGGTGATGGTTATTACGCCCGGAGCAACATGAATGTAGGCGTGCAGATGGTTGGTGCTGAAGTAGTTCGAGAGAAGAGGACAAAAGGAGACGATGTATCCATGGCCAGAAGGCGTGGTACATGGCGACGAAGTGCCGGAGGCTATTGGATCGGCAACAGGTCAATCTTCGGGGGGCCGCTTCTGACCCTCAGCTAGCAAGGATCCTCGTGGGACCTATACTCACAGTGTCGCCCTCCCGGAACTGTGGCGGAGAGGGCAGAGGTTCTCAGTTTTACCACCAAAGATGTCGGACTAATCAGGTTAGCGCTCTTGCCACTCCTGCTCGGGCTCGGCTCAGTCCAAGCTCAGCCACGCCTCAGTCGAGGCGAATTTTCCGTATGGAAGCAGACTTGGCCAACTCTTTGCTTGATTGACTGTGGCGCCAGTCACTGGCCACCAGGTGCTGACACCAATTCCAGGGTGGCTGGTGATTACCCTGTCCGCCCAGGATGCCACCCTGACCCTCCCTCCTATATACCGTACCAGACTCTCGTGACTTGCCTTGTTAGCTTCGGGTGTTCAAGCCCCCAGAGCTCTCATGGATACTCACGGATCCCACGCCACCAAACCCGTTTCCCTGGCTTGCCCGCTTCGTCCTGCGATTAGGCGTTAGTATTACCAGTCGCTGGAGTGTCAAAGACTGGGTGGGGTTGCTTCTGGGGCGCGCCGGGGTAAAATAACCCCCGCGCTGACAGCAGAGAGTGAGAGTGAGTCGCAATCTGATCATCGGTTTTGGATTGAGCACCCCGGTGGTCTTCTTTCTGCAAACTACACACTCGCAGCAGAATGTCAGATTCAAATCAGCCCACTGGCAAGATTTCAGCCTATGCCAGGCCTCCCAGTCAGAAGACTTACCCTGGGTTTCCTCTTCTGCCCGAAACTCGACCGCGCCGCCTCAGTCGCGTCATTCCAGAGCCATCGCTCATGAATGGTGCCTTCTTCAAGAAGCTGCCCCCTGACATCCGACAACAGGTATATCTCGCGGCATTCGGAGGGCGCCGACTCCATCTTGAGCTCGGATATCGGCGGCAACCTACGATGCAGTACGAAAGCGACCATAAAGCCGTCCCCCGCGAATTAATTCAAGGTCAGAGAGGGCTTGGCAGTGAGTCTCGAATGTGGGAATGGTGGAGCTGTGTATGCCACAGCTCAGATGTCTATCAGTATGCACGGAAGCCATACCTCAACATGTGGCTTTGTGCGTGCCTGCGAGGGCGCAGAAGGGGCGAGGATAGCATCAGCGATCAGATCGGCGTAATGGGATGGCTGCAGAGCTGTCGGCAAGCGTGTGTCTTCCATCTTCGCATCGTTTCTGCGACGCTTACACTATGCAGATATGTCGAAACCATCGACCTTCTTTATTGGTCCAACTCGATCGTCCTTGGGTCGATCGATGTTGCAAATCAGATGGATAGGTTATTTCTCCCACAGCGACTGCAGTCCATCACCTGCCTGGAGCTTTATTTCTCCTACGAGTTCTGGGCTAGAACACGTACATTCAACGAGCATGTTGGCTGGAAGGCGATACACCACGCGATGCGCTTCGTCACGCCGTCCCGGTTTCCGCGGCTTCATGATCTGACCATGATGGTTGATGGAATCATGGCGGTTCCATTTCGTATAGCCGTTGAGTATGGCGTCTTGTCTATTGGCGTTCAGGAGACCGTGGAGGACCACATTCTGCGTCCCTGTGACAGCTTGGTTGAGAAGTATGGCGCTACTCTTCGATCTTTTGCTTTCTGCCTGCCCGAAAATGCCTACAGAATTTCGAGACCCTGGCTCCAGGCCAGCAAGAGCGTGGGGGAAGAAAAGTCGGACGCATACGGCCGCAAGCGACTCTGGCGGCCGGTCTTCGTGCCCCCCCAGTCAACCTGCGCTGCGAGAGAAGGTCTTGAACTCGAGACATCTCGGTTGAAGAACTCATCTCAAAGCTCCGAGATGGGGTATTTGATCAGATGCAGTGATCCCGTTCCCTACAGCACCCGGCCCGACTTTCTCTCCGACTACTAAGCATGGTAAGGTAGTTAGAAAGAGTAGTACCGGAGACTACTTACTCGCCGTCCGTAGAATTTGACCTGTAGCCGTTCTCGTTTCGCGATCGTGGCCACGGTTTTCTTCCCGGGATATAGTCTGGCAGTAGAACTTGGTGTTGGAGACGGCGAGAAATCCTCTCGGGGAAAGTCAAGAATCGCCGACCCTCCGACTTTGAGAAGATTTTCGCGCGTCCTCGCACCCATCATGCTCACGAAGGCCACTATCCCGCGGCTCAACCCAGGGGCTCGTATAATCAACATCGGTTCTGTGTGTTCGCGGGCTGGCTTTGCCCAGCTGAGTCTCTACTGCTCCTCAACAGCCGCCCTCGAGGGTCTGACGAGGAGTTGGACACGACGGTTAACCAGATTAACCCCGGGTCTATGCAGAGTGATATGCTGGACTGCATGCTTAAGGCCATCTTCGAGGTGCGAAGGCAGAATACGCCAGTGCAGAAACAGTTCGGCACTATTAACATTGCAAAGATCCTAGCTTAGCTGGCAAGGGGCGTGTTAGCATTCTTGGCTCCAGAGCGAAGGTCTGCCCTAAACGTTTTATAGACCACGATGCCGTAGGTCACGGCGGCAAGACAAGCCTTTCGAAGAATATCCAAGCCCGGTCGCATTGTACGTGTGTCGTAAATCAAGGATACGCTTCTTATAGAGACACCGGCTCCTAAGTTACAGCATACGATGTTGCCGAGCGCTGCATTCTACTTAAATCCTCGATCCGATATTCTCTGCCTCGCGAACGAGATTAAGCCGGAGCATCTGAAGGAGGTCCAGAAACACTACGGAGCACAGCTGGATAGCATTCAGATAATCCTCGTCGAGGAACTAGGACAGTGGGAAGACACACTATCCCTTGCTGCCTTCCTTCCCATCTTCAGAGGGCTTAGCACTATAAAGGTCCTTTGGAGAATTATGAATTCGATAGCGGCTGGTTGAGGATGACATGGATGCTCCTGCAACGGAAGCAGAGTACTAAAAGAACGCTGCCTCTTTGCGAAACCAGGACTTGCGGCTAATAAGCAGACGAGGATGGATAGTCCAGTATGTAGATCAGAAGCAAAACGAGTAACCCGGGGCATGCTGGGACGTCCTCCCCCGGGGTGGCCTGGACATCGTACATGTTGTTCTCGTACCACAACAGGGCAAGGCTTAAGCTCTCTACGCTTTTGATAACGAGTTTAATCCTAGCAAGCATTGCCCATGAATAATGTATAATGAACTCAGTGGCATGTCCCGACACGGACTTAAGGGGGCCCAAATGAGGCTAAGGCAGTACAAACAGCAACAGTAAGACCCAGCACAACTCAGCAGCCCTTCTCACTGTCACTCTCTGTCGGACATCCTTTGCACTGCACATCACATCCAGAATCCAGTCGTGGTAGAACTTGTACGCGGGAGCCGCTTCGGCATCCACTTGGTCGGCAAACGCATTCTTCCCATCCTGAAAACTCGACACTTGACAGGTCAGTTGAATCAAAGAGCCTTGGTACGGTCAGCTTACTGGATCCAGCAATCCCAAGCTTCTGCTGCAAATCGATTGTCTTCCGAGTCACTAGACGACCTGGATGTAGCTGTGGGCGCCATTGGTGCAGAAACCAGAAACGAGCTCTCCAGGAGTGAGGCTTCTATTAGCGACGATTCGACAGGCAATGCTATGTCCGAATAGCTGAGAGAGGGTGCATTGTGCTTTGATGCGGTATGGCGAGTGATGTGTACGGAGGAAGACGAGGGCAACCTATCGACCACCACGCCGGAAGTTTCAAGGCTAGAAGCAGGTGTTAAGTAGGTGATATATATGGAGGGAATCTCCGTTTGTGTTGAAGGTTGCTCCAAGGCTTCGCAACCCGCTACTGTGATAACAACATGGGAATGAGCTAGGCGAAAAAGAAAGAGACATGACGCAAGGATTCGAGGAGCCCAATACATCATCATTATTGACCTGATAATGAGGGTGCGTTCTGTCAAAACAAGTTAAAGCAAAGAATGGAACTAAACTATGACGCTCATATAAAGATGTGCTGAAGCGGGATGGCGAGCGTGTCATAATGTACGCAACCTTGGACCCAAAACTCGGCCCTGGAAGCTGGTCGAGAGATAGCATGGTTGTCTTCTCAAAGTCCCAGATCAAGTATTAACTTTTTTGTAGATTGTTTTCCTGAAGGTTGCAGATGGTGCAAAGTTTCAAAGACCAACCTCGAACCATGTGACAGCCGATGGCGTCCTCCAGTCTCTCCATGAACTGGTCGCAGAGGACGGACTTCTTGTTCTACTCGACCTCCCGCTGTGGAGGTCATGTCAGGCTTGCGTCGAGATCCAGTCGTTAGTTCTGAGGTGGAAAACCCACTCCGACAGCGCCAGACTGAGATACATTATATGACGTTGAAAGGGTCATTGTTGACTGCTGGTTGTACATGTACTGCCGGTATACTATTCGTCACCACAGATATTCAGCTTCGTACCACGCACGGGGACAGCATGTGGCAGCATCGTCTGGACACCGCATCTTGAGGCCGACATCCCCGCGTCAAGGAGGCCCGGCGGCTGCGACGCCCGCGACTGACGCGTGTCTCCCAACGTCTTATGATGCCTGAAGAACACGAGGTTCCAGCGTAGACATCACACCACCATCGCCAACGGCCTCCTCCGGCGCCGGCGGCTCGAACCGAGCTACACTGACCTCCACCATGCCATGCCGTAAGCTTCCCCAAACCCGAAGTCCTACGAAGGCTACACCATCGCCGTTGTGTGCGCCATGAGCTTCGAGATGGAGCGTCGTCCGCTACATGCTCGACAACGAACATCCCCGCCTGCGGGCTAAGCTGGGAGACCCCAACGCCTACAAGCTCGGCGACCGGCCACACCGTCGTCCTCGCCTGCCTCCCCGGCCAGCAGGGTAAGGGTGTCTAGGCCATTTAGTAAAGGCCCAGAATGTGACATAACCATTGCTTCTCCGAGGGCAGCAAGTCAACTCAATCAGGCAGAGCCAAGAGGTCTCTTCCGACTGCCTGTACCAATCGGAAAGACATGAGGCGCAATGCAGGCGTAACAGACCAATCCGAATCCATGGCCATGTCCAGATCTGCCTCTCGGTGAGGGGAAGCTTCCTCAGGACTCAGGACGATAGATCTTTAAGAGTGAGCTCCTGCCACCACAATCACCACTGCTTTCTTTACACAACCAAGCAATATCTGAATCGCCGGAATATCAGCAATGAAATCTGGCAAGGTGTACGCTCTTCAAGACGTCCCCGGAAAAGGCTTGGGCCTCTTTGCGGTAACCAAGATCATCAAGGGCACACGCGTCTTCTCCGAGTCCCCTTTGCTCCGGGTCCCCCGGTCCACGAATTCTAAGAAGCAGGCGGGTAAATCTCTAGCCAAGGATATTTCCACGCTCAGCGACGACGAACGACAAGCTTTCTTCTCTCTCTATAACGCCTTCAAGGATGAGGCTACCCCAGAGTTGGGTATTGTCCGCACAAACGCGCTTCCTCTTGGATCTGACGCTTCGACAAGCGGTGTGTTCGTCGAAGCGTCCCGCATCAATCACGCATGTTTACAGAACGCCCAGAATAGCTGGAATGAGGACCTCCAGAAGCTCACTATCCACTCCATCCGCGACATCGATGAGGGTGAGGAGATCACGATCATGTACCTCCGAGATCGCACGAACCGCGCCGCTCGCCAACTCGCCCTACAGAGGGACTTTCGCTTGACGTGTTCTTGTGAACTCTGCTCCCTCCCTCAGTCTCGATTGGGTCTCAGCGACGCGAGGTTGGACGAGATACAACGGCTGGACGGGTCTATCGGCGACGGCATGCGGATTCTCGCTTCAGGCACTGCACGATGTGTGCAAATTGTTGAGGTTGTGCGAAGAAGAGGGTATCAACGACGCGACAGTCTCCCGGGCTTACTATGACGCCTTTCAGATTGCCGTTTTTAACGGCGATCTGGCGCGGGCAAGAGTTTTTGCTGAGCGAGCCGCTGCGACTCGGGTGGTAGTTGAAGGAGACCACAGCCCCACAGTGCGTCGAATGAGGGATTTGGCTCGGGATCCTACCCAGCACGCTTCCTACTGCAACACATCGCGATGGGCGACGTTGATTCACGACGTTCCTTCGGATCTCTCAGCCTCGGGCTTCGCAATCTGGCTATGGAGGGAGCAGCAGAAGACAGACCATGCTTGCGTTCATAATTCACCGCAAGAGGCAGGCGAGTACGCTGACCTGCGCGACGATGCGATGTTCCCTTCCTTCAGTGCGTTGCCGGAAGAAAATGACCTTGACCTCGACTTCTTCGAGTCTAGCGACGACTTCTCGTACCGCCGCGCAAGCACTGGTGTTTTCTCGCCGAGATTGTGGACATCGGTCACTTCTTGCGCCTGAAGCTCATCGTAAAGGACAAGGCCGGACAGGAAGTGCCCGTTTCGTTCTATACCCCAGGCCGCGGAGGAGAGCTAGATCCTTCATACATTCAGACGAGGTCCACTCTGGCCATTCTTTACGGGGAGCAGCACGGATTCCTCGACTCGACCATTGGGATTCGACACGAAAATCCCGAATCGCTGAAGGCAACCTCACTTCTCCATCTATCGAGCAAGCTTGCTCCAGCTTGTGCTGATTCTGACAGATCTTGCCTGTTGCACATGATGAGCTGCTCAACATGAGCGACAGAGTGCAGCAGTACGCCACCAAGGTGAATGGCGAGAGGACTTGCCACGGGTGCGGCCGGAAAGCAGCGACCTTGAAAAAGTGCGTGAGGTGTACCTTCTTCTGGTACTGTGACAAGGCATGTAAATCTTCTCATCGACTGCTATACGTGAGCGTTCTAACCAGGCATGGTGATCAGGCATGCCAGACTCTCGCTTGGAATGAGAAGGGCCATAAGGGGGATTGCAAGTTGCTCAGTGATCCGGACTTGCAGGGACTGCTTATTTTGCAACAGGACGGCTTCAAAGAGCATCATGAATTTACCGTTGGCTAGAGGGTGGTCGAACACTGGGGGTAATGATTGGCCAATGAGCCGGCCGTTCTCTGGTTCTGGTGCCATAGTTACGGGGTCGGCAGGTACGTCGGAATCGATTTGGGGACCGAAATAGGACAGCAATGTCTTATTACGCACAGCAGCTGCCCCGGCGGCGAAATCGTGCCACTCGTCATTCTTGTGAAAATCGACGTAGTCTGACATGCCACGGAGGTCGATGCAGGGAAGCTCGGACATGAGTCCTGCCGCCTCCATCTCGAAGTAGAGCACGTCACCCAAGCGGCTGACGGCTTCGACCCTCTTGGTAGCGCTCTTCAAAATGCCGTCGCCGGAGGTAGTCAGCCCGTAGTGAATCACGGCGCCCTCGGGCTGCCGTGGCGGCCATTCGACTGCGTTGGTCCGGTCGCATGAAGCGCTGCCGGGATCGTGGGTAGAATCCGTACGAAACAGCATATCCGACTCGTTGGGGACCGGCGATAATCAGCCAGTCGCGGTCCCTCATCGAACACCATTCCCAGAAAACTCGTCAATCTTGGTGTCGTTGAGCAGATGGTAAGTTCGCATCGTCTCCACGGCGCTCCTCAGCAGCGGCAGCGGAGCGCACAAGAAGCCCTTGCGGTATAGTCCTTCGTCGGTATCTTTACCCAAGTCGTGTTGGATGACTCCGCCGTGCAGCCTCTCAGGCATGCTCACCACAACGTCTCCTAGGCGGATGTCTTGCTTTTTGCTTGGGACGCCTCGGGTGGTCCCGACGAGGAGCTACCACTTGTCGTTGTTGTCGTTGTCTGGTGACAGTGGTCGCTCGTCATGCTGAGCCAGAAGACAGCAATAACCACCTTGGCAATTCGACATGTGCTTCAAAGAGCCAGAGGAAGATGGGGCGATTTTCTGTGAGTCATCTTCGGCCTCATGGTCTCTCGGGTGCCCTCCCGACAGTCGATTTGCAGACCCAATGCAAGCGCCTCATTATGGAGCGGTACTAGCAGGGAAAGGTTGTTCTCCGGAGGGGATTCGTCTGGGGCAACAGAATAACAGCCGTGAAAAGAAATGAAGGTACTGTTTCCAGGGAATACGGTTCGTGGACGGTGAGAGACGTCGCCTGACTAATAACTCAGATGACGAGCCGGGTGAGCAACATATATAACCGAGAAATAGCCGAGTGGTCACCTACCCGGCGACTCTGGAACCTTGAATCACAAATCCGCCAATCCGTCTCCTCATCAAGACCTCGTTACAATCTCCTCAACCATGCTTGACGAAGCACGGCTACGATGTCAAGCCTTATATCTCCAATTTGCAGGTAGACTACCTTTCGCAAACGACTGATGACCCAACATCACCATCGCCCGGTAATGTTGTCCTGGAACTCGCTTCACAGAAACCGATCGAACTTCTACCCTCCCCTACGGCGCGATGTCCGAACGAGAAATCAAACGGCTCCAGCGCGAGCTAGAACAAGTGCGGCGTGAGAAGGAGGAGGCAAGGGCACGAGAAGAGGAGGCAAAGGCACGAGAAGAGGAAGAGCGACGCAAGAACCAGAAGACCACGCTAGAGGAATATCTATACAACTGTCACTTCCACCTCTACACGAAACTCGGGCTCGCCGACAAGTCGAAGTCCTCGACCGGATTTACGAGAGTCGAAGGCAAATACTACCCTAAGTGGCTTCGTCCCTGGAACAACTTCACGAACACCCTACGAGATCGCCATTTTGAGGTGATCAGGAGGGTCTGTGGGGAGAGGCGGCTCTTCCATCAAGAGAGTACGACTAGAGACCTAGGCACGACGATTTCTCGCAAACTGGCGGGCAACGAGAACGCCGTCGGCCACTTTGAGAAGCTTGCGGTCGAAGATCCCGTATGGGAAATCCTGCGCCCCATATGGGACGAAGAGGAACTACGCAGGGAATATCGGTTTATGGAGCTACGATTCAGTAACAACATCCGCGACTTCACACAACCAAGCGATGATAGTCAGGGTAAGGAGGAGGACCCAAGCGATGAGAGGCACGAGCGACGGCGGCGCACCGGGCCGAACAAACGAGTCGCATCCGAGCAGAGAGTCAAGCCTCCGCCGACGAAACCTGACGGAGGCGGGTTCCGTACCCGCCTAGGCGGAGACGAGAGCCTGGCTTTTGTCTATGACTATAAGGCAGCCCACAAGGTTGCGGTCGAGTATGTTAGGCAGGCCGTCGCAAACGAGAAGCTGTTCATGGAGGTCATTGATCGGGTCAATAGCGACAGGTCCAGGAGCGATGCCGAGCTGCGGGAACAAGACGAGGCAGAAGCACTAATTGCCATGGCGCTAACGCAGGTCTTCGACTACATGGTCAGGTATGAGGTTGCATACGGCTATGTTGCTGCCGGCGAGTCCTTATTGTTCCTTCATATCGACCGAGCTGACCCCCAGACACTGTATTGTCATCCGTGCGTGCCGGGTGAAGACGTGGGCGAAGCATCGACCGGAGATTGGGCCAACAAGGTGTCCTATACCGCAGCAGCTCAACTGGCTAGCTTTTGCCTGTTAAGTCTCCGATCCGAAGCCCTGAAAGGAGCTTCACTCGACGCGGCGTCACTGAAGGCGGAGGCAACACTCAAGAGGTGGAAGGAGCCGTACCAGGATGCCGCGCGTCTCGTAGAGACAGTGGATACGAAGTCGCCCTCGGTGTCGTCGTCGCAAGGAACGGAAGGTTCGGAGTTTATGTCCAACGCGGGCCCGGTCGGTCGAGAGATCTCGCTGCGGTCGAGGTCGTCCTGCAGGGCCGCGGCAGTGCTTCGCAGGGACGATGAGGACGAAGAAGACGGGCCCGACAACGACCTATCCCGGCCTTGGATAAGGGCGGACGCCGGCAAGCGGAAAGAAGGTCCGTCGAGCGGCAGCTCTGAGGATGAGGATGCCGAGCTGTCCGATTCGGCACCCACCAGGCAATACTGTACGCAGGCCTGCCTGTTGGGCCTCAAGAGAGGATGGGAACTCGATGACAAATGCCCCAACGTGCTCTCACATCGTAGCGCCGACGGTAGCACCCGGCATCCCATCGACGCCGATGACTTCGCCCGCCTGGTGGGTGAGCGGCTACGCCAGAACCCGTATCGAGATTGCGGTGCGTTGGACGGCTGGGGCAAGATGGGAGCGATCAGCGTGCTTTTCAAGCTGGAGCTGGCGCCTTACGGCTACACGTTCGTGGGCAAGGGGACGTTCTCGGGTCATCTTCGCCACCTAGAGCACGAGAGCCGTGTCTACGCCCGCCTCGACAGCCTCCAGGGCGAGGTAGTGCCGGTACACCTGGGAATCGTCCGGCTAGACTGGGGCTACATCCTCCCCGGCGGGGCCAGAGTCGTCCACATGATGCTGATGTCGTGGGGCGGCGAGATGGCGGCGAAAGCGGGCGCACCTGACCTGGCAGCGGAGGTGCGGCGCTCCTCGCAGGCTGTTTGGGCCGAGGGCGTGGACCACGGCGACGAACATGAAGCCAACGTGCTCTGGAACGACGAGCGCCGCCGCGTTATGGTCGTCGACTTCGACTGCGCCGCTTTTCTCCCAAGCCCCAAACACAAGCAGCTTTTCAAACTCTCCGGGAAGAAAAGGAAACAACAGGTAGACGGTATTGGGAATTCTAGCCGCAAACGTGGTTTCCCGCAAGGTCGCCTACAGTTGGTGGAGTAGCATTTGCTATTTTCGCCACGGTCTCTCGACACCATGAGTCATTAATCTGGTTGGGCCTTCTCAGCACGTTTCATCTCCCTCGTCGGCTCTTTGCCTGAAGTCTCTTGAGCATGAAGCTCGTAACTCCCCTGACCCTCAGCCCGACGTCATTATCGTCTCTGACGATAAGTGCGATGAGAACGACTGTGGAACTGACGTGAACGACGACGGCTCCCTATGTACTTCACAACCTCAAAAGTTCTCGCTGATGGCCACTCCAGGGCCGCTACTGCACAAAAAGATCCGGAGCCCGTCCAGCGTTTGCCGACGAATCGGTGTTCTTAGTGTCAGGTGTCCTGAGAAATGGGAACGTAGCATCGCGACCGGACTGGTGCTGCACGAGCACTCGGCGCAGAAAGTGTGGTACTCGAGGCTTCGAGATCATTTTTGGCAATTAACACCATAATTAGTCCACCTAAATTGAGAGCTTAAATGGAGATTCTTGCAACGGCAGGATCATGTACCTTGAACAAGCTGGCAGTTGTGTAGCCTTGATGTTCCCAGGCCATCCTCGCCAAAGCCCTTGGCTTTCTGCAAAGAGGAGTCGCTTATTCGTCCCATTTGTTTCTGGGCTGGGTCATGGACCGAGTTGCTGGAAGCTGACTGACTGATTTGACTGGGTCAGCGCTGGACCTCTGCACCTTGACCCAGTATTTTACCCCATCCCCCAAGCCCACACAAACAAGCGAAGACGCGCCAGCGCTTCTTGTTCACCACGTCCCCAGATCGACCTGGCCTGGTCTGGATCTGGTCCTCAACTGACCCGGACAACCTGGAGATGGATCCAGGACATTCTTCGAGAAGTGCCTGAAAGGTAGCGATCCAGAATTCGAGGATGGTTGGTAGATGGGATGCTCGCCGTTGGCCATAAGTGGCTGCCTGTTCGTCCAGTCGTTGCTTAGTGCGGCGGACCTGGCCCGAGTCACGAGGTCTGTGCAGCCTTATGCTACCCCGCAACCGGGGTCAGCCGGTAGGCTCCACGGAAGACTGGTCAAAGTCACATGAAGCTACAAGCACAAGCACTACAATCCGTCTTCTGGGCTGCTTCAACAAAAGTCATCCTCCGAGCTACTGCGGTGATCATTATTTCTTTCCCATCGCACCCTTCTGCAAGGACTTAGTAGCTAACTAATTAGCGGCGAGGGATACTCAATCACGATGCACGCCCAGTCTATGACAACGGGTGCGACTGAAGTCGACGACGACGTAGTCTACCTCTGCACATTTCCGCGCCGACAACTTGCGCCCGAGCCAGACCCAGTGTCGAATCCCTCCATATGCCGTATGACCTGCGAAAAGCAAGACGGACCACCACGCCAGTCACATGAAATATCCAAGCGCAAAAAGGACAGAAGACCATGTCAGTCAACAATACCCACGGCAATTCAAAACACGCGTGTCTTTCTAGGCTATACGAAACCTTCTGGGCAACGCGTGTATGGCTATTTTGACGGCTCTGGCCACTTCCGACGCGGGGCAGAAGTCGAATCCCCTGGGAAAGCTGCTGAGTCGATTCCTGGATCAAGCTTGATTCCGATCTCTCACGCAAAGGTAGCATATCGCAAGAGCCTTCAGCGAAAGACGCACGAACAAGTCCGAGTTATGGTGCTTCGCCGATTGCTCAGGCCGAGCGAAGAGATTTGACGGTTCGTTTTAATGTTGAGCTGAGTACGTCTGTCCATCTGTCCAGGATCACCTAGTCGTGGTTGAGCGGGCGCTTGCCGAGGACCTGCCGTGTAGCTGCCAGGCAGGCAACGCGAGATACCACGATAGTAAGCTTTCAAAGACATGGCATTCTGTTGTTCATTCGGCATACCAGTAACAGCTAAACTGACAATTGATAGGTTCGAGCCGAGCCATGGACTATCAGATGCGTGGTTTCCCTAAGGTCCCGAAGGGAAGAGGCCGCGATTGACCAGGCAAATGCGCAACGTTTCGGAACGGAGGGGTTAACTGGGAAGGGGGCTCGGCAAAGCACGATTGATCGTGGGCTGCTGTCCTTGGGCTTAGTCTTCCGCCGCAACCAAGACCTCATGATGTTTGCGGGGTTAGCCTGACAATAACGGCTCTGTGGCAGAGCGTCGGAGGCGATGTCTGCGGCTGGAGATGGTCTTCATCTGGAAACAGCACCATTTTGTGGTCATCCAGGAAAACGTAGCGGAGAGATTCTGATTGTCGTTGTTATTACATAACAGCATTGTGCCAAGCATCCAGCAATGAACTCCGGCCAAGTCATGCGGCCCCACCTTCACTGGGCTCTCCAGGATGCTCAAGATGCTGCTGATCACTCATTTTCCTGTTTCTTGAACCCGAACCTTTGAGCTTGCATCTGCAAACGCTCTACCATCTCGTACCTATAGCTCATCAGTGTCTGCTTCATTATTGAGCATCTTGCCACAGACTCACGATGTCTTCGCTTGGCTAGCGGTAAGCTCCCCGAGAATTCTTGCCAACATTTGCACCTGACGTTCTAGGTCCGTGACCTTAGCGTCGAGGCGTTCATCGAGGCTGCGCCCTGTCAGTAACGCATCAAGTTCTATCGATTTCCTGAAACATACTCGCGGTTGGTCATGGAATCTCCGGCTGGAAGGCCGTGATCCTGTGCGGGTGCCTGCGGTTCGGGGGCTTCACTAAGCATCATGATGTTAAGCAATATAGTGTTTACTTATTGCTGAATGGGCGGGTGGGCAGGTGGTATTGTTGGTGAGAGAATGAAGATCGAGGAGGCATGAATTAGAGCGGGTGGTAGATTAAATAGCCTTCCCTTCATGACAGGAGAAGAGAAGTCATGATGGATGATGACCGGAATTGGACTGCCATGATGACAGTTGGGTTTGGGCTAAGGCGGTCATGATGGGCCGTGGCTTCGGTCATCGCAGTCATGGTGGACCATCACCACCTGACAGCAAGGCGATTCAGCAAGGATGAAACGCCGGCGAACGTTCTCAATAGCCAGCATCCATATTCTCTTTGTCTGGACAAGAATGCGAACCGAGGGCTACTGGGTCATCATCGTCTGCACGGCAATCTATGTTATCGCACGGCCACGCGGTTGAGGGGCGGTCATCGTCATGGGGACGGCGTCGAAAGCCGACAATCAGAACCTGCTGACATGAAGTTGCTCGCATGACGGCTGAGTGCTACTGTGGTGATGCAGGCGGCAAGATATCTCGCTGGCCGGAGACTTGTTGGTGAGGCACCGCGCCGGCCGGAGCAATACAAAGTTTGTTCTCTGCCAGCCGGCCCCAGCGCAAGCTCCGCCCCGGGCAATGGCGTGAAAAACACCTTGCTGGCGCGACCCTTAGCCGCTGTGGTTTCCTACCACTAATGGAAATGTCAATCGTCGCTTGGCAGCACCCTCTGTTTCCGGCGCTAATTACCCCTCCTCGTCTGCGCGGTTCCTGCCACAAAGGATGAGTGGAGCTAGAATCCGCGCTGGCAGCGATCGGTCCAGTCAATGGCGCAAGACGTTTAGTGCCAGTGGACCAGAGGCTGCTCTGGTAGGGAAGCACCTTGTTCCCCCTTCAGAATGATCAAGCTGGGCCTATATATCAACATTTTGATGAACCCGTTGTCTCATCGTGAAAGACTTGATCATGATGAGGGGTAACTGCCTGTCATCTGTACGTCCCAGTCTGAGATGTGTTGTAAGGCCTCAAACTTGGACCTCAAGCCTGAGCTACTGTAACGTAAGACCCAGCACACCAATTCAACTCAGCAGCCCTTCCTACCGGACATCCTTTGCACTGCCCTCACATCCAGAATCAAGACGTGGTAGAACTTGTACGCGGGAGCCGCTTCGGCATCCACTTGGTTGGCAAACACATTCTTCCCATCCTGAAAACTTGACACTTAACAGGTCAGTTGAATCAGAGAGCCTTGGTACGGTCAGCTTACTGGATCCAGCAATCCCAAGCTTCTGCTGCAAATCGATTGTCTTCCGAGTCACTAGACGACCTGGATGTAGCTGTGGGCGCCATTGGTGCAGAAACCAGAAACGAGCTCTCCAGGAGTTAGGCCTCTATTAGCGACGATTCGACGGGCGATGCTATGTCCAAATAGCTGAGAGAGGGCGCGATGTGCTTTGATGCGGTATGGCGAGTGATGTGTATGGAGGAAGACTAGGCAACCTGTCGATCACCACGCCGGAAATTTCAAGGTTAGAAGTCGGTTTGGAGTAGGTAATAGATATGGAGGACATCTCCGTTTTTGTTGAAGATTGCTCCGAAGCTTCACGACTCACTACTGTGATAACAACATGGGAATGAGCTAGGCGAAAGAGAAAGAGACATGACGCAAGGGATTCGAGGAGCCAAATGCATCATCATCATTGACCTAATAATGAGGCTGCGTTCTGTCAAAACAAGTTAAAGCAAAGAATGGAACTAAAACTATGACGCTCATAAAAATATGTCGCTGAAGGGGGGGTGGGCGAGCGTGCCATAATGTACGCGACCTTTGTGCCCAAAACTCGGCCCTGGGAGGCTGGTCAAGAGATAGCATGGTTGTGCTCTGAAAGTTCCAGATCAAGTATTAAATTCTTTGTAGAGTGTGTTCCCGATGTCGCAGACGGTGCAAAGTTTCAAATACCAACCTCGAACCGTGTGACAGCCGATGGTGTCCTCCAGTCTCTCCATGAACTGGTCGCAGAGGATGGACTTTTTGTTCTACTCGACCCCCCACTGTGGAGGTACTGTTAGACTTGCGTCGAGATCCAGTCGCTAGTCCTGAGGTGGAAAACCCACTCCGACAGCGCCAGACTGGGGTACATTATGAGGTTGAAAGGGTCATTGTTGACTGCTGGTTGTAATGAGTTTGGACGGTTATGGCCTGGAGGAAAGCAGCCAGAGTCCCGGTTAGGGACCAGTTTAAGGCTCGAGCCAGGGCTTTAGGGGCAGGACTAGGACCTGGCGAGTGGCCAATCCAGCAGCAGTCTGTAGAGACGAGACGTGCCAGATAGGGCAGCGGGTGGCGCTGCGTTGGGAAATCTTGGCACTTCAGCCATTTGCTGAACCATCTTGGAAATCCTTCAAGGAGCTCATCGTCGCATTTGCCCGAGAGCCCTTTATACCTGCCGGCTCGCGAGTGCAGGGGTGTGCATATGGCGTGCCCGAAGCAGGGGCTTTGCGCTCCTTGGTGTTCCCTCCTGGAGGCATCCTCCGGCCCGGTTTGGCATTGCCTGAATGGGAAATTCCCGATTTGGCCATGAAGGCATCTCGGGTGGTGTTGAGAGGACGGCGGAATCAGAGCAGCTTCACACTTGATCCTGTGAGTGATATTGATGTCTACACGCTTACATGTTTTCTTCTAAGGTGCAGGCGTCCATGACAGCAATGTTCGTCCATGAATCTCAAGGCTCTGCGCTGTTTCCAAATAATGCCAGGGCGTTTGGCTGAAGCGGTGTCACATGCGGTTCGTGCGTGACAGCTTGCAACCAGCCCCAACGGCAGCTGCCCGAATCGGTTGCCTCAACGGGCAATCTGCGAAACTTGTTCCTGGGCCGTGCGTGGAGCCCGTAAGACCTTCGTCACTCGACTCGAATGGAGGCCTCGCGAGATAAAGCTCTCCGCTTCTCTGGGCAGGCGGGGCTGGATAACGGCGCCAGTAATTACGTGCTGGTGTGTGGAGCTGGTTACAGCGTCTGGAGCCCGCTGACGTCGACACGTCAATACGGTGGGCGATAGGGGGGACTGTTGCAAAACCTCTGGTCGTTTCCTTTTGGGTTTAGGGGCGCTGCTCCTTAGTCATCTGAGTACTTTGGGTTGGTCTGGAAAATGTACCGCGGACTAGCAGCGGGCTCGCGCGGTAGCCTTCACACCCAGTCGCACTTCCTAGTCACCACCACATCAGGGGAAAAGTCGACAGTCGCCACCACACTGACGATCGCAACACCATATCCAGGACGCAATCTGAGTCTAAGTTTTCTCAACAAACTCACGACCCAAACTTGGTTTTCTATCTCGCGGTTTTGAAACTCACCTATTTCAAACGTCGGAAGCCTT
>NMXI01000122.1:0-40432 GCA_002851675.1 Verticillium nubilum
CCTAGAACAGCAGTTAGAACAGGCACGACCTAGGAAGAAGAAGAGGGTCCGGATTAGCCCAAATTCGAAGTTTGCCGACATTGAAGCTATCCACAGGGCCCAAATCGAGGCAGGCGATAAAGAGGATAGTCTAGGTGAAATCAGCGGCCCTGAATTACCTAGTGACTCGGAGGACTGTATTATCGTTGCATCGGAACGGGTCGAAAATTCGGGTTGAATTGAGGGTATAATATTGAGGGGTCTGATTTTGGGGTGGCCCACATGGGGGGGTGGCCCGTAAGTGGGTGAGCAACGTTAGTAAGACTTTAGAGTTTTCTAAATAATTTATACGTATTACCTACCCTCTCTAGTCTATAGTCTAATAGAACCGTATAGACTTAAATATATTAATAAACGTATTATTTTCTAATATATAAACGCGCTTTAGCTACTATTCTTATAATATATTCATAAAAGCTATACTATTAATAAAAACGTAAGACTTAAAATTAGAGACGAGCCTCTAGCTATAATAAGCCTATTAAGTAATAGTAAATAAGTCTTTCTATCACTAGTAAATGCAGTGGAACATCACCCAAGCATCAGTTGTTCCACCTCGCTCGGATCCTGCTGGAGTGCGAGGTGGAGGCCGGACATGACTTGCAACATGTAGTTCGACTGGCCCTTTAGACGAAGGCGGTCGCTGTTCGTGGGAGGACTAAATCACACAAGCGACTCCTCATCGATGAGCTGCTCAGCAGAGGCGCCAACCTGAATGGCTCGGTTCCAGCCACGAACACGAATGGCGGGCAAAGGCATCTGATCGTCGGGCCGTCGAGGATAAGAAGGCGAAAACCACCCGACCTACGCGGCTTAGTATGATGATTAAAATACTTAATCCAATCTAGACCAATCTCATTCGTGGTCCAGCCGTTTGGAGAGGTTGCGACTTTCCAATCACGAGGAAACGCGCCTTCTTCGTACCAGGACGGGAGGTGATATTTGCCTGCAACAACGATGTACGGCGGGACGCAAAACCCAGTCGCGCCAACGCCCTGGACCACTGTAACCCATTCCCGATTACCTGGCTGTCTCGTCTTAACGTTGGAACGTCTTTCAGAGTTTGTAACGACCATTCCGTTAGCGATAACGCCCATTTGGAAACTAGTCTCGTCGAAGTTGTAGATATCTTCATCCGTCACGCCGTACTTCGCGACCATAATCGCGAGAGGCCGGAATGGCGGACTTGGTCAATCGGGGGAAGCGGATCGTCGTGACGTACAGGGGTATGGATGCAAGACACCTAACCGATGTAGAGCTTGGCCGACATGGGGGTCGAACAGTCATATCTCGTGGGTGAATGTCGTCATCTGATCGCGTCATGTCGTCAGATTGCTAACGCTGGCCGGCAGTATGCGCGGACCCCCAAATCGTCGATCGAGTTCGCGGCATCGTGCAACGCAGGGCAGACGGAAAGGTTCACGTAACGTGTTTGGACTTTTGTCCAGATACCGCGCATCGGACTGGATGGCTCCCTGCTTAGGCACGGGCGGGGATTAGGCTGATAATAGATGATCCCTAGTGTACGCCCTACTGGTTTACAATGCTTTCTTTCACTATAATATAACGTCTATGGGCTTGGTAGGGGTTAGAGTAGCGTGGGCGCTTCGCAAGCTCCCGCGATTGGGTTCCGTATCCTCGGGACGCCCTAGAGGTGGCTGGCGAGGTAGGGAGTTCCGTTAAAGCTGGACATTTGCCAGAAATAATGCAACGATAGGCAGGGGGCCCGCCGCTAAACTAGCAGAGCCGGGCAGTTACGGGATACTTCTTAACTACTTTAGGCCCATGCCTCCTCATAAATGCCTAAAAGGGTTAGTAGGTCTACATAGTTTAATAGCCCTGTCCTCGATAGTTCCATTCCTCCGAGAAAGCACCTATTTTAACTTTGTTTTATTAACGTTAGTAGACGAAAAAGGAAGTAATCTAACTAATAACGATTTTAGATTACTTTTAGCTGCCTGTCTAATACGAGCAGCATTTAGCTATAATCGTGTCCTCAGCTAGGGCATCTACTCGCTCCCCGAGCCTGTAAGCTTGCAATTCTCAGATCCGGCATAGCTGGAAATATAAGGGCAATAGAACGGCCCGTCTGCCCCCTGCCCGCTAAACAGGCACGGTCCAGAGACCTCGTAAACCTCTTCCTAACCCCGGCTTTAGATCCCATTACCGGCTTTCCCGCTTTGCCGGTCTTTTTCGTCCCGGCAGGACGTCCTCTCTTTTACTTGAAATAGAATCCAGTAACCTTCTGACTAATAGCTCTCTTAAGGTTCCCTAGTAGGTGAAGTGTTAGTAGTGCGCGACCTTTCTGTTTGATGTTAGTAGAGGGAGCAGAGAGACGGGGAATGCGCGAGCGTACCTTAGCTTAGATGTCCTAACGCCAGCTTAAGTCGGTCGACTCGTACGAAATAAAGCCTCTATTATTGGGGAAAAAGACGTAAAGGGCGACCTCGATATTCCCTAAGTTACTATAGTCTTTATATTTCGTTAGCAAGGAGCCGATATTCCTTCTAACTGCCTTCTTATTTTATATAAATTCTTTTAGGCCTATTTTATATCTTATCGGTTAGAGCGTATACGGGCTATTTCATAGCACCTACGGTCGTACTTAAGTATATACCTTGAATATGGCTTCGACCCTTTAGGCCCGCGTTATAGCTATTAACAAGGATCGAACGACGTTAACGGCGATCGAGGTCCTTATTTTAGACCGAAAACGTAGGGGCGACCGCAGCCGCAGAATAAGGCCGAGCTGTCAGGGTGGGTCACTTGCTAATTAAAACACTAGCTTGCCAAGGGTATATACGGTGCATGCAACTATCATTCCAGCCCTACGTTTCAGCTAATCTCGTACTTAAGCCTCTTGTATAATATTCTGCAGTTCGGTCACCCATGCCTTTAGTTTCCCGATGCTTGCGTCGATCTCCTGATACATCCTCGTCTTGGCGTCCTCTATTCTGATAGAAGTTAGCTGGGATATCTATTGTATCGGGCAATGCTCGGCATACCTATCTTCCCAAAGATTGTGAGCCTCTTCGATCTTAGCCAATCTGTGCTTGACGAGCTCCTCTAACTGAGCAGCCTTGCGCACAAAGTCCAGCCCCTCCCGGCTAACGATGATGGTCTCGCTACTAGCGCCAGCCTCGAGGGGTTTACTTGACCCTTGGGGTGATGGATGATCGAGATTGTTGTCCTCTTGGGGGTGGTTTGGGTTGTCGTCCGCGAGGGAGTGTTGGTCGTGACTGTTCCAGTCCTATGTATTGGGTTGTACGGCAGTTCCGCCTGGCGAACTGGGCGGAAGGTCGAGGAGTGGCTCTAATAGCAGGTCGTCGGACATTTGCTTCATGATAGTGTCTGATGCGTCGGGGATAGGAAAATCAGAGAAGTCGGAGAAATTAAAATGGCTCTAGGCTGGTTCCGATTGTTCTATGTTGAGCATTAGTAACTCATTAAGCTGGGAATATCTGTGCGATATGACGAGCCACTATATGAGAGTCGATCGTGTTAATGCCGAATTGGTTGCAAAACCCTCTGTAGTTTTATACGCAGCCTCGTCTGACTCGAAGGCACATAGTGGACATCACTAGTTAGTGTCCGTTAGGGGCCAGGGGTAGCTCATCTAGGGTGGATATACAGATCCAGTCCAACCGCGGCGAAATAGTTAGCGTGTTTGAGAGTGAATCACAGCTTCCAGCTCCCCAAGCCGTGGCTATTAATTATGGGGTGAGCAGAATAGAGGTCTATAGTTTAGGAATCATATCCTCGACGATTTAGCGATTAGCTAGCCTATTTAGTTATAGTAACCGCCCCTAACCTCGCGACGTACTCGCGACCTATACGCTAAAAAAATATATTAATCGCCGTTAGCTTTATTCGTATCCCGATTCAGGGCCTTAAACCTATCCCAAAGAGTCGGGGCCATTTTCAGGGTAAATATATAAGTACGGCTATATAAGAGACGAAATAGCTCGTTTATACTCTTACTAGTAAGACTAAGACGCTAATATAGCTACCCGCGAAGTCGAACGATACAATAAGGCAATCAGGAGGAACATCGGCTGCTTACTAACGAAATATAAATAATTCAGCAGCCTAGGGGGCATAGAGCTCGCTCTATATATCTTCTTCCCCGAAGGCCGGGGCTTCGTTTCGTACGAGTCGGCCAACCTAAACTAGCGTCAAGGCATTAAAGCCAAGGTAAGCTCGCCCCTCCTCCGTACGTTTCTGCTGCCTTCTCTAATAACAAGAAGAGAGCATACACACCTCCGACCCTTCCCCTATCGGAGGCCCTAATACGGTCGATTAGTCACATAGTAACGGGTTTCCGTTTCGAGCATAGAAGAGAGCGTCACCCTAGAGGACTATACTGGACAGAGCCGGGCAGCTAGTAATAGAGTCTAGATCCGAGGGCGTCGAAGAAGTTAGGGAGGAACCTGCTCCAAATTTATCCAATTAGAGTACTAGTGCTCTCCGCCGATGCTGGATCTAAGGACTACGGACTTGCGGCCGAGGGGCAAAGCGGGCACTAAGCTGAGGGACACGTCCAGGGGTTATATTCCTCGGGCTAGATAGGATGCGAGAAGTAGTTTGAATTCCTAGTAGCCGGATCACCTCTATTACTATTACTATAACCAACGCCAGCAAGTATCGGTCCCGAATATCCAGCTCCGACTTCTCGCCGGCGTTCTTTGTCCACCAGTCATACCTGCTAGCGCTATTAGAAGTAGCGGGGGAACTACGCCTGGCTGATTGCGTTGCATGTATTCATATCAGCAGAGTAGGCGAGACCGCGTCTGCGTCGGCCGACGAAGCTCGGATAGGGTTAGCCAGAGGTTTTACATAGTTAACCTGCGCCACTTAGTCGGTTATATAGAGGCTTACAGGCGAGGCGCGACTGGCCATGGATGCAGGGTACCTGACCGACGGAGAGCTCGGGCGGCACGGGGATCGGACTATTGCATCTCGTATGCACATCTTATCATCTGATCGTAGCATTGCCGTGTAATTGCTAATTCTGGCCGTGAGGTATTGATCCATAAACCTATCCCTTATCTTGGGTACCCGCTTTACTCCCTAGTAAGCAAAGTTGTAATTCTCAGGTCTGGTACTGCACGGACAACCCGACGATCCGTCTGTGCCCTCATATTAGGTAAATACGGACTAGAGACCCCGTTAATCTCCTCGTAGCTACGGATTTAGACAACGTTATTAGCTATCCCGATTTGCCTTTTTTATAATTTTATAAAGTACACCCCCGCTTCTGTTCGACTAGAATCCCGTGACTTTATCCCCGATCGCCCTGCTCTGTTCCCTTAACATGCAAAGATTCGGTAGCGCGTGCGCTTTCTATTAGTAATTAGACGGGACGACAGCGGCGAGTTTACCTTAGGCCTGTTTCATAGCCCTGGAATAGAGCAAAAGCACGTACCAGGGCACGTGTCAATGACATCTTACGCCTATAAGATACGAAGAAGGCCGGAATCTTATCCTTTCCTTTCCTTAGCGCTACTTCCTATATTAAGGGTTAATATTATAGTACTATATATAGTAGTATTATTAGATTAATTAATTTAGATATGGGACCCTTATTGTTTTGGGCTGTAATTATTAGGCGCTCCCTAGAAACTTATCGGTTTCTAAAGAATAGGCTATAAAATCGTCTCTAAAGCCTATCTTATATATACTACTTAAGTATAAAGTTTCTAAGAAGTCATGCAGGAAAACTTATTTTATTCAATAATTATATTACCCGCTATAATAGAACCTGAGCGATTCCCGGGCAGCTCTCGTTCGGGCAAATAACTATAATTATAGCCTATTAATGCAGTTAAGTTAAAGCTCGAATAATCTAGATCTATTACCGAATATAGAAAGCAAACGCATTAAGAACCTCGAAGTCTACTACCCGATTCTACCTCTCGTTCTAACGATTACCTGGTTCCGGTCCAGGAAGGCTTACTATAGGAATATTATAAAAGCGTGTGCGATATTGAACTTAGGGGACGCGTTTTAGTTATCTGCAAAAAGGCTATTTCGGAAGAGCTATTTGTTATAAAGAGTACTAAGGGATTGAGCTTAGATAAGAAGCTTTTGAGACTTTGTTAGTTAAAGTATAATAATCTCCTTACCCCGTAGAAATTATTCGTTATAGAAGATAGATTTTATACTATTTCAGAATATATAGCTATAGCTCTAGACTACCTAATAGCTATTTACCTGGAAGAAATCCAGCTTGCGGCTATCGTGTACTAGGTAGGAAGAAAGACTAGTCTGGAAGTATATAGACTAACCGAGCATCCTAGATTCTAAAAGCTATTTCTTACCTATCGGCTTATAATCTATCCTATAGCTCTATTAGCCTTTCGAACGTACTTTTAATAACTAAGGGAGTCGTTAAACTTAGTAAGTACTAGATTAATTAGTTAGATATTTACTAATAGTAATCTATAGCTAATATCGAAAATTACTCCCCTATTACTTCTAAGAACCGTTCCTATAATATATAGGTAATAGGCGTCCTTATAGTAGAACTAATAAACGGAGATTCCAGCGATAATACTATAGGTCCGGGTACCTTACTTAAATTGCGAGCTCCTAAGTACTAGTTAGAGGAAATAATCTTATTTATATCTACTATAATATCTAAATCGATCGAGAGATTAGCTTAGGTATATATCTATATATTATAAACGTATAGCTAGAACGCAAATTAACTTTATAGTATTCCTTTCTAACGAAATAGTTAGATATTAACGAGTTAGTTCTATTAGTTACTATTACTTAGGTGTCCGGCTTTAGATCCTATAGTTTAAGGAAGGGTTTCATGCGTCGCCGTCTAAGTATATAGATAGAGCCCGAGATTAAATGCAATTAAGAATACTATAGTATATATAGGTAATAAAAGTAGAAAAATATACTAAAACTTAAAGCGCTAGTAAGTTATTTAAGGAAAACGGCTGCCCGGATATCTCGGCTACTAAGATATATACGTTTAGTATATAGTATAGTCTCTAGTACGTTATAAATTAATAGTACGTAGATAAGAGGTTTAAGCGAAACTATCGATAAAGCCGTTTCTAAGTATCCCCTAAATAAGTATTTAGCCGAACTCCTCGTACGTACCTTTTTATAGAGTATTCTAGGCGTAGGTTTACTCGAGTTACTCGACTAATCCAGTCCTTCGAGAAACCTAGGTATAGGTTTATTTAAAGCCTTCGGTTAGATAATTTACTAGAGTATCCTAGATTACGGCTCGACCGAAAAGGTTAGACGGCTATTTCTATCGAGTAACCTAAGTCTAGGTTTAATCGAGACGTCTAGAGAAACCTTAGCTTCGAGTACCTTATACCGGGGTCTAATCGAGATTCTCGGATAAACCTTAGCTTCGGGCAGCTAATCGCTAGGATTAATCGAAATTTTCGGCTAGCCGCTTTTCTATTAGGGTTACTGAACGACCTAGGGCTATATTCAGGGGCTAATACTTAAGTGCGGCCTAAAATAGGGCCCTATATTAGAGCCTGAACTAGGGCCCTAGGAGAATATTAAAATACTACCCTTTCTAGTCCGTTCCTATAAAGGTTTAGAGAGTATATCTTATAATTAGAAGGATAAGTTATAAACTAAAATTAAGTTAAGAATATTAAACGAAACCTCTACTAGGACCGTAGTATGTCCTGGAGGGGGACTACTCGCGTCCGATTTATATATCTTTATTTTAGAAATCTTTGCCCCCGAAAACCTAACTAGAAAATTATAACGTACCTTAAGGAAACGTTCTTAAATAAAGGGTGCCTCCGACTAGAACTAAAGAATTATATTCCGGCCGTTATTAGTTAGAAAATACTTAATACTTATATATTAGTTTCGACTAATATATTATAGAGGTTACTCCTCGAAAATCCTAAAAACGAGCCTCCCGAACTTAAGTTTCTAGATAGTATAACGATAGAGTGCTTATAAGGACTATATTGAATTACTGCTACTAAAGGTCTTCTTCTATGCAGGGACTAGTAGTGGACGGTTAATTTGTATTTTAAAGGTATTATTTATTACTCGGACTCTAACTGCCGCCTATTAATTTATATATGTAGATGTAAGTAAAGAACTTAAAACTATATTATCTAAAGAATATTTAAACTCTATTAACTTTTCTAACGGCGAGACTTTTCTTAAGCTTCGTTAGTATAGTAGTATAGCCGATAAATAAACTAGTACTATATTTACCGAAAAGAGGATATAGGGTCGACTTAGTAAAGAAAAGCGTAAGGATCTTAAATAAATACTAAAATAAGAAGTTATTATTGCTACGCTCGACGTACTCCGCGTGCTACTAGGATTATTTACGGGTTTCCGAATCGAGTACTAGTTTATAGCTATAAAGTGCCTAGAGGTTAGTATTTAGGGCGTTCCCGAGGAAATAGTCTACTAACTCGAGTAAAGGAGATATTATATTACTTACATTATATTCTTTAAGTATAGATAAAGATTTATAGAGGTAAGAAGTTACTAATACGCTAACTTAATTCCTAAATAGTAGAGCTTATATAACTCCGTATACTAGGCTATTCGAGTTACGATGCGTTAGTAGTAGTAAATTCTCTTCGTAATAGCGAGATATTCCCTGCTATATAAAACTAGGATAATCGTAAGATAATCGGTAATAATTTACTTTTAATTAGGTATCTAGTTCCCTTACTATATAGCTTCTTCGAAGACGTAAAGGATTTTTAAGCCCCTATAAAAATTATAAGATAACTTTACCCTTAAATAAAGTTTTCGATTCGAGAGGCAATATAGTATATATTTACGGGACGTAATCTAGCCGAATACTATTAGCTTCTTTAAACGGGAGAAAGCGATAAAGAATACTAGTCGATATAAGGTTCCGCTTCCGACTAGTTCGAGTTCAGCTATTAGTAGATATAGCTCTACGTCTAGCGATATTAGACCGAACTCGTTCTAGAGTATCTAAAGAAAGAAGACGGCGAGGCTACTCCGATGCCTTAAAGCCTAGACCTAAGAAGGAGGTATAGAATAGTAAAGCTAGTAGCTAAAGCTGGGTTTAAATCTAACGAAATTAACTAACTTCTTTCGTAGGACCTAGATCGGGAATACGCTCGGGAGTCTCTACTTAAAGCTCGAAATCCCGAGTATTTCAGGTATACTATGTTAGCTTTCGATAGCTATATAACCGACCTCTACCGTATTTATAAGTAAGCTACGGAGATACCCCTAGAAGGAGCGAAACCTTACTTGCTTATCCTAGGGAGCGGAGAAGGCCTAGAACGCAGATGCGGCCGAGTATATACTAAGGCCTATAAGTTAGACCGAAAACATCTCTTCTTATATAACCTATATTACCTAGGACCCGGAGGGACTAGTAGCGTCTCTTTATTTAGTATTAGGGTATTAGTATTCTTCGCTTTCTTCGGTCGGCGCTCGTCTACTAATAGAATGAGTAAAGCGTCCGTAGAGGTATAACCATAGCTACTACCGAATAACGCTAATAGCGAAAGAGTAAATGATTTAAGAACTAACGATAATCGTCTGAATAGAGCCGAAGGCTAGTAGGGCCCTATTAACGATGCCGCGATAATATTCTTACTATCCGTACTATAAACTAATACTAATTCCGGAAGCCCTATGCTAGTAATATAACTTATATCTATCGTACTAGAAAGTTTGTCCTTAAGGACTCCTAATATTCTCGATAACGATATAATAGTAAGTTAGGAAACGACCTCTTACTATAAAAAAACTAACTCGCTTAAGGACTATATATCGGCAGAACTATAGGTTATTATTATGCTCTAGGAAGATAGACGCCTGAAAAGTCATCGTTAGCGTCTTCCTATAAAGAAAGAAGTTATTAAAAAGATAGTAGCTAAATTTAAAGCAGAAGGGTATACTTTAGTTAATATATAAGGGCGTACTATAAAACCACGCTAGGTATTCGAAGAAGTTACGGGGAATAAGCCTTATAGAGTTATTATTACTAAGGAGGACGTGAGCCTCGAGATGCAAAGTACTATTAAATAATAGCTTTACGTAGAAAAAAAAACCAGATAGTAGAAGAGGAAGCGTATAGAGTAGAAAGTATAGCCGCGAGGAGTGTATTTATTTATCGTATAAAGTCGGTATACTTTATAGTTAGAATCCTACGTCCTAATCGGGTATAGTAAGTCTACTAGGCTAGAAGAAATGTTACTATTACTTCTATCGTCGCATCTAGATATACTTTATAGTATAAGGAAAAGGGATAGTATAGTATCTGGACTAGAAGATATTAATAGTTAAGCTAAGGGGCAGATATTCCGGGTTATATTTATAAAGTTAACGATATCTAATACTCTTGAAATATAAGGAGGCTTAGATCTTCTCTTTTTCTTCTACTTACTCTACGTCCTATGTCTAGAAGTGACCCTGGCTATATTATTAATTATTTAGGTAAAGTTAAGATCTAATCTTCCTAGCTTAGCCTCGTTTAAGGATATAGAAAGTAAGGAAGTAACTTTATATAATAGTTTTACTACTAAGGCTACTATATAGTACTATATAGTACTTACCTAATTCTAGGACTTATAACCTATCATAGTAAATTAGGCTATTTTCTTAGCCTAATTAATTTTAATTCTTATTACGGGTTAAGCTTAGGGGCACGTCTGCTATAGAACGTATACTATAATAACGATATCTAACGTTTATAGAACGCAAAGAAGGCCTTAATTATACCCTTTTCGTTCTCTGCGCTGCGTCCTATATCTAGAGTTAATCCTAGAAGTATTATTAATAGATTTAGATACGAGACTTTTATAATTATAACCTACTATAATATAGAACTAGATATAGGATCCTAAATTAGGCCTCTATATTTAGGACCTAGTAGGCATATATGTATACGAGTAATATAGTATTAAAGAAAGTACTGCACGCATCTTATATATATATAAACTAAGCCTTGTAAATTTAATCTATTTAATACGTTCTATAGAGTAAAGAGTTAGGTATTAATTATCTCTAGTTATTAGAATTAGTACTAATAGCGAGCCCTAAGATAGATATTTAATACGTTCCGTAACGTTTAAAGTAAGTTAATAGATTACTCGACGGCGTAAAAGAACGCCTTCTAGATTTCTTACGCTACCCGAGGACTTATATCTCTACTAAAGCGGGTAATAAAACTACTATATAACGGTGCGATAGCCTAGAAATACATAATAAGTACTGAGATCTTAGTTAGTTTAAGAATCCCTAGCTTAACGTTTCTATTACGATGCGTACGGAAAACCGAGATATTGCAACCGACTCGCCTATATTAGCTATCGACGTATAGAGACGCAGACTACGCGTCAAAGGTCGGTTTTTCAATAGATCCGCAATTTCTAGTATTACTACGCGGCAACTACTAGATACTTTATACGGTTAAATTCGGTAATAGTAACTATATCCCTATAGCTTAAACTATTCCCTTATCCTTATCGGAGGAGTTATGTCTAGTCTTAATCCGAACTCTTCGTTAACCTAGTCTATAGAATAATAGAAGGCAGATTTAGTACCGTCGCTTTCTCGTATATAACGAAGATATATTATTTAATAGAGATCTACTTACTCTAGCTGAGTTTATACTAGTATCTCTAGCGGAGCTTACAGGGAGCCCCCTAATAAACGAGCTAGTACTAATATTAATAATCGGACAGGTTAGCTACCGACTCCTACGTACGAATCTTAGCTAACTTTTGCCGTAGGTGCTAGAAGGTCTCTCTTACTTAGAGGAGAAAGGGCTTAAATATAGTCGACTTTTATATTCTAATATCCTCGTCGACGCTTCTAGAAATATTAAGCTCTATAAGCTATTAAGTAGTGCGCCTTATAGGTTCTATATCTAACCTAGGACGTTAGCGGAATATAAATATTATCGGCTACGCTCGAAGTCCTACTGGGATATTAGCGCTCTAGGTTATATTATAATAGAGCTTATATAAGGCTTTAATAACGAGGGTAACGAAATAGGCCTAGGTGACCTAAGTCGCTGGCCGTTAGACTCCGATACTATCGACCTTATCTATCTAACGATAAGTGCGACCGAGATAAGTTAACTTTTAAATATTAGAAACGCGACCCTGCCTTCTTAATAAGTATTCTAACTCGTAACGTAGTATAAGATCTTTAACCTTCCCTAGAATCCGAGTCTAGTAAAAGGTATAGTTTCTCTAGCCCTTCTTTAATCGGCCTATTCCCTTAGATGAAGTCTATTAGTTAATTATATGCGTTTAATTCTAACCTTGTCCTAGAGACGGGGAAAAGAAACTAAGTATAATACAGAAGCTACCTAGATATAGTATATATATTATATTTTCAGTTCTTAACGACTTCGATTATAATAAAGAAACTCCCTATATTTCCTCGTACTAGATATTATTAATAAAAATAGATACTATAAAGCCGTATTATATTAGTTATATTATCGAGGAGGAATATTTTAGGAAAGCTACTATATATAAGCATTTTAGAAGACGTTCATATTACTTAATAACGAAGCATATCTGCCTTAAACCTATTCTAACCTATAATAGACGCCTTATATAGCTAGTTTAACTAGGCTTCGGAGGGACGTTTAATTTACGGCAGAGAGTTAAAATACGTAGACATTAAAAATATTAATAGGTAGCTATATATGCCTCTATACGTGCACATTTAGCCAGGAATCACCGGCTTAGGAGAGACGGCCATAACCTAATCACCGCAGTACTATAACCAGGTCCTTATCTTTATAGGCCTTCTACGAAATATAACCGATTATTAATAGCGTAAACGTAAGTAGTAACCTAGTTTAATTATCGGCGCTGCAAGTAATCTCCGCTATACCCGCTATTACTATAAATTAGATACTCAGTAATAAGGCCTACGCGAGTTACCTAGTAGCGCAAGCTGCGCCAACTATAACACCCGCGTCGTAACTAGGATCGACTCGTGATCTTATAACACGCACAGCCTTATATAGTAGGCACCGGTTACCCCGTCTTATCCGTAATACAGGTCAGCGTTATTAAATACAAGGAGCGAGTTACGGTTAGCTAGTCGTCCGAGTTACGCAATTAAATCGGAGGTAGCGGCTATAGCTGTCGAGGCACTCTATATCGCAGCGGAACTATAAGAGTCTAACGTCTTAATTAGATAATTAAATACGCTTAACTAGTTATTTAAAAGGAGAGTCAGTACCTGCTTATAGGGCGGATCGATATTTATAAGGTAGACGGCTACCTATAGGTTAGATGACTTCTTATTAACTAAGATCCGATCTTTAGAATCTTAGTTACAAAGCTAGCTCTGTCTTTTAGGCTTGTTTTTCGGGCTTACGTAGGCAGAACTATAATTAGGGTCCGTTTCTAGGACCTAACATTTAGGCCCTAAATAAGACTTCCTATTACGAGAGATATATATTTAACGACGCATCGCACGCAGTAAGGAATTCTATCCTCTACGTCTCCTTAGGCTATATCATATAACTATAACGAGATAGAATCGATATAACATACTGCAATATTAAGAGGGGAAATCTGTTAGGTTAAAGCGGGCAAAGGCAGGTAACCTACGATCTCAACGGAAACTTTAACTATCCTCCTGTCCGTTAGTTCATCCTACTATACCTAGACGTGCGCTACCTGAGAGCTGACTGACTTTGACTTAGAACCTCTCCGTTTCTTTTACGGATGTGCTGTCTTACTAGTTTTCTTCCGCTTGGCGTGCTGGCAGATAGTTGATCCTCCTATAGGATTCGGGGAATAGAGGCTCTTAATTCGGCTAAGGCGGTTAAGTATGTCCGCTAGTTTACGATAAATCCCGGCTATAACGCTAAGTTAGATAGAGAGCGTTCTTCCGTTAAGGTCGTAGGGGCTAAAGGTAAGTCTGCTATTAGCCTCCGTTTCGTCGTCCGTCTGCTTCTATAAGGAAGGGAATCCTGTAGCCTTATTAATAGGCTTATTAGACATAGAAACCTGCAGAAGCTTATAAAGGTTCCTAAAAGATCGACCTAAATCCTCCCTTATTAGGGGTATAGGAAGAATCTATAGTAACTATAGTAGATCGTGATTTTCAGCTTCTATAATATCTAAGAAGGCCTCGCGGTTATAAACTATATCTTTATAATTGCTATTAGTGTCCTCCTTATCGTCTATAGTACGTCGGGGGTCGCATTCGCAGTCGTTCCCGTTGCTAGTCGGGATAGGGTTAATAGGAGTATAAGCAGAAGGCGTTGGGTATAGCGGCCGGGGAGCTGCTATAGTCTGCAGAAGAGAGGCCGTAGAGTAAGAAGATAAAGAAGAGAGGCCGTAGAGTAAGAAGATAAAGAGGAGAGGATAAAGAGGAGAGGATAAAGAGGAGAGGATAAAGAGGAGAGGATAATAAGGAGGGATAAAGGGAGAGGATAATAAGGAGGGATAAAGAGAGAGGATAAAGAGAAGGGATAAAGAGAGAGGATAAAGAGGATAGAATAGAGGCCTTTATATACCTAGCCGCTTTCTATCTCTTACTTCGCTAAGGACTAAAGGATATAAAACGGGTTAGAGTGCTTCGGCTATTACTGCCTCCCTAGCTTCTCTAAGCCGGGCTAGGACAGCAGCCGCATATAATATCACAGTACAGCCCCTAAGTAGGATGTCTATAGTATATGTAGAGTAGTAAATATAGCCTAGCTTAAGATACGGGCTCCTATAGCCCGTATTAGCCGTTCTATATATAATAAAGCATATTGCAACTCATCCCCTTACCCGGCCGTTAAAGCGATAGCCCCCTATCCCGACCCCTAAGCATTACTCTACTATTTACCCCCACACGCTCTACTTCCTATATAAGAAAGCATTATAGGGGGCTAGGGTAACGAGGTCTTTTTAGTCTGCCTGGCTGGCATATAGAGGTTAAGGGGTCATAGCGGTCAAGGGAAACGACATAGGGGTACTACATCTCGGCACGGCTGTCTTCGGGAGATCCTTAGCTAAGTCTTAAGTTAGAGCCGGCTACAGGGAGCGTTAAAGGGACGGGTCTTATAGCTACGGCAGAGAGCATACTAGTTCCGTTACGTATATATTAGGTAATAAAGCCTAAGAATTTACGCTAGTACGTAGTTAGAGAACTAAGGGTTCCCTTCTACGATTATTTTTCTTTCTTATTTAAGATAAACTTCGAAGACTAGTTTCTTATTCTTCTCCGTATTTCCTATTAGACTATCGTTAAGGCTTCCGCTCTTCGGTTATATTCTCTTATTTATATCTATAGAAAGGGACCTCAGCCTCTAGGTCCTTTATAGACTCTGAGTATAATATATTATTACCGTTTCCTGCTAATAGCCTTAATTCATACTATCCTTTTCTTATCTATTACTCTTGCGTTTAGAGTAGTTACCGAAGTTAAATAAAGGTCTCTACTATCGATTATATTTAGATCGGTAGTACTTCTTAGTATAATAGGATAGGTTAAGGTACTACTATCCGCGAAAGTATCTATAACTAATAGTACTAGTACTTTTAGATTAGCGGATTATAGTATTCGGGTTAGCGGGCTTTCTATCTACCTATTCTATCCTATATTTTACTCCTTTACTCCTTTATATTACTCCTAGGCTTTCTACTACTAGGAAAGGACTAGACTCTTAGCAATATAATATTAGTTACCGGTACTAGCCTATTCCGTTTTTTTATAGTCTCTTAATAGACGATATTTATATTAGAAGCGAGGGGCACTAAAGGGAGACTAGGAGGCAATACCCTGCGCAATATACTAGGAATTCTTAAGTTAACAGGCTATCTTTCAATCTAGATAGTTTCGGCTATTACTATACTATTAGTATATGCCCGGCTTTGGGTTAAAATCAACGCCTAGGAGAGCAACTATCTTTTTAAGCTCGCTATACTATATATAAGTCTATCGAACACTCACCCGGGTCACGCTAATAGATCAGATTGTTTCAGTAGCCTATGCCCTTTAAGATAGTTATATAGAGGCGTAGACGTAGATAAACCGACTTACGGACGCTATGCGAAAGTAGTAGACTCGGAGTGCGGCTGCATCTTTAGACGGATCGGAGCTCCTTAATCGTCGTCCTATCGAATAAGAAGATAAAGAATATTAAGAAACTTTTAATTATTAATCTATAATAATATACCGCCCTAGAACGGCCTATAGAGATAGTATTTCGAGGGCAATATCGAAATAATCTTTTACTTTAACTAAACTAAGGCAATTATAAAGTCGTAAACGCTACTAACGAAAGGGCTCAGACTAGGCATAATAGATAGCTTATAGTGCTAGCTAAGAACTTCACCTTTACTATCGTATATATACCGATAAGTCAGGCACTAATAGATATCTCTATTAATTAATATTATTTCAGAATAACTAATTTTAATAAGTAGACGCTATGCTCCCGTACTATATAACTTATAAAATATTCCGTAGTCCTAAGGACTACCTAGCACCTTCTATAAGGGCACGGGATAGGCATATCCCGACTACGAAGATATAAACATCGTATATACCTAGATAGGCTATCTATACGCTATATCTTCTCCTATTAATATATCCCGACTTCTGAATCTTCCTACTTATAGAAGGGATACACTAGTAGAGCTTCGGGCTAACCTAGCGTTATCGAGTTCGTCGACCCTGTGCAGATATCGCGTTCAGACCCTAACTCAATCTATAAAGGAGTATTAAGCTGAGACTTCTCGCATAGTTTCGATATCTTTAAGGTAGTTTTAATAGAACCGCTCTATGTACGGCGGCGGCAGGGACTCTCACGTCGTTTATAGAGCTGAGAAAGTGCTATAATGAGCCTTAATCGCAGTTAATAGAGCTCTTCTCTATTCGTTATATCTGCGGCTTAGGAGAATAAGCGCGCTACTTCGGCTCTCTCCTATAGCTCGTATTTAATCGTTAAAGGCGCTAATAGCTCGGTATCTAGCTTAGTTCCCTATAATTATCAATCTACCTCTTTAGTATAAATCGTATCGTAGAAGTCTTTAATAGCTTAGTTAAGTCGACGGTTAGTTAGCGTCTTTCTTAGACTCTCAGCCTTCTTCCGATACTTATTATATTACTTCCCTATTTAAGTATCCTTTATAGCTATATATGAACGGTAACCTTCGCGTTTGAACTTTTCTATAGCTCGGCGTCGTTTCTGGCAATACCTCGCTAGCTTCGGATCTTTATAGATAGCAAGCCTCTGCTCGTCAGTCAGTTTTATAGGTGCATTACTATAACGTTAAAGCCGTCCTATTAGGTGGATTAGGTCTATTTAAAGATCGCTACTAAAGACGATAGACTAAGTATCGGCGCCGATGAAATCGCCTATATAATATCGCACGTATATTAACGAGTCCCCGAGCTAGTATCCTATAGTCTTATTCCGCTCCTTAGAGGTAAGCGCCTCTGCATACTATTAGTAAAGTCCTAAATACCTTCTAGTATAGCCTCACCGTTTAGCTTCTTACTAGACCTACGACGAAGATCGTAGAATTCGAGCTTCTTAGTATATCCCAGGGCCCGGCCGAGCCGGATTAAATTACTATGCGTTTTATAATAAGTAAGAGCCTTATCGAGAGCTACCTAAAGGCTATCGGTATCGCGGAATATAGGCCTCTCTCTCTAATCCTCCTTCTATATAAGCCGAAGTCGGTCTAATTATAGTAGTACGACGAGATCGTATATTTGCTTAGGGTTATAAAGCCCGTTCAGAAATGCATTATCTACGAACGCTAAAGATAACGTATAGAGTACTGGATCGTGTAATAAGGTATCCTCTTTATAAAAGCTAAACACCTTCTTCTCCGATATACCTGCTAACCTCTTAATATACTCTAAGTTCTAAACTAGTCTAAGACGTAGACGCTCCCCCTTAGTATTAGGAGGGAATAGCTGGAACTTAATATATTTATATAATACCTTACCGATAAGTATATCGGGTCTAGTAGTAGTAGTACCCGCAATAATAAGAATTAGTGCGAGCTATATACGTAATCTCTTATAGGCGTATACTACTTCGTTACGGACGTAATAATAGTAAAGAATAAGATCTAGATCCTCGACGTAGAGACCGGACTTTACTTTCTTAGATATATCTAATCCGAATTCGGGCGTAAGAGTAGTATAAATCCACTAACGTCTATATTAGTATCTCTAATAAGCCCGGCGATGAATAGGGAGAATAATATTACCGATATCGAAAAGAACCCCGCTATCTATATAACGGCTTATCTTTTCTACGTAGACTATGCTAAGAACGTTCTAGTATATTATAATAGAAGACTCTTTCTTAATTCTAGAGTTCTTAAGTCTCTAATATAAGTAGCCTTTGAAAATCGAGGCCTTATATGCCTTTATAGATTCTTCTAGGTATAGTTTAGTAGCTTAGTAAAATCTAAACGCAGTTAGAGTCGAGTCTATAAGGGAAAGGAGGACTATATACGTTCTCGTTCTACCTATTTTACTCCGGGCGGGTTATTTTCTTAGTATTCTTACTATAGTTCGCTATAGTAGGGCCTTCCTCCTCGTACTAGGTAATAAGTTTGCGTAAATAGTTAGCTTTATCGTCCGGATTTTCCTTAGTAGAGTAGTATCCGGACTCCGTAAAGCTCTTAGGGTTAGACTCCGAATCTATAGCCGAATCTGAGTCGGAGCTTAAGTATTCCGAGCTAGAAAGGTCGACTAAGATAGAGGAGTTTAGCCTGCTCCTAATAGAGTTAATTGCACGAGTCCCTACTAGGATTATACTAGAGGTCCTATTATATTCTCTATCGGTATTAATTTCATAGTCGGATAAAGAGTTAGAGAACCGATTATTAGTATCGGCATTATAGTAATAGGTTCGAGGCAGTAGTTATATTATTAGTATGGACGGAGCCTGGACGACTGAGGCTATACTTCCCGCTAAAGCCTTATTTCAGCGGATATTTCGTTACTATATGGCCCTTCTGGGGACCTTAGAGGCTAGGGCTATAGTAATAGTACGTAGTGCTTAGGGGTAGCTAATATTAAGGTGAAGTGTAAGTAGGAAAGATAGAGAAGGGAAGGAAAAGGGAGAGATAGGAAGTCGAGGAGCGAAGGCCCGGAATCCCTAAGATAGGTTCTAGAGAGATAGAGGAGAGTAGTTACGACTAGCCTAGGGGCCGCCGGCAAGGCCCTTAATAGAACTAATATCTCGCTATATAAGACGATACTACGCAAAGGAATAGGGCCCTAAATTAGGAATATTAGAGCTTAGTAATACGGAGGCCGAGCAGAATATCTAACCGTTTAACGGGAAACGGATAGTAAACTGTTAGTCAGGGCCAGGTTTTAGGATATAGCTCAATTCGGTAAGCGGTAACTAAAGGACAAGTCCAGGGACCTGGATGGATTGGGAAAATGTCAAATACTAGGTCAAAATCCAGGAAATCAATTAGGAAAGCAGTAAAGACAAAGTCCATTTTGGGAAAGCGGTCTCTTAGCTGACTCATTATAGGGCCTTCCTTATCGTAGGAAGACTACTGAAAACGGCGATGTGTGCCTGCCGAAAAGGGCGGCTATTCTATAAGGAATTACTTTTAAGTAGAAATAGCTATAGCTCTAAGTAGCTAGTATTAGAATCGGGTCTTAGAGACTAGGCAGGTATTATACTAGGAATATATTATAGAAGCTATATAGCTATTCTATAGGTATAAGATAGATAAATTTAACTATCTAAGTAGGTAGGCTACGTCGGCTTAAGTAACTAGAATAGGTTATATACCCTATAGGCAGGTTACGTATCTATAGATTAGGCTATAGGCTAGGATATAAGCTAGACTATATGCAGCTATAAGGTAGTACTATAGGTCAGGCTATTCTATTCTATAATAGAAATCGTAGAATATATAGAGAGGCTATAGGAGATTACCTAGAGAAGCTAGTACTATAAGAAAGATTATAATTAGAAGAAGCGCTTCGGTAATAAGTATAAAGTAGAGGGTAACTACTTATAGTACTATAATAGGAATTATATACGAGACTATAGTACTAACTATTAAAGAATATTAGAGGGCCGCCGATTGTAAGGCGAAACGCTATAAGTACTTCTAGGTATTAAGTACTACTATTACTAAGGGCTTTACTATATTAAAGATTACCTTAAAAGAAGCGAAAGTAGCTCTAACTATAGAAGTAGGCTATATTAGAATAGTTATTACTAAAGAGGCTATAGAAGTACTACGAACGTTTATATAGTAACTATATACTAGAAGGCTAAAGATATTACGGAAAATAAGTAAGTATTAGTAATAGGCTACTATAACTAATACTAGAACTTATATCTATAGTTATTAGCCTAATAGCTTAAGGTAGAGCTATTATCGTCTAATCGAGGACTAAGAGAGAAGTTACTATAGATATAAACTTATACTTATAAATAGACTTTATTAGTAATTTATTTATAAAAAAGATAAGTCTTTATAGAGCAATAGACCTCGAGGCGCTTACTATTATTAGTATCAGCTAGTATTAAAAATATAAAAGTATACTAGCTAATATTCTTTCTTATAGACTATTATAGATTTCTATAGAAAGTTTATAGAGCATTTATCGTAGTTTACTAACTAGAATATAAGCTATTCCTACTCCTAGGATAGAAGTCTATAGGCTTATAAGGGATTATTATTTAGATAGTAACTAATAGCTAGTATTATATAAAGATCTTAATTATAATACTTATATCCTTTATAGAAGAAGTCCTTACTAAGAAAAGGAGGCGTATATTTACTATATAATTAGTATACTTAAGGCTAAGAAGCTTATATTAACTCTCGATATAGATAAGGATAATATATAAGTAACTATCCCTAAGAAGCTAAGGTAGTATAAAATAGTATTTAATAAGTAATTAGTAAAGAAACTACTACTACTTAGCAATATAGTATATAAGATTATATTTAAGGACGGTATAATAGTACTATATAGAAGTATATACTCTCTCTTAGTAGACTAACTATGAACGCTTACTAAGTATATTAACGAGAATCTTACTAATAATAGAATTAAGCTATTAACGAGCTTAATAGGGGCCCTAATCCTCTTTCGTATAACTAGGCTAGGTCGATATTAAGCCTCCGACCTTCTCTAATTACCTTTTAGACTAACTTAAGAGTAAAATAGAACTAGGCTCTCGTTATAGTCGGGGCTAGCTAAACTAATTATAGTAGAGAGTATAATAATAAAGGATCGATTTCGGGACCTAGGATAGGTACCCGTATTCGCTATCGTTAGAATTATCTAAGGGGATATTAATTCTAGAAATAGATCTTATAATCGTAGCGTATATCTATTTCGGGTTCGTAAAGTCCCTATAAGCTATAGGGTCGAGGGAAGGTCGAGAACGTCTAGGGATAAGAAGTAAAGAGATTACTAAGAGTATCTTTATTTCTAAGACTATAATAGTTTCTAATACTCGTTACTATACTAGTTATAGAGGTTAGTTAAATTAATAGATATAGTATAATATATATTATAGGCGAGTAGGCTATGCGAGCGAGTAGGCTACCTACCTTAACTTTTTTAACTATTTTAATTAATAATACGATAATAAGATATTAGATTAAATTAAAATTCACTTATTACTATTATCTAACTCTAATATAACTAATTAATTAGTTCTCGTATTATAACTAGGCTTTCTATAGACGCTATAGTTCCGTTTCTTTAGTATAGAGCGAGTTACTATACTCGGGTTTTATTAGGTTTCCTTAACTATCTGCGCATTAACCTCTCTCTAAGAGTTCTAGTCTTACCTACCGGCTTACGTTATACCTATCGGCTTACGTTATACTTCCTCTAAGCCGGAGTTATACTTTTTTACTTCTACGACGCCGACTTGGTACTATATTCTCGTTATGAAGATATTTAACCTCCTAACTTATAAGGGTATAGTAATATATAATTACTTATACCTCCTTTATAAGTTAGTTAATAGCTTTAAGAATTAATAGTAGAGAGCTTCCTTAATAATAGAAGATGAGATTCTTAATTAATTTAGACTATAAATTAGCTTCTCGGGTAGTTATAGGCGTCTAATTAGTCTAAGGTTATAATAGACTATAAGATAATAATAGAGGCGTTAGTATTAATAAATAAATATCTAGCTTCGATAGAACTAATTTAGGATTAAAAAATATAAGTCCTAACCCTCGAAAACTTCCCTATATATTTTTTTAGTTATAAAAACCTAATAAGTAACTAAAAATACGGGTAGAAAGTCTTTCTTACTAATATATAATATACTAGCCCTTATCTTTTCTTTAATTTACTAACTATATACTTTCTTTAGCAGTCTAAAATAGCTAATATTAAGAGGTTAGAGTAAGTATAATAAGTAGAGAGGTATATAGAGTATAAGGATATTATTTTCCAGTATATATTATCTAAAAGGCTAAGATAAGTAACCTTTATAGCTATTAAGGACAAGAAGACGATATAGTAATAAACTAATACTTTTAATATATTTATTAAAATATCTAAGCTAATCTAGACTAATCTTATTTATTATTTAGCTATTTAGAGAGGTTATAAGCTTCTAATTACGAGGAATTATATAATCTTTATACTAGGTCAAGAGGTAATATTTATTAGAAAAGATAATAAATAGTAGAATATAGAAACCTAATATACTAACGCCTTAAATAATAGTAATCTATTTCCGATTACCTAGCTACTTCTTCTTTATACTAGTACGTTTTTTAGAGCTTATAATAACTATTCCACTATTAATAACTCCTATTTAGAAACTAGCCTCGTTATAGATATTAGACTTAGTCATACTATATTTCGTAATTATATCTCTTATAGTTCTAAACTACGTATTTGTCACGACTAGACCTTCGTATAAGGCCCTCCTATAATTATATAAGCGAAAGAAATATATCCGGAGCTCTAGTTATTATTTAATAAATACTATTACCTAATTAATCCTGATAGATAGCGTATCGCGCTTTTTAAGGAGAGTATTCGCTATTACGGCTATATCCTTCGGCCTAGAAGGGTCTACTCGGGAATCTATATCGAGTATATACTTAACGACTACTTACTCTTTACTCTCGTCTAATTTCATCGAATTCGGGAGGCTATCGCATCGTAAAAGTATACTAGTATTTCGGTGCTAGAGTCATTCGCGATATATTAAAGATCGAAGTAGCGTGCCTAGTAGAAAGCGATGCGTCTTATTTTATTACTTTAACTATAAGGATAAGCTAGCTTTCTTTAGAAGATATTTCTATATTTATTAGTAGAATAATCGCGTTATTAATTAAAATAGATAAGAAAGTCGAGGTAGGTAGCCTACTCGCCCGTATAGCCTACTCGCCCGTAATATACGTTAATAGGTTTAATCGGTTTAGTAATATAGTATTATTTTTTATAGTATAATTAATTACTAGGGCTAGAGTCGCGCCTTCGATAGAGCCTAACCTATCGCTCGAGTAGACTTATCTTAGGAGTTAGTATATTCTAGTAATACTCGTTAATATAGTATTAAGGTCGACGTTATAAGAATAGTAACGATACGTCGACGCGTTAATATAAAGAGTTTAATCGGGGCCTGGAGAGAGAGTACTTTTAGTAGAAGTAAAGATATAATCGTATATTAGAAATTTCATTCCTAACTAATAATAGTATTAGAAAAGTTATACCCCCCTAAGGTTATGCCCCTACACTTAAAACGTTATACCCCCCTATTAGTTCCCTATTTTATAACTATCTTACTATAAGTCTTACTTATTCTCCTAGTACTCTTAGTCTATTAGATAGATAAATACGTATCTAGGGCTATCCTAGTCCTATTACGTCTATTTCTAGTATAGCTAGTATCTATTATTCTATCTATAATGGGCTATTCCTCTATAAAGGATTATTATATTACTATAGAACGTCCCTTAAATCTATTACTAGTTAAGAGTATAGGTCCTACTTAGGTAACTATTATAGTTATAGAAGTTATTCTAGTAAGGTCTACTATCTCCTAGAGGCTAGCTACCCGTCTAGTTATAAGTATTATCCGGTTAGCTATTTCCGCGAGGGCGAAGATTAGTCTAGCCCTAGTTTCACTATTCGGGTCGTCCGTTATACGGGCGAGAGTCGCGATTATTACGGGTCTACTATCTATAGTCGTTATTATTACCTCCGATTAATCTATATAAGTTATATACTTAGTATCCCTTATTAGTTGGTTTAGATTTAAAGTCCCCTTTATCTATATTAAAGTCTTAATTCGCTATATACGCTATAATAGTACGTCTACTATCTACTATTATTAGTTAGTCCTTTTATAAGAATTCTAATTTATTCTAAGCCTCTTATATAAAGAAGTTAATAGTTATATTTAAATTTAGTTTATTTAGAAGTTAGAATAAGTATAATAAATAGGGTAATATATAAACTAAAATAATATTATTATTCTTATAGAATTCTATGAATTTATCGGAGTAGTAACTTTTATAGCTATTAAAGATAAAAAAGTAATATAGACCTCTTATTTAGTCTTTTATATATTAATTAAAATATTTAAGCTATTCTAAGTCTTTCTCGTTTATTATCTATCTATTTAAAGTAATTATAATAACTATATATAATAATAGAGGGTTATTATAATATTAGTACTTAAGTTATTTCTTATTTATAATAATAATATATTATTATTATTATTATACTCTATAATACTAATTTAGTAGGTACCTTTAATAGTCCTTCCCTATTCTACTTATAGGGGGGAAAAATTTACTTAGTACCTTAGGCCCTAAGCTAGAAAAACCCCTATACCCTAGTTATTTTAGGTTCGTTACGTACCCTGCCTATACCCTAGCTATTACTAGGGTAATAATCTTCTACTACTATCTAGATCCTACTTCTAGTCTAGTAGCTAATAGGAATCAGCTTTACTACTTTTATTAGTAATTAGGGTTATAGTATAATAGCCCGGACCTATACTAGGGCTAGGGCCTCTACCCCCTTAATATACCCGATCTAGTACTAGCGCGTACCCTTAGTACGCCCGTCCTATAAGGGCTTTTCTCTAGCTACCCGTTATTTCCCCTATCCTCCGCGTTCCTTCCTTTCTAATCCGCTCCTCCCTTCTCTATTACCTATTATTCTCTATTATCTTTTAGTATTAAATACGGGCGCTTTCCTTCCGAGCGCTCTCCTTCTCTAGGCTATTCCCTACCTTCCCTTAGTCTTATAGGTTTCGGCTACCGTTACGCCTAGGCCCTAGCTAGTCGGGTAAGGATACCCTAATAGGTAGGCGCGGGTCGGAGCGGCCTTCGGCGTTCTAGCGCCTTCCTTCGTTACTATCCCCTATTTATAGGTACCTTAAATCGAATCTAGGCGCCTTCCCTTTACTATATCCCCGTCTACCTTCCTACCTCGCCTAGAGGGACTATATATATTATAGATTTCCCTCCTATTCTTCTTCTTTTTCTTCTCCTCTCTAATAATAATAATAATAATAGTAGTAGTAGTAATAATAGTAGTTATAATAATACTAGTATATCCCCCCCCCCTTACTACCCTAGGCTAGGGCCTAGCTATGCCTAGTCCTTTTCTCCCCCTTATTTAATAGTTACTTTTACTATATTTCCGTAGTAGGGCTATTATAGGCCCGGCTAACTTTCTACTTTAGATACCTCGTTATCCCCTTTCCTAGAAGACTCCAGCTAAGAAGAAGTCGTATCCCCTTATAGCTCCCTAAACCTAGCCCCCCTGCCTCCTAGTCCTATATAATTCCCTATATTCCGAGCTATAAGTTACTCCCCCCCCCCTAGTCCTAGATCGGGCCCTACTAACGTCTATAGCTATATCTATTATATTAAGTATACTAGGACTAATAACGAGCCTAGCTTTAAGAGGTACTATAATATTACTAGTAAGCTATTTTCCTATTCTAGACCTAGTCCGTCCCTACTCTAACTATAGTTTTTCTAGGTAATAGCTATAATTACTATTATTATTCGAACCTTTATAGTGCTTATCTTCCTATGAGTCCCGGCCTCCTATACCCTAGGCCCTAGCCTTACCTGCTAATTTCCTTTTAGATTTTACCCGTCTCTAGTAATACTAGCTAGACTAACCTCCGCGCTAGCGCCCGCCTATATAGGGCTACTACGGCCCCTGCCCGGGCCTAGGCCGAAGGCGCCTTAAGGGTCGCCGCCTATTAGTTTAGCCGTACTATACGCAGAGTTAAGGAGGTCCTAGCCCGGACTCCTACCTCTAGTAGCCCCCTTACTAATATAAATTCCGCCTAGCTCTCGCATATTAAAGATATACTCGAGGCCCTCCTTACTTATAATATTAGTATCTCTCCCTCTCTAGTCCCCTACTAGGCCCGCTACTAATATCCTCTAGCGAATTACTATTCCTAGTATTACGACTAGGTACGAGTCCGCTAAGGACCTTAGTAGTAACCTAGGCGACGACGAGGATTCTAACGATAGCCTCGCCGATATCTTAGATAACTTCGAGGACGCCTCGATCCCTAGCCGGGCCCCCCTCGGGCCCGAGGATAGAAGCGGCGAGTCTAGTACTACTGCCTAGATAGTAACTATAGAGTAAGGAATATAGTAGTCCTAGTATAGTAGAACCCCGGTCCCGGCGCGGGCCCCGGCCCTGATTATATAGCTTAACGTCCTGGTTCGCCTAGGAGAAATAACGCCTATTACGTACACTTAATAATAATATATAATAAGACTATATACCTACTTATACTAATACTCTAGATAATTAAAATCGATCCCTAGTTCCTAGGCTATATTATTAAAAGCTTTAAAGTCTTTTCTACTAGTATGTGATTCCTTGTGGGATTGCCGCCTGTTTTGGCAGGCAGGCACCGCCATCTTGGGAGGCTTTTCCACGTCAAGAAAGGTATCCACACTGAGTCAGCCGAACCACCGCTTTCCCGAAAAGGTCTTCAGTCTCACCGCCTACTCAATTGGTTGATGACCCTCCGTCCAAATACAGGTCCCTCAACCTGTCCTTTTCCCCACCGCTTGCCTGATTGGGTCAGGTCCCTCAACTCGGCCCTGAGCTACCGTTCATCATCCGTTTTCTGTCAAACGGCCAGATGTCTGCTCAACCTCCGTGTATCGTCTCTCTTTTTCTGGATCCATCTTTCTGGTGTCCTCATCGCAGTCCTATTTCATTTGTGGCACTCACAGTCCCTTGGGCCGTAATGAAGGTCTTTTTAATTTCCCCTTCCTGGACGTGTTCCACAAACCGTGCTCTCCGATCATTTTGGTGTTTAGAATTTGCTTGCTGCCTCACTCTGTCTTCTGCTTCTTGTCTTGTCCATGTTGTGCTTTACCTCATCACCTGTATTTCTCGGTCTTGAACATACTGCGATTACGATTGCTCAATGCCTCCAGCCTCCAAAGTGCCACGACGGGCTATGCAGCGACGACATGTTCGCCGCAACAAAGTCTCCACTGGGAGTATAGCGCCGACCATCCAGACGCCGTTCGCTCTATCAACCCTTGAGGTAGCACGAGGTGTTGATCGCGACCAAGAAGAAACCGACGGCCAAGACTCCGACGCCGACAGCGGAACTGACTCTGATGGAGAATATGATAGCAATCACGACCTTCAATCAAAGAATCCACCCAGAAAGACATCGTCGAAGCCTACGAAGTCGACTCGGCCTCTTCCCCTGGAGCAGCAAGAATCAGACTCGGACATTGATTCAAGCACAGAGTCTGAGTCTGATGCCGAGAGCTTTGCTGAGTCGGGATACTTCTCTGGCGAGGAAAATCCGGACGAGGTTGCTGGGTTTTACAGCGGCCTCATCGCGCAGTATGCAGAGGAAGGTCCGATCATGGCCAACCATGGCGAAAACACCAAAAAGATGACCCGCCCGGAGGAGAGACGATGGATTGAGTATGTTATTGGTCCCTATGTCTTTGATCCATTGCTCAAATTGTGCCAGGTTCTGCCGAGCTGCTAAGCTAGAACAGCACGAAGCCATGGAGGCATGCAAGGCCTCCATTTTCAAGGCCTATCTGTTCTGGAGAACGAAGAACTCTAGAATTAAGAAAGAGTCTTCGATTATGACGTACTGGAATGTTCTCAGCATGGTTTATGCTGAAAGGACTAAACGTTACATGGATGGCGGTGTTCTGTACGACATTGGCAATGTAGTTCCTCCCATCTGTTTCTTGAATGCTTCCAGATGCTAACATGAATGCCAGTGGATCCATACGTCCCTCACTCCCGAATTCGATCTGGATACATCTAAGAAAGAAAAGTCTGGCCTTTTTGTCGAGGACTTGGACTTGATCCTCCACTTTCACTACGTCCGCGACGAAGAACTCTACACACACGAGAGGTTGCGTGTTCAACTCGCACTCATTCTCATCATCGCTGGCGCCACTGCCACAAGGCCGGATGCGCTGATCGGCAAAGTGCTATACAAACACATCGAGTTCCAGCTCTTTCCTCCCGCCGCCGAAGGGGAGCGTCCACGCCTTGGACTGGTGTGGAACTTGGAACATGTCAAGAGATCCGCCGGTGTATCAGAGAAAAAGGTCTTTGGCTTTCACGAAGAGGACACGCTCCTGCATGATCCAGTGCTTCATACGCTGGCCTTGGCGTTCGCCGATGACGCATTTCTGAATGGATTCTCTGGGCCCGAACAGATTTACGATCTGGTCGTTCCGCCGCGGTCAGACCGGCTACGGCTTTTGTGGAAGAGGGACTGGGCTGAGCGTCCGATATTCCGTACCACGGAAGGTCTTCAAATGGCTCTTGACAAAGCCCTCACGTACAGTAAAACTCGCGGACATTTGATACGACTCGGCCGAGCGCTGGGGTATGCAAAGAAGCTTGAATTTTACGACCTTCGTCGTGGCTCTGGAAAGAAGTTGAACGGTATGACTACCCCACAGAACAATTTTAATCTTACTAACAACGTACAGAGGCGCTCACTCCAGAGGAGCGAAATAAATCCATGGGACACCGGCTGGGAGATTCGTCCACTTACGTGCGATATTACATGGGCGATTTCATTGGTTCCGACAACCAGTCCATAGTGTTTGGGAGCGACCCACAAACGGACATGCTTCATCTCATGGGCCGACTGCAACGGCATGGCGATGCCCCAACAAGACTGACTGACGATCAGAAGCTCGCCGTTCAAGAAGACCCAAAACTAGCCAGATACCTCCAGAAACGAGGCAGAGCTATGGAAAGGTTTAAATCGGAAGGATATCGTTCGTACACAGCTGCGAAAGACACAGTTGCAGGGAAACGATACAGCATGTATCGAAAGAAGACTGAAAGCCTGAGGAAAACATTGACAGCCCGCCGCCTGGAGCGTGCCATCAAGGAATTCCACGATACCATTCATGCCACGGAGGTTGACCGACAAATGCAGGGAACGAAGCCAGACGTGGAACTGCTGGCGCCCTCGAATATCAAATACGAGCTTCGGGAGAGAGCCGAAGTCGCCCGCCTGTTCTCTCAAGCTGCGGACGTGTCGAACAGAGAAGAGCTCCACCAACTACGATTGAACCTCATCATGGCACTTTCTCATCTCGGCAAACGGCGTGAGAGCCCATGCCGTCGTCAAGCACGACAGAGTGCTGCCAAAACTAAGTCAAGGTCGGCAAAGATTTGCGTTGACGCCCAGCTCGAACCTGTTTTGAAAACTGTGTCGGAGACGAAACCCGATATCCCCAGAGGCCTGGACCATCCGGCTGACTTGGCCCATCTCGACCGGCAGCAGGATCTGCATATTTGTCCCTTTTGCAGATGGGAAGATGCAGAAGTCGGGACAAACCAACGGGAAAAGATATGGCGCATTGACAGTTTGGGGAGGCACATCCGGTGTGTGCATCTTGAAAGGCTGGCTATGCCTTTTACGTGTCCGTATGACGGATGCCAGGCGGTGCTCGGGACCGCGGAACATTTCACGAGTCACGCCGCAAGGGAGCATAAGGTGTGTTTGCCAGCATCGGTACTACCAAGGTAGCTTCAGTACATAGTTCATTATCTAGGTCTTCCACTATTGGGTTCCGTGAAATGCAGTCGTCAAGAATCAGGGCCCACGTCGAATGCCGCTCATGATGGCTGGTTTGAAAGTATCGAATTCGAAGGATTTACGGCAATCATTATTTAATTTATTGCAGTTGAATCGATTGATACCATGTCAGCTTACAGATATTGACCTTGCGAGCCAGGTAGAGTTTCCCATATGCCCACTTAACAGTCCAAAGTGCCTCGATGCCCTTCATCGGAGCCACGATCGAGAAGCTCAAGCCCATCCGAAGAAGCTATCGGACCCTTCATCCACCATTGCCTCAGAGCTTGAAATAGTTGATTAATCCAAACCAATGTCTCAGTGCAGCCATCATGTAAGGCATAGGCTGCAGAAGTAATCTGGCTTGTCAGCAAGGCTCGCACGATTGTGTCAAAGACTTACAGATGGTATCGCAAGCTTCAAAATAGGTCGATTGTCCGAAGCATTCGCTTTATTCCAGATCATGGCACATGCCAGTATCATAACACCCGTAGATAGTATCTGGATCGAAAGGTGACCCGTCAACTTGTAAATCCCTGGGGTATTACGCAAGGTGTTGCCGCCCGGTCTCCCCTCAGTGCCCCTGGCTTCCCAGATGAACACAATCCATTGCGTGACCATAAAGAAACGGAACATGCTGGCACCGGTGACTAGTATCGCGCAGCCAAGAGTTGGGTTCTCCATCAGAAGAATGCCCACCAGCGACACAGAGAAGCAAAGTACCAAAACGCATGCTAGGATAAGCGGATGGAACGCCCGCCGAGTTAGATACCAAGATCCGCCCATCCAGAAACACTAGGACTGTCAGTCACGGATTATTGGGAGGCATAAAGTACGCTGACCTGTCCGGCCATGCCGAGAAGCACCACTGACCCAGATACAGTCAGTGGTCGTGACCCGTGTTCGACTTTGGAAGTCACTCCAAGCCCGAGGGCAACAGAGAGGATAGCGGCACTGTGGATGAAGGCAACAAGGACGAAGTGGTGATAATATATCGTACTCAGAGGTTGCATTGGACCTGGAAGACTGGGACCCTTCCTGTAAATCTGATAAAGGGAACATAAGCGAAGAACGGAGGCCCCAACACTGGTCCAACATGAAATGCGGAGGAGAATGTAAAAGTACTCGGTAAAATCCATCATGGAATAGTTCGATGAGTGTCGGTATTTTATTTCATGCTTCTGTAAATATTTCGGCTTCTGGTTTATATGTATGCAATGACTGGAAAGCTACAGAGCACCTCCTTTGACCCGCTCGTGGCGAGAAGATCCACATGTTGCTGATATTGTGTCGAGACCTAGCCAAGCGTGACCTAGAGACCGCTATGCTTGGATGTGAAAGGCCCCATCCAGCTGATAGTCACCGCCGGGAAGCGCAGAAGCTCACATGGGTGCCAACAAGGCAGACTGGGAAGGGCTCCGTACCCTGACCTCTCGCGATGCCCCTGTAGAAAGAGCAGAAAGGGGGTGAACGAGGGGGTGGGGGACAGTAGAGCAACACTGGGGTGTCGAGATAGGGGGCGGCCTCGTCACCCTCGGACAATGGGTGGAACTCCAGCAGTCTGCATCATATGCTCTACGGCCGGCTTCGGCAGTTGTACTTTCCGTCTCATCCTAGGCCTCCTGCGTTGCTCCACACGTACCAGGACTAATGGCTGAGAGGAGAACGGGAGGGCTAGGAAACCCACTCAGGGGCTGTACAGTGACTCTACGAGCGGCTACCGTCCCGGGTATGATGGGGAGCCAGGGAGCCATTACCGAGCCTTCCTGGTCTGACTTTGCCCAACCGTCATGGACGAATAGAGCGGTGAAAAACATCCCATGACTAGATACATAAAAGGCTCCATTCCACCCCTTTACCCTCCCTCTTCATCCCCTCCTCTTCATCCCCTCCTCTTCATCCCTCCTCTTCATCCCTCCTCTTCATCCTACCATCGAGAGCCATCCTACCCCCTCAAGCTGCGAGCTGATTGTGGTTGTTTGTGATGGAGTCTCTTTTGATTTCTCATAATCGCCAGTGCTCGATCTGTGCCGACACACGCAATATCGACAGCCGCTCTCCACAGACTTCTCTTCAAACAAGCAGTCAAGATCAACATTGCGAAGAAAGGGGGTTCCCTCGTGACAGCCCTGACCTCTCGCACGAGAGACTTATTGGTCATTCTCGGGCTCTTCATTCCATCCTCAGCAGTCCATCAGACCACCAAGAGTATCAAATCGTTGATAGCGACTGTTCCGCCACTGACTCAACGGCTGATACGACATGCGCAATATATGACCGTCGCTACCTTTTGGAGACTCAGAATGCATGCGACGCCTTCCATGCCGCTGAAGCGATGTTGCTGCTAGCTTGTAACCCAGGGGAGAACAGACAGCTAGCCGAAGTTTGCCCAGCACACCATCATGAGGCCAGAGGCGTTCAGCACACAACAAGGACAGCGGAACTTGACGCAGTCTCCACACAGGCCATCTCCGGAACAATTCAGCCTTGCTTCAGACGCGATTACCAACACCAGTATCCTGCAAATACTACAGTCGGATCTCGTCCAATATTGCGTTCCAATCAACCCAGTATTGCTTTGTCGAGAATTCAGAAGGATGCAGGGACCGCCGGACGACAATACTATCCATGGACCCGAATGCTTGTGGAGGATCGTGAGCGATGCCTTCGTGCGTGTTGGCGGTTCAACAGATCCTTTGTGGAAGATAACGTTCCATTCAACTTATCTGCGGATCTTTTCCGTACGATTTTGCAACCTTCCCAGCCGACGCAAAGTCCGCCATTTCTTGGCGGCAAGATCGGAGACAACGTTACCGTAGCACCTTACTTCATGTGCGAGTACGGATACAACATATGCATCGGAGACAACGTGCACATCGGCCGAAACTGTACGATCAATGACGCGAGCCGCGTCATCATCGGAAACAACTGCGTTCTCGGGCCAGGCGTCATGATACTGACAGAGCTACCGACTGACCGCAGGGGTCGGAGAGTAAACCACAGCTCTCGGCATATCCAGGGCGTCAGGGTCGAGAACGACTGCTGGATAGGAGCAGGGGTCATTGTTTGCGCTGGGGTGTGTATAGGAGAGGGCAGTACGATCTTGCCAGGTACTGTTGTAACGAAGGTGAGTGGGATCAACCCCCGATACAACAACGAATTATTGATATTTGGGCCACAGAACGTTGTGCCAGGCGACAGAGTTGTCGGGAATCCCGCAAGGAGTTGACAAAGTCAATAAGAACGAGAGAAGCCAAAGTCTGGTCAGCTTGGCGGGGGGGTGTGTACTACAGGAATGTTAACAATCAGTGTGGGTTTAACTTTAGAAGCCAGTGGATAACCTATCAAAACAATAAATAGCTACACTGCCCAAGTCGGTACAATTCAGTATCCAGCATGCTAAATCTGGAATTTCCGCGGAGGTAACTGATCGAATAAACCTGATCACATAAGTCAATTGACTTTTCTGGCTCGTTGCCAGTAGATCAGGCAGAGAGGCTGAAATTCGTGAGCACGCTAATGGAGCTGAAGTCATTGCCTTGGAGTCCTATCAATCCACAGTAATCAGGACAACAACGCAATCCGCATTTATTGGTCGAGGAACGCCTTGGTTTCACCACACCGTTATGGGGTGGTGGTCTGCTGGCGCACGAGTTGCTTGATCTTGCGTCATCGTGGAGGAAGATTGAGAGCTCTGACAGAGTCTTGGTGCAAACATCATGGTCGTGAATGCTTCGTTGGTCGGCACATATATATCACCCTTCACAAGTTCTGCGTCCAAGACATGTCCAATTCGCGGCGGGTTGCATTTCTCATAGGGCCCCAATCTAGGTTTTCGTCTCACCCCCCCTGGTCCGCGACGCGTTCCTGATCCTTACACGGTTTCATTAGAGAGCCAATTTCGGGGCCTGAGCTTCGCCATTGTGAGTAACTGTTACAAAGGCCCAGATCGGGTATCATACTGTAACTATAAGGTCTTTCCGTAAGGGCTCTTGTGCATCACTTGTTCAAATCTATTCAAAACCCCTGCTAAGGTCACATCTGGGTGACGAAAGAAAAACGACAAGATCTAGGCTTACAATACTCACAGTGAGAGAATTCCAGAAATAGACATCGAATCCCATATGTGGCTCTGATGTGCGGGTGGTTCCTCGCATTTCATGAGCGTCAGATTCAGGGCACGTGGACCCCTGAGCCTGACTAGAGCTTTATCGCTCTTCTAATCCACTCGCCACAGGTCTCATCGTTGAAAATTGTAGTTCTATAGAGATTACACGCCCTAAATCTAATCAGAACATTGAGAACGACTATATCGCAAGTTCTGCAGATTTCCTCTTCTGTTGCCTGATGCTTTTTTCCGTGCGAAGACACTGTTTTAACGTTGCTCACCCACTTTCGGCTCACCCCCCCATTCGGCCCACCCCAAAATCCCTCCCCCAAATATCATACCCTCAATTCAACCCTAATTCTCGACCCGTTCTAACGCAACGATAATGCAGTCCTCTGAGTCACTAGGTAAATTAGGGTCGCTGATTTCATCTAGACTATCCTCTTTATCGCCTGCCTCGATTTGGGCCCTGTGGATAGCTTTAATGTCGGCAAACTTCGAATTCGGACTGATCCGGACCCTCTTCTTCTTCCTAGGCCGTGCCTGTTCTAGCTGTTGTTCTAGAATCTGTATCCTACGTTCCTGGGTAGCTAAGAGGTAGTCCTTTTCCTCAAAGCCCTTCTGAACCTTACGGAATAGAAGCCGTTGCGTATTGGTAGGTTGACCTAGCCTATTGAATTGGGCTAGTTGGACCTGCAGTTCAACTGACTTCCTAGGGGTCGACCACGGAACTGCAGACGTAGCTGTCTCGTATCCCTCGATAGCCCTAGACCCAATAGCCCTATCTATCATAGGATCAGCTGCCCTAGCCGCGTTGTTGGTGTTCTCAAGCAGTAGAGGGCTAAGGAGGGGCCGGGTCATGGATACTGGCCAAAGACCTGTTGACTTCCATCCACTGCGTATATTCTGGGCTGAAAAAGCTGATTCCCTGGCCTTCCTATAGCAGGATAGGAAGTTCCTTTTGCCTGCTACCGTAGAGTCATTCCATTGGGGAAGATATCCAAGCTGCTTCCTATAGGCTGCCTTGAGGGGACCAAAGACCGACTGGTCAAGAGGCTGCAGAACGTGTGACGTATGGGGAGGTAGAAATACCAAGTGGATATTGTTGCTATAGCAGAGATACATGAATTCTGTTGACTCATGGCTGCCGTGGCCGTCTAGGATTAGAAGCCTAGCTGTTGAGGGGTCGGTTGGTTGCGTGGAAGGGATGAAGATCTCCTTGAGCCAGAATATAGCTGTATCGTTATCGGTCCATCCGTTTTCAGTTGCAGTAAACTTCCAACTGCTATAGGGCTGTAGGTCTAGAGGAAACCACTGCTGTTGGACTGTTTTTCCTTTGTATATAACCAAGGGAGGCACTGCAGTGCCTGTTGCGCTAACACACTCAAGGATAGACGTCCAGGCCCTCGAACCAGGCTGTTTTTTGCGTAGATTCTGGGCTTCTGCTAAGCCTAGAACTAGGCCATTTGACCCACGGCCCTCGAGGATCCCAGTCTCATCCATATTATAGCGGTTGACTGGTTGGATAGCCCTGATCTCAGGAATGGCTAGGAGACGGAACCAGTTCCTGATTGCGTCAGTTGACGCCCCATTGATACGCTGGGAATCTATAGGCCTAGCCCTTTGGACCTTAATAGAAGGGTTTCTACGTAGGAAGGCTTGAAACCAGTTCTTTCCGATCGTCTGGGGCCCCCCTCGTAGGCCTAGGATACGTTCTGCAAATTCCCTGACTTGGGAATGGGTCGGTGGAAGCCCTAGGGCAGCCTGTATCCGTATCCAGTTGACTAGATGCTTCTCCTGCGTCGGGGATAGCTTCTGCTGGCTAGAAAATGCGATATTCCTTGGTTGTTGTCCCTGTATACGGTTCCGTAAGGTTGTCCATGGGACCCCCCAGGTTCGGGCAGCTGCCCGGATAGATTGCCCATTTGTGATAGCATCTAGAGCCTGATTGACCTCGTCTTCCGTATATTTAGTCATTGCTGATTAGAGTAATAGCCTTTGAAGCGTGGTAAAAAACGGATAGAATTTGGTTGAGATATCGTAGGTTGAAGAGGGTAGGTCGAAGTGGCGGTGGGGGATTTTGGGGTGGGCCGAATGGGGGGGTGAGCCGAAAGTGGGTGAGCAACGTTATGGCAGAAAGCATATTCTGATCAATGGCCGTCTCTAGCGTGATAATAACCAAGTTCAGTCCAGTCTTCACAGCTTCACTGTATACCATTTTCGGCTTCATACAGCGCCCGTGCACATGGAGGAGCTTGTATCCTTTCGAGTCCAACAAAACCATGTGTTTCTCGACTGCTTGTTTGTTCATGTCAATTGTGCAAGAATAATCTCGCATTTCTCCATCTGCCCATTCTTTTATGGACAGCTTTGAGAGATCTGATGGGGCGAGGTCCTAAGATATATTAGTCGGACTCTAGTTTGAGAAACCGCCTCTTCGTTACCGTCATCTCAGCACCGGCAACGCCCGTAGTCTGAATAGGTGCATCTTTCTCAGAGCCAGACGCTTGGGGCGCCAGTGCCATGGGGTGGCGCCCCGCTGGCGCACAAGTTGCTTGATCTTGCGTCATCGTGAAGGAAGATTGGGAGCTCTGAGCCTTGGTGCAAACATCATGATCGGGGATGCTTTGTCGGTTGGTATATACATGCCCAGCTTTACGAGTTCGGGCCCAAGACACGTCCAATTCGTGGCGGGTGGCATTTCACATAGGCCATTGTTGAGGCCCTTGTCTCAAACCCCATGCTCTGCATTCCTGAGCCTTACCTGGTGCGGCTATAGGAATAAGGGCAAGAATATGGCCCTCTAGCAGTCAAAACTCAAGACGTATCCTATTTTCTTCCGAACAGTTGTCAGACAATTCCTGTTTGCAGGACATCCACGACCGAATCCGGATCACCGTAGGAACAGCCGGATCCGGGGCCAACGAGGTTTACACAAGGACAGCCAGAATCCAACCTTGTAGGCAAGAGGGAAAAAAGGACGAAGAACAAAAAGAACCTCTTTTCTCGTGATAATTAATCTCCCCTCCCAAGACATCCCGTACGTCTGACAACAGTACAGTATGGCATAACAGTGCACTCTCGCGCTTCATCACCGGGTCATGGATGGTGTCATGTGGAACTCGATGGCCACCGGAGCCTCATTAGCCGCTTCCATCTTGGGAGACTTTGACTTCCCTTGTTTACCTTTGGCACTATCCAAACATGGCAGAGCGGGATCTTTTGTGTTTTCTATCTCTCAAGAAGATCTGGCAATCTTAACAGCCAATGAAGAACAAGAACATTAACTAGTTCGAGTTCGTCACGGCCATAGTCTTCATTCCCGACAACGCCCTGGCCATAGGCTATAATATCTGGAACCCGCCGACCTTTATCCGCCGCTCGGGAGTCTTGCTGTTGTCAAAATCGCACCACTGAATTCTAGGATCCCTGTTCAACCTGATCCCCGCCCGCGTACGCCACGATAGACTGCCGACTGGCGATTATAGCTATCTTTGAGGGTCTGGCTCACGCCGCCATCTCTCCTTCGCTCGTCCGCTCAATGATTTAAGAGACTATAAGCATTATGGTACATGCCAGAGCATACGAACGCATGGTGCGACTGCTGAGCTGCTCCTCCAGATCACGGGTCCACTAGTTAGCTACGATCTCGTTAGCAGGCCTCATTCGACGACGGGTGTACGAGACCTTCGCTGCCGTCCACTTCACTCTTGAATGATGCGCTGCAGTGTCAATCCATCACACCGTATTGTCTTATAGACCCCCGGATGTCTGGGCCTCACTTGGACCTAGACCATCCGGCTGGCGCTCTATCGCAACATCCGGCTCCGCTAGCCGTCCAGCAGGGCCTCCATCTGCACCATCGCCTTCAAGCTTAAGGACAGCGACATACCTCTCGAGTCTAGTTTTCCAACTTAGCGCTTCATATTCAAGGTCATAAGTTCATAACGCTTTTCCTATGCCTTATAACGTGATTATTTAACGCCGTTATAGACTCTGAATAGCCGATCAGGGCCCTCGACTGTTTAGGATCTTATATGTCCTTGGCGCAGTATCGCGGGCTAGAGAAACCAGCCATACTAACTGTGATATATCCGGCTCGTTCTTGAAGAGGGGATGCTTAGACATGTTTAGTAAAAGTAGAGAAGTTGGAGAGAAATGCGAGTCCAACATTCTTTAACTTTGCAGCAGATTCGGTCATTGTCATCATCAGGAAATCGACGACTTCAGGTGACCAATTTCCAGGCTCTCGTGATGCAGGCTGGCCATCTAAGATGTATATCCCGGTGAAGTGACTCATTATTTGACGCAGAGCTTCTACGTCTTCATGACAGGCTTCGGGGTTCTTCTCGGAGCAGTGTTCGAGATTTGCTTCTCGAGTTAGCGCATATTTGCATTATTGGATTCTTCTACTCACTGATTTTGACGACCCCAAACCTCGTTAGCAGAATGCTAGATCTCGATATTGAACGGTGGCAGATGCCCTTTTCCTCCAAGTGGGCCAGACACTTTGTAACCTAGACGACTATTACCTCCCCTTCTCCTGCGTTGGGGGACAAGCAGGGAAGTGTAACACATACCTGGTGGAGAATGGCGACTAGTTCTACTTCGTTTGGCCGGGCAATTACGAGTTCATCCAGCGATATCTCAGCATCCTCGAATACGATGTAAAATGCTCCGTCAAAAAGATACGAGTCGTGGTATTGGAGAATGTTCGGATGCTTCAATAGTGATAGCAGGTCAAGCATTTTTCTTCCCTTCTGAACGGGATAACTCCGAACAAAGAATAAATCTCGAGTTAATGGGATCTTGCTCACAATCGTGCCGGTTTCTCCTAGCCGAAGGTCATACCGTTTTTGGTAGCGATCCCAAGGAGACCTCGTCTTCGCCGGTGGCTGAAACACATCAACAGAATCGGTAGTGGTTGCTTCTTGGGGTACAACGGGGAACCTCTTTTGCCATGGCTTGAGCTTATTCCTTCGGGGTTCAGGTTTGGGGGCCTCGGGGGTTTCTATAAGCTTGATCGGATTACCGAAGGCATCGGCCCGTTGATGACTTCCCGGAAAGATGGTCCGTCGGTTTGGGTTATCGGCAGCCATCGCGTTCTTTCAGAAAGCAACACGTTTAGTTTTGGTCGTGGTTGCTATCATGGTGGCTCGGGGTTCTGGCGTAAATATAGTGGCTTACAGGAGCCCAAACGTGTCCCAAAAGGGCCCCAAGGTGGCTAAAGCTAGGACCTAATTGTGATTCTAAAGGAGGGCCCCAATCCAGGTTCAGGTCGCGCCGAGGGCATACGCGGCAATTCACGGGGGAATCGTTGAGGTACCGTATCTGGGCCTCATAGCCATGGCTAAAAGTCGACTCCTGCATCCATTAGAATACTGCTTCGCGATGACAACTAACGGCTACGACTGACCTAATCCTATTTCCCGCCATGGATTCCATAGAACAAGAAGCCGTTGATAGGTTCGAGAAACTACTTTATGAAGACTACAGGGAGTTCTTTAGAGGAACAGTCCGCATCAAATTCAAACATCTTCGATTCGAACCGGATCCCCGAAGCACAGCTAGTGATCCAGTGGGGCATGGCTGCCGCCAGCCGAATGAAGATGTCAAAAAGATTCTGCTACAAAGATTTCGGGAACAGAGAATCCTTCGACTCGCGCCGATCAATCACATACCTGCTATCATCAGCCCCCAACTCCTAACCGAGGCAATCGAAACTTCTCCGGGACTACACTTGGGTGATGATCAACAGGTCGACAAATCGATTTCAGAGCTAATACTACCGCCTGGTGCCACCGTTACTTGTCTTCAGGGCATTCATCGGGTTGCTGCTGCGAAGGAACTTTTGCCGGAACGGAGCTGGTGGTGGGTCGTTGATTTATTTGATGAAGGTATGCGTGATGCCGGTTTGTTTCATGGCGTTCATGCTAATCTATGGCAGGCTATAGGGGTCACTGTTGCAAAACCCCCAAAATCACTGCGAAGGTGCCAAATTGGGTTAGCGGTGTTGCGAAGCGGCCCCGCAGTACATTGACATTTGTACCTCCGCTTGAATTCCTTGATTTTTTGGGCGGCTCGGAAGAGCGGTCACGGCAGCGGGTCCGCAGCGGACCAGCAGAGGGCATTTAAGTTCCATTCAAGGCGACATGCAGCATCATGTGACAGTCAGATTGGATACGAATACTGTTCAATAATCCTCATTCTCTTCCTCCACTTCCTCCTCTTCCTCC
>NMXI01000123.1:0-39110 GCA_002851675.1 Verticillium nubilum
ATATTCCTTGGTTGCGTTCCTTGTAAACGGCGTTGAAGGGTAGCCCTCGGAATTCCCCACTGTATGGAAGCCTTCCGGATAGATTCGCCGTTTGTAATAGCCTCGAGGGCCTGGTTGACTTCATCTTCTGTATATCGAGGCATTGGTAACTGAAGTAATGATATCCTGAATTTGGAAGGAATTGGTGCAGAATTAGTAAAGATACGTTAGGTTGTAGAAGGGTGGTTGGGGTGGCGGTGAGGGATTTTGGGGTGGCCCACATGGGGGGGTGGCCCGTAAGTGGGTGAGCAACGTTACTACTTTGGCCGGCACGGCCTCCACAACATCCTGATTTTGGATCGATTGGGACCTTCCCTGGAGGACTTGTTTGACCGTTGTGAGCGGAAGTTCACCCTGAAGACCGTGGTCATGATTGGAAAACAGATGGTGCGTGGCGCTGCATGGTCCCGACTGTTACTGCGATTCACTAAAGTCTTTAGATATCGAGAGTGGAAGTCTTGCACAGACAAGGGTTGATACACCGCGATATAAAACCCGAGAACTTCCTCATCTATGGACCAGGGACAAAACATCCTAACAAAATTTTCCTTATCGACCCTGCCATGGCGGAGAACTACCGATGCTCCAAAACTGGGAACCATATCCCCCCCGGCGAAGGTATGGAGCTAGTGGGAACGGCACGGTACATGAGCATCAAGGCGCACCTCCGAAAGCAGCAGTCACGACGAGACGACCTCGAAGCTATCCTCTATGTGCTCCTCTACTTCATTAGGGGAGGCTTGCCATGGCAAGGCTTGAAGGGACCTACCAAGAAAGTAAGGTACGACAAAATTCTAGAAATCAAACAACAAACGTCGATCGACAGCTTGTGTAGTGGTCAGTCTGCGATGTTTGTCACAAGCCTCAAGTACGTTCGTGGCTTGGGGTTCAAACAAGACCCGGATTACGAGTACCTTAGAAACTGTCTCGCCAAAGCTTTAGAGATGGATGGAGAGGCCGAGGACGACAGGTACGACTGGTGTACATGGCTCGTCTCTGTTTCTCTATCTCCTCCCCCATCTTCTGGTCAGACTCCCAAATACGGCGGACCTACTGAGAAAAGTGCCGCCTTATCTCGTACTGCATCCGGGAGCCAGCTTGGGGAGGCAAAGGGCACGTTCACGGCCATAAAGACGGGCGCTTCTCACTGGCTTGCGGACCCTTTATTTACAGCACAGTCCAGCGGCCCCGCGAGCCAAAACACCTTCTACAATGCAAAGGCACAAGCAACACTTAACGAAATCTTCCAGTATGTAGGACCCTTCGTCCGTCAGCTCAGGCGTCATCAAAGGGAGGCCAAGAGGGGTTTAAAGGTGGCGCAGCTAGGCATCACCATTTACAACAACATGGATCAGGCCTGCGACAGGCTTGAGAACACTCTGGAGTCCTACGACAGGCTTCTGGAAGCTTTGGAGTCCGTGGGATTCCTTTCGGAGAAAGCCAGTTGGGACTTCCTTCGCAAGGCAGGCAGTGGCCACACCGCAGGCTTGAAGAAAGGGCTGAACGGGGTTGAAAGCTTGGCCGAAGGCTGTTTGCAATTGTCGGAACAGGCCGGTAATGCGACGCTTGATATCGGTGAAAAGTCGTTCGACATTGCCGGGAACTCAGAATTGGAGGTCGACGACGCGTACGCTCATCCTACGGCTGAGAGACACCAGCAGACCAAAGCGATTTTCGACAGACGAAGCATGAAAACATCAGAAACAAACGAAGGGCAAAGGCCGGGAACACCTCAGGAGAAGGGTCACATCCAGAAACGCGGGCATACACCCCTCAGCCCTGGACCGCGGCCGCACAAACGACCATCTCACGAAAGTCTTTCCAACCGGGCGCATGATGGATGGCTGCGCGGAGATGGGAGCTACAGGGCAATCGGCATACTCCCGGCGAGAGAGCACAACATCAAAGACGAGGACAGGGGAGGAGACGAGCAAGTGGATAACACTGGGGGTGAAAGACATCGGTAACGTCCATCTTATGATCGGAACACTTAGTTCTCCTATATTGCTTGCGGTCGCCTCTTTTCACAGGGGTAATAGAATTTCAGTATGTCATTTCGTTCCATATGACAAGATAGAGCCTTGCCGTAGCGAACTCTGCATATCATTCGTGCTTCCGAGTTAAGTACCGGCGCAGTTCAGTGGCCACGGACTACCCGCTGGCTTACCAGGCGCGACCCATCGACAGAGCAGCCTACTACACCAGAAGGAATCAGCCCAGGAATAAGCCAGAGAGTTGAAATGGCCTTAGCTTCATTCAAATTGAGTGCTCGAATCATCTTCCATCGCATGACAACTGGCTTGCCATAACTGCAGCATTGCGACCGATGACTGGGTGTCCGGATGGACGCGACCAAGCTTCTTCTGTCGGAGATGAACGCAGCCTTGCATTCATACAAAAGCATCCTCTTTCGACTTTGATCGTGCAAAGTGAACGCGAGATTGTGCATGCTGGTCAGCGTGTCGGGATGGTCGGCCCCGAGCTTTGTCTTGCAAGTCTCTATCACCTCCCCCTCCAGCTTCTCAGCCTCCTGCCACTGGCCCTGCTTCCTGTATGTCGACGCCAGGTTGGCTATGCTGGATAGCGTGGAGGGATGGTCGGCCCCAAAGGTAACCTTTCGTGCTTGGACAGCCTCCTCCCCTGACCTCCCCGCCCGTGAATACTCATCTACCATCAGCATATACCACGACATATTTGTCAGCAGTTCGCTCCGGTTCTGCAGATTGCCTTCCTCTGCTGGTATCCCTGCTACTACAGGTTCGACATGGGGTAACAGTCGTTACTCCCTAATCGAGCTTCAGTTTCTTCTCATACATCACCACATGTAGCGCCTCGCTGTCAAATTGACGCGCGCGTATCCTCCCCACGGATGGGCCTCGTAGCTTGCATCTTGCGGCTGCAAACCCGCGTTTCCCCGCACTGTTAAAATACTCATGGTCCCCTTCGGCAAGGATCATATCCTTCCATCAACATCGCCCCCGGGTCCTCCGAAAAGGCCGTACGATGAACGGTTAGCCAGCAAAGCAGCGTCTCGATCACCCTCAGAACTTCAAGTCAAAGACCAGCTCCCATGACCGGCCTCTCCATACACATCGCCCCCTTCCGAAACCCCTCCTCAGCGCGTTGTCCTCTCCGAACATAGGCGGTGGGCCTTCAAGAGCTACCCTAGTACCAAGCGTGCGACGGACTTGAGACGCACGAACCCGACATGGCCGATACATACGAGAGTTTTTTGTCGAGTGGTCTGGTAAGGACGGCTCCATCGCTGTTAGTGGTACTATGTTCGGTGTTTCTTCGCAAGTTCTCAAGGCTTGCTTTGGTACTCGACTCCACGTTCCTGGTTTACGATGCAGGTCCTGACGTCAAGCCTTACAGATCGGACTCCTATTGCTCCTGCTGCCTCGGCCTCCCTGGTGATCAGAGAAGACAGCTCTTTCGGCCACTGAGTAGCTTCGCAATGAACGAACGTATCAAGATTAGGATCATCAATAGAGTACAAGGGAAATTAGAAGAACGCCTTAGTAGATGTCGTAGGTCTCCGCAACTAAGACAATTGAACTCTGGCCTCATTCTCTTAGAAGCCTAGACCTCTGCAGCATTTCACCTAATAGTCATCTCCATGGGCCAGGCTGACCGTCTCCCAAATGGCCGGGCGGTCCCAGATAGTGGCACCGGCTGCGTGTCCCCACGGAAAGGTAAGGCAGACCTACCAAAAGGCTGGAGGGGCCTGGCACAGGAGCTGGGGTGCCTGCCATGGAAAGATTTTCTGGAGCTAAAGCGGTTATCGCTAAATTTGCTGGTGTTCATAGCACGATCCTGTAAGATGTTAGACAGAACACGCATTTAGAGCCTCGGGCGGCGGACCTCTACCCATTGGTGAACGTCTGACCTGTTTTCCAGGGACGGTGGCCTCCACCAGAGTGTACGCTCCACGAGAGTGTACTGGAAATGCATGAGGTGGGGTGTCACCGAGGCGTCTGTGGTTGATTGACTTGTCTTGTTTCAGGTACATTACGCGACCTCCAGCGCGTCGTAGATGAATGAATCCCGATAAGCACCCTTGCCAGAATAATCTGTCTATCCGGACCAGATAATCATGTAAAGTGGAGCACATTCAAGGTCATGCTCACGTATTTCTACCTCGGCCACACCTCTTGGTCCTGCGACATGGAGACTTGATGGTCACTTCAATTGCCTTACACTTCCAGTCAAGGAATGTCTATTTGGGGAGCTGCACAGCATTCGATAGGCTACAGGTGACTGTTATTTTAGTGGGGCGGATCTCGCGTTTAGATGTGGTTATGACTCAGCTTTGACGTGAAGGCATGAAGCGAGTGCTCAAACATGCTGTCATTAAGGGTACATCACAACAGGCCGCGGCAAACTGGTGGCGATCGCGCCCTGCTGCACTTTCGTGCGATTCGTCTCTGCATTAGCGCTATTCAACTCAAAAGAATTGAATAGGTTCCCAGGCGATAACACGTGGAGGTTGCAGAGTCCGACTTCGTCCCCCACAGGTCACGACGCGGTCAGAGGAATTTTAACCCCCCCCCCCCCCCGCGGAAGAACTATTTCCCCTGAGACCGATAGGTTTTGCTATTCCGAAACAGCTGTAAGGTCACATGATGTAACAAGTACCACCCAACGGGCCCTTTCGTGCCCGCAGTACCTTCACCTTTTGCCCGACATGACGAACTTTGACAACTACTAAGTGCTTTCCAACCGACAGTACAAGTTCCTGTGGTGATTATTATTCATTCTTATCCCACTTTCTGTGAGGATTTGGTAGCTAATTTGGTGATGGCGAAGAACATTCAATCACGATGCACGCCCTACCCGTGGTGACAGACGCGACTGAAGACGACGACGACGTGGTCTATCTCTGCACATTTCCGTGCCGACAACGTGTGCCCGAGCCAGACCAAGCGTCGAATGCATGTATGAGCCATGCAGCCTGTGGAACGCAAGCCAAGCCACCATGTCAGTTGCATGGAATATCCGGCCGCAAAAGGACAAGAAGGCCACGTCGACGAACAATACCTACAGCAATTCATTACAAGCGTGTCTTTCTAGGCTATGCAAATCCTTCGGGACAACACGTGTATGGTTATTTTGACGGATCAGGGAAATTTTGTCGCGGGGTAGAAGTTGAATACCCCGGGATAGCTGCGGAGTTGATTCCTGATTCAAGTTTGATACGCATCCCTCACGGAAAGGTAGCATATCGCAAGAGTCTCCAGCAAAAGACGCATGAACAAGTCCGAGCTATGGTGCTTCGCAGATTACTCAGACCTGAAGAAGAGATTTGACCATTTGTTTCATCATTAAATGTCTAGAAGACTACGTCTGTGGAAACGGGATCACCTATTCTTGATTGACCTGGCTCGTCGGCGGGTACAACGATTTTCGGCCGCTCTCCGCCACGATACATCAAGTCAATACGACGTGAATAGCAAAAATATGTTTACCAAGGAGTCTATCCACGTGCCGGACTCCAGAGGACGGTCACCTACTCGAGGCCGGCGCCCGCGTCCTGGGAGGCGTCTTAGTCCTCGCGAAGCTCAATGCCGGGCGGTCAACATGCAGTCAGTCCCCTCAGTAATGGGGGGTGAAGACAGGGGCGGACTGTCCACCCGAGGACCTCACTGACTAGGCCGATGCAAAGCTAACAAATGGAGAGCGACTCACGGGTGACGGGTAGGGGCGGCATCTACCCTTTGATATCCCGAAACGCATCCCTGCCACTGACAGCTTGACTGTGCCTTGGTGACGGACCGTTTCCCTAGCTAAACGCTCTTGCCAACGCGGCGTATGCGTGGTGTCTATGCCCTCGCACTGGCGAGGCAGGCTGTCTCGACGCTATCAGCTGGTGTCGAAGGTGGCTGCATGCGCCCGGCTGTCAAGGCACAGCACGGCAGACGTCTCCTTCACCAACAACGTCCGGCGACCCTCTAGCTTCGTTCCCTCGTTTGTTGGGCCAGGGATGTGAGAACAACCATGAAAGGCCAACGGATCCACGGACCATGACTGATTTCGGTCCAACGAGACAAACGCTTGCATTGCAGCAAGGCAATCACGGTTGGCGCTCAGAGTATGCAGTACATTCCCAGGTCAATAGCGCAGCACCAATATCGATTAGGTAAGCCACTAAGCCTCCGAGGTACAGCCGTCCATGCCTAGTTTAGACCTATCATAGGGCGGCTCGCCAGACCATAAAGCAGAGGAGCCTGAAGTCTGGTTCACCAGCGTCCACCAAGCGAGATCCACTCATCCTTCCCACCGAAGTTGACTGCAGACCCTGCATGGCCGAGTGAAGTACACAAAGCCCATTGGCCAAAGCAAACCGAAGTACACCGAAGCTTTGCAGTGTCTCGGAGCACAGTGGAGCTCCTTACTAAAGAAGTGCACTGGAGCAAAGCAAAAACGGCGGGAGCACGTCAAGTGGAGTACTTTATGCCTGGTGGGGCCTTTGAAGGTGGAGAGTCAAAACTTGACATTATTGAGCCCAGATGTTGATCCACTCAGTGGACTCCAAAGGGAGGCACTCCGCATCAAAACATGGGTTTCATTGGGCCCAGTCTGTCTCTTTACTACGCCGAACCTCTCGCCATGACTGATCGTGTGCAATGCACCAGAAACGGGACCGAAGTAACGAGAACTTCACGAAAGCGTACAAAAACATGATGTTTCCAGATGTGCACCTGGAAAAAGATCCTCTGCACGGGGAAAGGGGGCACCTGCCAGCATGAGTTCAGAAGGTTTAGGGCGTCCAATTGCGGTGGAAACCATGATGATGCTTCTGCAAGCCGATGGGAAGTGGAACGGGAAGGATTGTGTCAATCATGTGCCTACTCTTCACCGCCTGACAGTGATTGATTGACTAAGCCAACTTGCATGATCCAGTTGGCCACTGCGCCACTACATTTACCCATTTATTAGTGACCTCACGCAGTCAGGAGTATGTACTGTAGTGTAGTTTGGCTTTAACGGGTCACTGGCGCCACGGGCTCATGCGTTTCTAGGTGCCTTGGCACTCTTCCACGCATTGAGGCCGTAGCGTCAGAAGGGTTACTCCCGCTCACAACAGGGAGACAAGACGGCTGTATATTGAAGGATTATATATACAGAGGGACGGTGGGAGGGAAATCGCGTCTTGACTGCGTGAGAGGTGACGAGGCCATTCGCAGGATGGCAAGCAAGAACAGAGTTGGGTTGAGTTGGACAGTGGCGCAGGCGCCCTCGTATTTCAATAATCTAGATTGGAGATGCCATCGCGAGTCCAGCATATCATTCTTCCCGCAACACGCCCGGCAGAGAGATCCATATCGGTGCTGTTGCAGCGGGACCCCTGAAACCACGTGAGTCTAGGTACCTGCGAGGAGCCTCCACGGCGGCACGACGGAGGTTGCTGACAGGGCTGACGTTCAAACTGGGTCTCCACCTATGTCAGCAGCTAGCTGGTGCACTATGTGGAAGGCCCGTGAAGATGAGGACATTGGTGTGACAGCCGGGGTGGACAGATTCCGAGCCAAGCGCAACCGTTGACAGTCATGGCCATCGTGACATCGGTGGCGGGCGATGCCATTCAGCATCACGCCTCCTGTCCCCAGGGCCATTCCGTCTGATGTATCGAGCGCGCCGAGGCACCATTGCGGACGGTGTTTGGCGTCATCTGGTGTCGGGACAACGCGCCGTCTGAAGCATATCACTGAGCTTCCGGGCAGTCACCATGCTTGGCGGCGCAAATGATACGCAGAGGTCGGCATCAATCGTGTTCGGGCGCGTGTTCGTTTCGGCATCGCAAAGGTGCTCTTGGTCGTGGTTTATCGGGGCTCGTGCGTGGTTCATCGGGCTCGTCATGGTCCGTACGCAGAATCTGTCATCTCGGGAGAGGCCCTCGCGCGCTACTGATGTTGCAAGTTGCGGAGACAGGGTGGTCGCATCTAACCTCAGCAAAGCTCAGGCCATTCATTTATGGGACGACTAACACATGGGCGCCCCGGTGCTCAAATAGAGTTTTGCTAGCCGGGCAATATCAACTGGCTCCCTGGTCAGCGTCGCGTGATTCAACAACACCAGCCCACCTTTACGCTCGACCCCTCGCTCCCTCATTGGCGCGTTCCAACGCGTGTGTCTCCCAGTTAGGTTAGAGGTGCGTAGAAGTTGGGGCGGGGGACTTAGTTATCGAACTCGCCTCGGTTAAAATAAGCCCCGTTCCGCACTTATCCCGAAGTAACTCCGATGCTGGGGATGGAGCAATCTGTGGAGCGGACAACTTGATCATCTGTTGAGGCGGTTCCTCGAAACAATCCCCATGCTCCTAGCCTTGTGAGGCTTCCCTCTTTTTCTATATCTGCCTCTATAAGCCTACGACAGTCATTATGGAAGAAGAACTTGCAAAATTACGACAACAGCTTTGGAATGAGCAACGCCGACGCGAAGAAGCTGAGGGTCGTGTTTTGGAGGAGCAACGTCGCCGCGAAGAAGAGCAACGTCGCCGCGAAGAAGAGCAACGTCGCCGCGAAGAAGAGCAACGTCGCCGCGAAGAAGAGCAACAGTACCGCAGAGAGGCGGAAGAACTTGCGAGATCATCACGACCACTGACACTTGAGAACTATCTTGAGGCTTGTCACTCCCTCAACCGTGCGATTCAGGTGGTGACTGATCGTTCGCTGACCACGCAAGGCGAGACGACGAATCCTGCCGGTCGGATTTTCCCTCGACGAATTATCCCCTGGGGCGATTTCGCGACGAAACAAGAGGAGATCTGGGACCAAGTCTCCGCTGGCCATCCGTTCGCCTCCCAGCCCGTATTCCCAACCCACCATCAGTTGGAATACGTTAGGTCATTGCTTAATCCTGTGAGCAGTGAGGTTGGGCTTCGGGATTTTGAACGCAACGTTGTCGAGAACTCGGTTCAGAAGCTGGTGGACGAGGCATACAAGGATGTCCGACTACGAACCAGTCTCGGTCTCCAGGGAACAGTAACTTTCGAGAGCCATACGAATCTGGGCGGTACCGACGAGCCCATCTCTGCGCCCATGGAGCACATGTCCATTAGCGAAGGCCACACTGGGGCGGCAACCTCGGCCCCGAGGCCGCCTGCTCCCAAGTCCCGTCGCAGAGCAAGGGGAAAAGGTGGCCCTGCAGACCAGTTCTGTATTTACAGGACTTCAGATGGACGAAATGTCCCCACTCTCGCAATCGAGTACAAGGCGCCACACAAGCTGAGCATTGACGAGGTTGTGACAGGTCTGGAGTCAGAGATCCAGCCGACACGAGATGTTATCAACAAGGACGGCGAGGGCTTCCCCTTTGCGTCAAAGTCACTCGCTGCCGCCGTCATCACACAGCTCTTCTCCTACATGATCGGCAAGGGCATTCAGTACGGATACGTGTGCACCGGGGAGACGTTCGTCTTCCTTCACATTCCCGACGATCCAACCATTGTCTACTTCTCTGTATGTGTGCCGAACCTCGACGTCCTGGATGACGACGAGAATAGGCTTCATCGCACTGCTGTCGCCCAGGTTTTCGCCTTCATTCTCCGGGCCCTCCGAGCAACTCCCCCGCCTCTGTCTTGGCACGACAAGGCTGCTGGCCTCGATACCTGGGCTGTGGAGTACGACGATGTGCTGAGGACCATTCCCGAAACGGTGCGTAAGGGCAAGGAGCCTCGCGCCTCTCCTTACAAACCCCAGCGGTGGCGGGGCTTCGAGCGGTCACCGATCCGAACCCGTTCTCGCTGCCGGCCACCGGATGAAAATGCCGATAGTCTAGGCGATGACGACAACGATAATGCAGAGGCTCCCCCCTCCCCCACTCCAAATCGACCAGTGCGTTCCAAGGACAAGGGGAACATGTCGACAGCGACAAGTTCAGCCAGGGATCCAGGACAACGCAGCAAAGGAGACCGGCGGCAGGACCAAACGACGCAAAAGACAATACAGGATCGGCCATTCTGCACTCAGCGATGCCTTGCCGGAGTAGCGTTCGGCGCCGTGATGGACGAGAACTGCCCCAATTTCGAAGATCACGGAGCCAGACATATCGACCGACCGGAGTTCCTTCGTCTCATCCGTGATCAACTTGCCAAAGACCGTGGTCCCGATGCAGACTGTGTGCCTCTCTACCTGTCCGGGGCGGTGGGGTCGCTTTTCAAGGCGCGACTATCCTCCCATGGCTACACGCTCGTTGCCAAAGGCGTGGAGAGCTTCGACCTGGCCCTGCTGCGGCACGAGAACGACATATACGATCGAGTTAAGCCCATCCAGGGGAAGCACGTCCCGGTATGCCTCGGCAGGATAGATCTGATCCTCCCGTATTACTATGATGGTGGTGTATTTGAGCACTTCATGCTTCTCAGTTGGGCTGGACGGCCTTTATTCGAGTGCCACGGCCAGATCGGCAAGCGGGCTGTTGTCAATGCAGTTACCACAGCCTTTAGGGAACTGCACAAGTTACGCGTCCTCCATCACGACGGGAAACCTCGCAACATACTATATGATGGAGGCAGTGGCCGAGTTATGATCGTGGATTTGGAACGGGCGGAGCCCTACAGTTGCCAACCTCTCGGCCCAATCAGCCCGAATGGCCAGGCTCGGAAGAGGAAGCGAAAGGTGGAGAAGAAGCAAGGAAAGAATCCCTTTACAATGGAGTTGCGATCTGTGGTAGAGTGTGTCTCGAGGCTGGCAGATTGAATTAAGCTTTGGTTGATGCACCCGGTTTCCAAGGCCGCCTAGCAAACTGGCACAAGCATTCCTTTCCCCATCACGTCCCTGGCTAGGTTGTGCTGCGGTTGTCGTCGGACTATGCGGACATGAAGTTGCCCATAGGACAGCTTAGCGTTGTTCCGATTGACGACAGCGGGAACATCACTGTTGGCGGCAGGAAACCGGGCTCGCTAGAAACCGTGCTGACGAGGGATCAAGCCAGCAGGAGACAAGTCAAAATCGTCTCTTACTGGCGCGGTCTCTTGCCGACGTAGTCCCCAGCCAGCGTGGTTTCCTGCCCCTCCTGGGATGATGAATCTTGAGCCCGCGCACGCGACAGCAAAGACCGATCTGTACTCGCTCAAGAGGCAATCATCCACTGGTCCCCAATCAAGTTCCTGCACCCAAATCTCGGGAAGATTGACCCCGACATCAAGACCTAATTTTCGTCTTTCTACCTCTCCTCTGGCGTACGCCGAGATGGACCGCGCGCATGGCACGAAGATGACCTTGACTTTCATCCAGAATGCGCTGGCTGTCTGCATCGCCAGGTGGATGAAGGCTAGAGATAATCCCCTAGAAAGATTCGCGGTACCTTTCCCATTCATCCACCCTCAATTCCGACCATATACCTAAGGCTGGGTCAGGTCCCCAGGCAGCGGCTTTCCGTTTCCCACCACGCGTCGGGCAATGCTGTTCACGGTGGACTCGACGTACGTGATCTCGGAGGTTCTACTCCCGTAGAAAGCCGTTACCGGGGACGGAACGGTTATAACCTTCGTGGAAGTAGTGGAAGGGCTTGTCGCCGTAGCTATGCATCGTATGTACCTCGCGCTTATATTAGAGGAGACACGCTACGGAGAAGAATGGTGGGCCGTCGTAGGAAGGATGGCTATATCGAAAGGGCTTAAGGTAGGCATCTACGAACTTACTGCCGACGAGCATGGGTTAGTTAGTCGCTTAGGCTGCGGGAAGAGGGTGCTCAAGAGTAGTTACACTTTAGTTTATCTAGTCGGTGATGACAACCCGCCTACCCCTCCTATAGACAGTAGAAGAAGCCATTAGAGGCGGGTCGGGGGTCCCTATATAAAGCATGGGTACGGAAGGACTCGTTCTGGGAGGCCGGGGGATGGTTCTTGTAGGACCCGTCGATGGCGGCAAGCTCACGGTTGGAGATGAAGCCTAACTCGGAATCTTGTCATGGACTCGCGGATAGAGGGATCAACGCCCAAGGAGAGCTGTGTGGCGGACTGTCAGAGAGACGCACGAGCCTCGCAAGTGCAGCTTTGACTCTACTTATCGTTGCCTGTTGGGCTGCTGGAGTCCTCCGCAGGCGTGGGGGCGGACCCGAGCGTTTCTGCCCCAGGGGGCGATTGGGCTTCAACCCAAGCAGCCAAAGACACGACCCCTCTCGAACGGGGTCGACGTCGAGCTCGTGGCTTGGCATGAAATGGCGCTCCATCGCGATGGGGCGGACTCTCGAAATCCAAGGGCGTGGCCAACTGTCGCTTCGAGGTCAATGAAGGGCGGTGGATGCGGGGGTGAGTGATTTGCGGCATTCGGGCCACTGTGAGTGAGGTGGTCATCCACTGTGAGGTGGTCATCCACTCAGAGGTGGTCATCCACTCAGAGGTGGTCATCCAATCCGAAGTGGTCATCTACTGTGAGGGGGTCATCCCTTCAAAGGTGGCCGCGTGAGATGGAATATGCACGCCTCTGCTTCGTCCAGGAGGTCGAGATATCTTATCGCACGGTTCGTTATATCTCTAGGCTCCACCAAGTCCCCTAGCAGAAGCAGGTGCTGCCTCATCCCGACTCGACTAGGGAACAACTGCTCCTAGCCAAGATGGTATGGCAGTAGGTTGCCACCACCAAGCGGAAATGCACCATCACACCGTGGCACTTGTCGCATATTTAAAGCTTCGCGGGCTGACGGCCGGCAGAGAGACCAGATTCGGCGCCGCAGCACGCTGGTGGGAGGCCTCAGAGTCGGCTGACGGTCGGTATAGTCTCGTCGTGGTTCAGGGGCTTGGCAGGGAATAGTCTGGCCGCTCGATGCCGTCCGCCTAGTGAGTTAGCGCAGGAAGTGACAGGATGGACGGTTCGCGTATGCGTTGCTGGCCCGTGTATGCTCCCGTTTCGCCTACCGCCTGCAGACTCGGGGAGTCGTTCGGACTCGGAGTCCTGCAGTTGCGCGTGCTGCGCTGGTGTTCGAGGTGTTGAACGCTGTGTCACCATCACGCACTGGCGACTGGTGGTTGGACAAGACCAGTGGCAGAGGTCATCGAGAATACGGCCGCTCGCTAGGGCCAATGAGACCCACTTACTCTGAGCCTCTACACTAAGGATGAGGGGAGCATAGGTTCGGGAGCGACCGAACCAAATTCCTCGAGATGACCGCAAGGGTCATCCGCCCGACACGTTGCTCCCCAATTCGAGCTTCCCGTTTCTTCTCATGCATCACCACGTGCAGCGCCTCGCTGTCAGGTTGACACGCGCGTATCCTCCCCACGGATGGGCCTCGTAGTTTGTACCTTGCCGGTTGTAAACCCCCGTCACCCCGCACTATAAAAATACTCATGGTCCCCGTCGGCAAGGATTATATCCTTCCACCAACATCGCCCCCGGGTCCTCTGAAAAGGCCGTATAATTGACGGTTGGCTAGCAACAGCAGCGTCTCGATTACGTTATAAGAGACGGGGAATATTTTGTTCGGCAAACCTAGGGTCAGGGTTTTGCGTGCCGTGTATCTGCCTCCACTTCTCTTGCTCCTCCTCATCCTCCCTTGCAAGCTTATCAGATTCGGACCAAGCTATCATCACGACCATCTTCCACTCGCCGAGAGCTTCACCTGGATCCCGTGTCCTGTCTCGCTCTTGAAGGACCTTTATGAGTCCGTCTTTTTCATCCTGATCTAGTTCAAGTTTACTGAGAAGCCAGTCGAGCTTCTGAGAGTTATTGATAGCCTTCTCATCGACTTGCTCGGCCGCTGCATTGAAGTCTGCCATGAGGCGCCGGATACGGATCCCTTTTACTACAGTAAGAGATAGATTAACGCATAAGATAAACATAACTTCGCGTCGTGGAACAATCGGTGTAGTGCTCACACTCTGGGGCTGGGGGTATGGCAATAGTATATCCAGGTGATAGTGGAACAGGAGTGTTCACGCTTTCGTTGTCTTGACTGTTGGGGCCGCCCATGATAGCTTTAGCCGGCGTGGCTAGTAGTTGGAGAAAAGTAGAAAACAATTAATAACGGTATAGCTGAGTGTAAGCCTAAGCTGGGCAGGGGGGTATGGGGAAGAAATGAGAGAGACATCGCACAGCTAATTAATCTAGTGCAGAGCGGGAGGGGATGAAAGGTCTTTTCGTCTGCAGCTGTCTGCGGTGGTCGTGGCAGGATTATGCTAATCTGACGTCACTACTATAGTAGTATGACGTGCGTCATGGGATCAGGTGTAGGAATGAAAGCGAGATAAAAGTCTCCTTGGCGTATGCGTCATGTCTGTCCCAAGCCTTGCCGTAAATCATTGCCTAATTAAGACCACTATCATAAAAGGGAATATGTAAAGGTTAAGAGGAGTGGTTATACTCGCGTAATATACTCTCAGAACTTCAAGTCGAAGACCAGCTCCACGACCTGCCTCTCTACACACCTTGCCCCCCCCCCGAAACCCCTCCTCATTGCGTTATCCTCTCTGAACATAGGTGGTGGGCCTTCAAGAGTGGACTTGTGACGCACGATCCCGATACATATGAGAGTTTTTTGTCGACCGACCATCAAAATGGAGGCCCGACCTGCAAAATCACGACCGAGAGTGAGATCGAACCGGCCTAACGTCGGCATAAGTGACCGCCGTCACGTATGCCTCGTTTCTCGACAATGAAGATCCAAATGTGACACTCAGGTTACGGTGCTTAGCTTAGAGCTTTGGTTGGCAATCCTGTTTCGTCTCTCACCACACCTTCATCCTCTAGGATCAATGATGCAAATACAGCCCACCGGATACAACAGTGATGCCCTTTCTCGCCCCTCCCGTCGTTAAGGGCCATTTCAGGCCTTTTTTACCCACCCCTGGTGTCAGCATCCGAAAGGACATATTCCTGGTGGGCTTTAAAGGCTGAGAGCCAAATCTTGACATAACTAAGCCCAGACGCTGATCCACTCAGTAGCCTCCAAAAGCAGAGGCACTCCATATCAAAACATCGTTTCGTTGAGCCCAGTCTGCCTCTTTACTCCGCCGAACCTCTCGCCATGACTGATCGTGTGCAATACAGCAGAAAACGGGACCGAAGTAACGAGAACTTCACGAAAGCGTACAAAAACATGATGGGTCGGTGTGACGAGATTAACGATCGCTACGATGTAGACATCTATGTCCTAATGCGCCGTTGCAGTAGGCATTATGAGTATAGCTCCTTAGATGAGCCTTCTTGGCCAACATCACGATCCGAGGTGGCAAAAACATATCCTGTTCCTATAAAAAAACACCAGCAGACTTTGTTCATCGACGGAATCGAAGAAAAGAGGGTGGGGGAAAGAAAGCCAGGACGGAATTAGAGCCAGTTCTGGATGGCATGGAGTGGAAGGAGCGGGAGCAGGCAAAGGAATCTTCTAGAAGCCCCACTACTTCACTTGCATCCGACACTATCCAGCTGAGCGCGCAGGGTGCAAGGGATCAGGTTGCATCCACCACGGCTGAGTAGTTTTTCGATAAAGGTACTGTGCTAAAACGTCTGTGACGTCGGCCTGAGCAACTTGAGCGAGTCCTAGGACCAGAAGTTCGGCGGCTTAAAGGCGTCCTCGGACGAGAGATTGAGCAGGCTAAGTGGGTCCTAGGACCAGAAGTCAAGCGGCCTCAGTGAGTCTTAGGACTAGAATTTGAACGGCCAAAAGGCGTCTTGGGACTGGACTTGTCCTAGACCCTGTGTGTCCCAGAACGAAGAGCGTGCCAGGACCACGGGACAAGAGCGTGTCGAGGATGTCCCAGGGCCAGAAACGTCCCAGGACTCGGGATGTCTCAGAACCGGCAATGTCCTGGGACCAAGTGCCGAATTGGCCGTAGAAGCGTCCTAGGACCAAAGATCACTCGCCCGTAGAAGCGTCCCAAAACCAAGAGTCGAATCGGCCTACGAGTGTCCCAAGACTAAGAGCCAAACCAGCCACAGAGGTGTCCTCGGACCAAGTTACTCGCTTTCACGCCCGCATCACGGGTCTTAGCAACCGGGACGGATGACAGCTAGTGATTACAATCAACGGTACAAACAATGTGGGGGTCTCATGTCTCATCACGCGAGGAAGTACTCTCAAATCGTGAACCTATTGCTAGCAAATTCAGAGTCTCTTCTAGATACAAGACGTAGTCCGAGGACTGGAAAAGGACAAGAGACAGGTCTCCTCGCGTTTCAAGAGTGCTGAATGTCATCGTCGTTTCGCGTACGTGACCGTCGCGTGCCTAGTTTCTCAGTCAGTGACAAATCCGACTCAAAGGGCCAGATCTGGACTTTGGTTGATGGACCCAGAAAGTGGGTCGTGAACAGATTGCCCCGCTTTAACATCTGGATAGCCGCCACTGCAGCTAATGATGACCTCTCTCGCGACGAGGCATCCTTGTCAACCTGGTACGTCAACAAAGAGCCAGATCTGGCCCTGTTCGTACGCTGGCTTGAACGGTGACCTCGTTTTGACCTCCCAGTCCCTGCCTACCACACGCCCCTGTAGCTAGACTGTGGTCCCTAGACTGTGGTCCCGTATCGACCAAGACCTCTTTGATGACTCTCCTGGAGGTCAGCCTCTCCTGGAGGTTAGCCTCTCGTGGAGGCCACCCTCTCCTGGAGGCTTGCCTCTTCTGGAGTTTAGCCTCTGCTGGAGGCCACCCTCTCCTGGAGTTTAGGCTCTCCTGGAGGTCAGCCTCTCCCGGAGGTCAGCCTCTCCTAGAGTTTAGCCTCTGCTGGAGGCCAGCCTCTCCTGGAGGTCAGCCTCTCCTGGAGGTCAGCCTCTCCTGGAGTTTAGCCTCTGCCGGAGGCCACCCACCTCTCGAGGCCACCCTCTCCCGGAGGTCAGCCTCTCCTAGAGTTTAGCCTCTGCTGGAGGCCACCCTCTCCTGGAGTTTAGCCTCTGCCGGGGCCACCCTCTCCCGGGGGCCGCTCTTCCAGAGGTTAGCTTTTGGTGGGGGCCACTCTCTCCCAGTGGGCACTCTCAGAGACGACCGTTCAATTTTGAGGCTTTCGTGTTCGCGTCTGACTTGGAAGGGGAGCCAATTCGCCGCAGGGCCTCGTCGAATGCCACTGTCGCTGCGCCACACAACCAGAGTAGATTGAGGCTTGCGCTACAGACGCAGTCACATGATCACGCGTCCAACACGTCGCACGAATTCGTCTATCACCTTGTTTATGGATAAACTGGACACCATCATGATCTTGCGACTGCGCGGGCAAATGACAACGAATGATCAACATCTACAGTAAAGCCCCAGGCTTGTGACCTCGGAACATTCCGATCATTTGTCTACTCTGTATTCCATCTGGGCTCTCCACATCCGCTAACTACGTGACCATCAAACAGAACCCAGTATTCGAAGCCCATCGATGGACGTCACCGATCCTGCCTACGGTCTAGCACCCGGAAGTCCGGCGTAACAGAATGAAACAGGCCATCCCGACAAAGCTGTTACCATTAAGACAACGGGCCACGAATCACCCGCTGTCCGATTTGTCCGGTCTCGCCGTCCCTTAGCCTAGCTGAAAGCTCACGGCGTCATACACGTGTTCCTTGTGACCACAAGATTTATCCTAAGGTTCCGCCACCTTTGCAGGTGCAAGATGGCAGATCCGCTGTGCGGTGCATCAGAGTCCCTTGCCTTCATCACCGCGACTGTCTAGTCTATTGAGGCCCTTTCTAGGGTGCAAAGCTTCTTCCGGGACCACTCACGGATGCCCGCTATCAGCAAAAGGAGCTTGGAGGTCTCGGCTGCGCCCTCCGGTTCTCCTCGCTTTCGCCTGAGATTCTGCTGTCTAGCAGGTGCTGAGTTTTGGCCACTAGTCGTCAGCTGCACCGCATACACCGACGGCGCCGAAGCTAACTTGCGCCACTCGCCGACGGCACACTTTGTGGAAACTGACGCCAGGGCTTGACGAACAAGCGTTTGGTATAAAGTGATCATCTTCATGGTGATCAGCGCTCCAACATAGCCAGCTAGAATTTCGACAAACAGGCTCCCATGACAGTCCCGTACGCTCGTCCGGCAGGTGCTGCGCGAGTGTAAGACGATGACACCATCTACGACACAGGGCCTCGATGACCATCTCAAGGGGATCAACCTTACGTTACAAAACCCCCATACTAGCCGCCACTCGGTATTTACACCAACCGACACCCACCGACTCGAGAATGAACAAGAACGTACAAGGATGTGTCTCGAAACATGTGCGCAACGGCTTGCCGACATCAACAAGCTGAGGCTTCGGTCTCTATCGAACGGGAAGCAGGCCAGCGAAGACGCAGAAGGGCTTTCAGCTGAAGCCATATCTTGGGCTGATACCATGACTCTTCTCGCCTTGGGGGAGTGCAGCGAAAGGTTGAACAGCGTGCTCCTCCGTCTACGGGCAAACGATGGACAAGACACACGACGCCTGTTTGCCGGAGAGGCTCCAGATGTTCGTAAAACTGCCCCAGACGCCGATGGCCAGTTCCGGCGACGTGCTTGTGAGTCCCATAGCACCATGCACTGCCTCGCCGGCCTCCTTAACACCGCCGAGCAAGCATCACATCGCGGAGTCCACGTGGTGGAGGACGTGAAGGTGGGGATGGGCGGGCAACAAATGCTGATCTCGTCACTTGATCACCTGTTTGAGGCGAGGCGCATCACTCTAGACGATGGGGCAGTACAAGTGATCATGTCAACCTCGGATGCCTCCATAGAGGAGTTCTTCAGGACTCGTGTGTAATGTAATAATGCTCGTTACGTCTCTACTTCTGTGTGCCTTCTGCGGACGCTTTCACGGCAGCTGGAGACTTGCCGTAGCCAAGATCCTTAATACTGATCCTTCGTCAGATACCTTGTGTGGTTTCGCTGCCTTATGTGGTCGCGTAGGTCTGGCCGCGTGCGTCGTCGTGTGCTGTGCTGACGGCGGACTCCGCGACACCACAAGATCGCTGGATGTCGAAGCTCTTGGTGGGTTCAACAGAAGCCAAAGCACAGACCACCTGCGCCAGAGGTGAGAGATACCCTGGCATTATTGGGCCAATTAGGACGGCCCCTGAGACCAACAGCCAAGAGCTTCGTTCATCTCGTCACAAAGCTAGCAGCCTGACTGGCCTCATGGTGAGGGAAAAAAGCGCTGTAATATTTCCTCGCGGCTTTCCCGTGATTACGACTGTTTGTACCCGCGCGGCAAGCTCATCAGTGATTCTCGACCCAGGACAGAAGAGCCCAGCCAGCCCTCTGCCATAGCAAGGACCACTGGTGGCTATATCAGATTGCAACCGCCATCATCCCCCCTCGGTCGACCTGTCGAATAACGAGATCACCTTTACCTACATTCAAAATGGCCGACCCTTTGAGCATCTCCGCCTCGATTCTTGGTGTTGTCACAGCTGCCATCGTGACGACAAGGTCCCTGAAGGAGACTGTTCAGCGCTTCAAGGACCGCGACAGGAGCCTGCGAAGGCTCGTGGAGCAGCTCACAGACCTCATCACTGTTTTGGACGCACTGCATGAGGTAGCGCATGTCGAAGCATCAATGCTAGCACTTCTGGAAGGACCCGTCGACCGTTGCCGTCAACTGTGTCACGAATTACAAGCTGCCATGGAAGACTTCAAGGGGAAATCAAGTATGGGCTTTCGAGACTGGACAAAGATGGAGTTCATGAAGGGTGACATCAACGAATTCATGGACACTCTTTCGGGATATAAGTCGACAATTTCAGTCGGACTTGGCACAATCACATTGTATGTTTTTTTTTTTCAGTGAGATGAAGTCCGACTGAACTTTTCGTTACAGACAAATGTCCAAAGCCACCCAAGACGTCCTTGAGCGTTATAGCGAGATGGTTCAAGATACTTCATACGACCTCAAGATTCATCTGCAACGGATTGACGAGAAGATGGCACACTTCACCTCTGAAATTCCAGGCATCTCCAACATCGACCTCAAAGACGAGCGAGCAGTGACCGCGCATTGCATTCGCATTTGCGAGGATGCTCAATCTTATCTTGACTCTTTGGTTGACCGAGAACGACGATCGCATCTTCAGACACCACCGCCGCATCCTGCCACGACTGAGCCTACTAGTTTCGAAGCACATCGGGAAACACGCAAGGTCCTGGGCGACAATCGCGATAACGTCGCCGAGCACCTCGGCCGTCTTCGGGAGCGCTTTGACCGTCTGGTATCGGATGGGAAGACTACCAGCGACCGTGAGACAAGTCGTTTAGAACAGGAGATCAAGGCTTTGAAGGAGTGTCTGGAGGTGTGCGAACTTGCTTCTGGTGAGGTATCCCGTCAGAGAATACACACGATTGGCGAGGTTGTTGCCGATGGCGATAGCGATCAGGTCGTGGTCACAACCTTGGCCGACGTTTTCGATGTCAAGAAGGCGCTATCGAAGGGCAGGTCGGCGCAATTGATCGGTTCTATGACGGACGAATCACTTCGCCAACTGTCGCAAGATCGATATGGGAGTCGTTTTGGATCGTCGGCGCGGGTTGAAACCGATGTTGCCGCCTCACATGCAGTAGTCGACAATCCAGGGACTATTCGTCGCCTCTCGCAACAGGCAACTCTCGACGGCCAGCGACGGGAACTAAGCTCAAGAGCGAGGGCATACCCCAATGAGGTGAGGAAAAGGGCGACGGAAGGAGACAAGAAGGATGCCGAGTAGTGTCGTGAAGGTAGCTCTTGATAGTAATGTCATCGATATACATGCTGCGCGACTTCAGAAGAGGATGTGTGTCAGTGACGGATACGATTGCCCTTGTGAAATCAAGGTCGACATGAAGCCCTATGCCTCCTTCGCCCGATGTCGGTGGCATGGTGCAAGGCCTCAAGCTGGGTCCCGACCATTGGGGTTGCTGGAGTCCGAACAGCTTTCGGTCAGCGGACACAGTGCCTCCTGGCTCCCCACGCTACGTGTGCTCTAGATCTCGACGAGAGCGCTTCAGAGAGGGGCTCTTTGCATCTGTTTGCGCCTAGCAGAGCCAAGCCTGTGCTACCATGGTATGCTAAACTCCGTGACGGCCGCCGGCAGGGGCTCAGGGTCGGCTGTCGGTCGGTGCCGTTGCGTGGTCGTGGCGTAGGGCTCGGCAGGGAAGAGTCTGGCACTGCGGTGCTGTTTGCCTGGTAACTTGGGTGGTCGCTGGTAGGATGGATGGCTTGCGAATCTATTGCTGGTCCGTGAATGCTCCGTTTCGCCTGCCGTTTGCGTTATTATCGAATCGTTCGGCCTAGGAGGTGGAATGCCATCGAGCCGCTGAAGCCCGAGCTGCCGGCATTCAAGGTGTTGAAGGCGGTGTCGCGCAATCACGCGCTGGTAGCGTGGCTGTTTGACATTACGTCGACGTCGGCTTAGTAGCGTCACAGCAGCTAAGGACACGGGAGCGCGGGCCAATGAGGGCCTACTCGCTCTGAGCCTCTAGGTTGAATAGTCGGTTCGGCAGGGGCCGAACCAGATCCCTCGAAGTTTAGCCGCAAGGATCACCGTCGACACATTGCTCCTCCATTCAACCTCTAACGTGTCTGCTTCTACCTCACCAGTGTAACGCTCGCTGTCAGCCTGGCGCGCGTACTCTCGCCACCTTATTGGTCTCGCTCTCTGCGCCTTGTGGCCGGAAGTCCACGTTTCGCCTTCCCAGGCATGGCGACTCGGTTGTTCAACTAGGTCAAGTCGAAGCTCGGCTCCTCGCGACCGACCTCGTGCCTCTCCACCTCCTATAACCGCTCGTCGGCCGCCTACCCTTGCCGAAACCTCAGTGGCAGGCTCTAAGAGCGGCTCTGGAACCAAGCCTACGACAAGCTCAAAACAGACGAAACCCGCCTAGTCGAGGCATGCAAAAAGAATCCAACGTCGGCCGCGCTTCGGGATGGAGGCTCGACCTGCAACACTCCGACCGAGAACCAGATTGATGCAGCCTCGAAAGGAGCATGGCAGGAGGTGGGGCAGCTAGTCCAACAAGGACTGCTAGGATGCGGACGTCAAGCAGAACATCAGCGACGGATTGAGGCCGCGTTTCCCTTGAAGGGAACAGGCCGCTCCGGAAGCCGCCCTCGCCTGGATCGGCGTCTACTTTGCCTTGGAGGCTAGTTGCCGCCACAGGTTCGCGACTACCCACTGACACTCGACAGATATCCTTCAGCACACTCATCCAGCTGTACTAGAAGATTCTCCTCTACCACCGCAAGCGGCTCGGCGTCTTCTAGAGGAATCTGATGATACTGGGCGACTGGCGCGGCCATCTCGATAACGGGCCGTCGTTTGCTAGTCTTCTCCAATCGTGCTTATTGTGGCTTTGAGTGAGCAGCACATCCAATGGCACCCAATGACTAATCATTGCCTCTTACCTAATCATGGAATCATAATTGGCCAGTTCAACTCCACTTCGATTCACTCCAGGCGGCTAATGGTTGGCTGTTGCCTCTCTGCGCCATTCATGTCTCCGCAGCATCTTTTGCCAGCGCAAGCTCAAACAGAGCCGTCAACGGCAACTTGCATGCAACAACCCCATTCCGCTCGTATCATGTTCTCGATTCCCTCCCTCACCTGCTCATGGCGCCGCCACAGAAGCGCAAAAGGCAATCAACCGGCGACCTCCGTCCCGAGAGTCATCCGCGAGACCCTCCAGCGAAGAGGATCACAACGAGAAGCGAGCTTGAATTCGACACCTGGGCATCTTGGGAATATCCTCCCGAGTTTTGGGACAGACTGTCAAAGATCGATCTAACCCGCAGAGCTTTGAAAGAACTCGACCGACGGAGCAGTACTCGACGCTCTGATCCCCCCCCTCCTCGAGCTCCGCCGAACGGACTCGCCCACCACTCCGCAAACACCGCAATTCCCAGGGACCTTGCTCGATTCGCGAGGCACGGTGGACCAGACTTGCGTGACCTAAGCGGAGTATGTAACAGGGCAGGCCCGGACTTAGAGGCTTTTTTGACATATGTACCAGCACCCCGAGCCGACAACGATACGTTCCGTCCCTGCCGTCATGAGTTCCAGCAAGTCGTCGCGAAGTGGCGGTAGCAAGTCGACAAACCCACCATCCACCGTTCCCACTTCGGTCACCAACAAATCAAAGAGGTCAACGCCCTACAACCGCGATTTCGAACTGCATCTGACAGACCATGGCGTTCACGCAACATATTCGTCGCAAAAGCCGGATTTGGCGGAAGTCACAAAGGCCTTGACAGTAGCAAGGTCGTCACTCTCGCCGTCCAAGTTTTCTGATGGTGCCTTTGAGGCGTTCCAGGAAAACAATGCCCGGGCTAAAGACGAAGACGACGTGCTGGCTAATGTGATCCCGGCCATCCTTGGTCCCAACCAGACCATTCACCCATCCGCAAGAAATACGATATTTGGGAACCTGGAGCAGCTCACAGACGGGACAATCGCACCCGCCAAGCCAGACATTTACTACGGAACGTATCCCGAAGAACTTTCTCGATCTGCTCGCAACGAGCTCGCTCGTCACATTATCCCGTCATCCATGCAGGACAAGCCCATGGCGCCCAACTTCTTCGTGGAAGTCAAGGGTCCGGATGGCAGCGTGGCTGTTGCAACACGACAAGCTCGCTACGACGGGGCGGTTGGATCTCGTGGCATGCACAGCCTACAGAACTATGGCAGAGAGGAACCACAGTACGACGGCCGCACTTACACCTTCAGTTCGACATACCACAACGGCCAGCTTCAGATGTACGCCCATCACCCCACGGCGCCGAACATCGAGGGAGGGCCGCCGGAGTACCACATGTCTCAGGTGAAGGCTTATGCCATGACGAACGATCGCGACACCTTCGTCCAGGGAGCTACTGCATTCAGGAATGCGAGGGATGTAGCAAAGCAACATCGCGACAGTTTCATCCGAGCTGCAAACGCCAAAGCATCCCAGGAAATCGTCACAGCGCCGCAAGATGACCCGACGAATCCGATTCAGCCTCGTCTCGACGACGAGAGTTCGGACAACTTCGTCGATTGTACAGACTACCCTCTCCTAGACACTCTCGACCAGCCTGTCCTTGGGGCTACGGACATCGACGAATGCAGCCAGGCTTCTGCACTGCCCGAGCTAGGCGATTCAGCAACAAGCTTTACATCTAGCTTCATGTCAGGCTTCACCGCCGATAGTGCAAAGCGATCAAGGCAGCCACTTAGCCCTGACTCGAAGTTTGCTGCCAGAAGTCCTCCATCTAAGAGTCGAGCCCCCCCAGGTATTAACAGACGAACACACAAGCCACCCGTTATCGGTCTGTCGTCCACAGCAGATGTCGCGGAGCATTTGTGGGTAAGTACCTACTGGCTCGGGGGACAAGTCTGCTTCAGGGACGAGAAAGAGGAGATCAAGACTGATCGGATGGAATGGGCTCTGCAAACACAGGAGGACGGGAGTTTCTGCTTTCGCTGGCAAGGATCCACGAAGCAGTCCGTCTGGACAAAGACGCTGGCGACGGATGACCGATCGGATGAGACTATCAGCGATTGATGTTTAGTTTCCCATCCAATACACCGTGATGACATGAATGCGAAGCGACCCAGTGATATGCTGATGCTGGCCGTCGGAGAAGCGGTCCAAGACATAGAATTGTCATCCAGAGGCGGTCGTACCTTTCATCCTGCCATGCCTGTCATGCCTGTCATGCCTGTCATGCTTTGTCATGACAACTATCGCGGAAGGAGGATACGCATGTCTGATGCAGCGCTTCGTTGGTGGGGCGGTCAGCCAGGCGGACGATAGCCCCAGGTGACTACACTGATGCGTATAAGGGAAACGTGTCTCAGACTCTGCCTCCATCCTATTCACCCAGGAGTCCAGTCAGACCATGCTGACCCGACAATGACAGGCGCAGCTGTCTGCAGCTGGAGCCCTTCAGGATGATTAGTTTCAGGCGAGTCAGGACTGGGACAGTGCCAAGGGTCTCGTGAGGGGAAAGACAGATGAATCGATAGAACGCGAGAATTCGCCTCGACAAAGATGTCGACATAGTAGCAGAGCGTGCCTCGATGGATGGGCTTGTCCTGAATTGTGGTCGAAAGAACGAAAGGCAGGTTAGCAAACGTGCTCAGGAATGGTGGGGGAAGAAGTGGCCGAGTGTCCAGGGATCTAAAATTAGACACTACTGGTTCACGGGTCGCATACGGGGGCATTGCTAGTGAAGGAAGTAAAAGATTTCGAGGTCCAGATTTAGGTGACACGTAGTCCCGTCCGCTCCAAAAATAGCACTAGCTACAAAAGGGATATCACACACTAGAATAGGTCGGCCTCATGAAGGTGAAGGAAATGGCTGCTGATGGACCAGACCAGGCGTCACGGTGTACGTACGTTCCTCCCAGAACATGACTGTGCCGGCGGTAAGAGCTCTAGGGGTTAGGCACGGCGATGACTAGGAGTCATCGTCCCTCCAATGACTGTCAAGGAAATCGTAGAGTACTCAAACGTCCTCTTTCAATGACCACTATGGCTAAATTCCGGTTCCAAAAAGGGACTTGGCTGGCATAGAACGTGCCCGGAATCGCATCATCAAATCGTAACAGAGGTCAAGACTACGGACAGTGTTTTGTGCCACCTCCGTATCCAATAGACTTGGATGCTTGGCGAAGGTCTCGAGGACCATATCCCTCATGGCTCGATCCTCGACTATTGTCGACGTGTACACCTCCTCCGCTGCCCGCAGAAAGTCAGGAGACATCTAGGACAGTTCCGCATCCCCCCTAAACTTTTCAAGAGCCGTGCTCTTCAAACTCTGGATGTCATATTTCTCGGCAAGTGCATACACCCTTGCATGTATGGTCAAATTGGACAGCTTGATCGGGTCAATGCCGAATTTTCCCACTTTCTTCGCCTTCTTGTCTTTTTTGCGAGACGTTGATTTCGGAGAATCAGGAGCGGAGAATGTGAAGCTGGCGGCTTCCGTGTCGGGAAGAATCGAGTGCGCATCGTCTTGATGGGGGTAGTCGAGGTGGTAGAGGTAATGCATCATGAGCCTCACAGCCAGAGGATCGTCGTCATTGAGGTATATTATACCAGTATTCCCTTCCTTGAGTATAGTTAGCGGTGCAATAACACTAGAGTGTGCGTGCCAACCTTGAAGACACCGTTGCACGCGGTAGCAAAGAACTGCGACCGCGGGCATACGATGGCTCTGTGTACCTGACACCGGTCGTCCCCGCAGACGATCAAGAGGTCGGAGTAGAGGCCGCCGACGAATAGCCTAACGGATCAGCATAGTTAAGCCCACAGCGTTCCTTGCATCGTACCTTTGGAGCGAGCTTAATAGCTCCGCTTGAGGCTCGACGGCCATGACGAGGCGCTGTGACCCGAGGCTTGTGGATTGGCATGGACTAGGTGGGGCTTTCCAGTGGACGTGTGGGACAAATCCTCACAGAGCCATGCTCCACGTGACGACATCTTGGGCCACGGATGTCTTGCTTCTACGGGGGGTTAGGCCCCTAAGATTGGATCTCCCTGCTGTAGTTCCGGCGGTCAAGGAAGCGGACGGAGGCCGTCGCCCATTCCCTCATGCATACCTACTGATCTTAAGGTCAAAACATCGTGGGTAGCCTCGGAACTACGAATCAGGGACACACCTAGCATATTCGTGTAGCTCTTATGCACTAATAATCGGGTCTCAGCCCTTTAAATGTGTGTCTATGAAGGTCATCAACAACATGAACGCACGAAATGTTCATCTGCTCCTGGTATCATCACCGCCTCTTGCGAAGCCTAATCCTCGGGGCGCCAACGTCCACCGGCAACCTGATTCTCTGTCTCGATTTGATCATCCTGCAAAAGCACATTCACGCATTCGTTTGAGATCGAAAGAGCTGAATCGGACGGACTGGGAGATTGTTGGCTACACCCAGACAGCACATCCCCCCCGATAACTTCCCGGTCTGAAATTGAACCTGACAATACTGGCGAAGAATTTTGCCTCCGGGGCGTCCGACGCTCGGGGAAGAATGCTGGGCTCCTCCTGATGGGAAGAGGGTACGACCGACTCAGCTCTTCCCTTGGGAGTGGCCATTGAGGATCGAGGAATGAGCAATACTCCCATGAGACTCCTTTTCGACGCACAAGCAAGTAAATGTCTGCGTCGTATTTGTCACTTACATCGTCGCATCGTCGCATAAGGTTGACGCATGTCTTCTTGAAGTTTTCGTTGCTTCGGTCACGCTTCTTCGAGGTTGGATCGGCCATGGCGGAGCGAAAGGAGGAAAGAATGCATGGCTCAAAATGTGGGCATGTTGCGCCTTTTAGCCTCCCAGGGGCCTGCCCCCCTTCCCCCCGTCCCCCGGAGCCTTAAAAGTACCTCTTGGGGTGATTGTATAACCCGCTTGGCAGTCCGTCAGAGGTGGACCAGCCCACATAACACTTGGGAAGGCATGTCATCGTCTTATCCTCGCGACCCGTTTTTGGTGATTCATGTCCAAACTCGTCAGCAAAAAGCTAACACGAGCGCAGCAGTGATGTATTTAAACTGTGTCCTTGCCATGTTACGAAGGTTGAGGGAACTATGAGTTAGCCCTTCCGGCGAGGTTGCGGCAGGAAGAATACCGACACTACGCGCCAAAATGAAGCTGGTGCGGTAGGACAGGACATGTTAGCTCTGCCGCTGTCATTAAACCGTAGATTTGTAATGTGGAATTGAGATGAGGTCTGCTGACACCTCCTAGCAGCAATGGTGAAGTAAGAGAGCTCTCGCCCCGTGGGGCGGGAGTCCGTGCTACCACCACCTACTCCACCCTAACAGGGCCGCGTTTTCAAGCGGTTGCAAACTTTTCGCAGGGGCGTCAGAAGCGCCACGGTCGCCAACAGTGGGTGTCTGGCCGTCACGCTTGAAATCCCAGACATGCGATCGAGAAGGCCGGCACTAGTCCTGGAAGGCCATATTATCGTAAGGGATTAATGTACTGAAAGTACCAACGTGCCAGTCGAAAATGGCACAACAGGCGTTGGTGCTGTAGGCGTTAACGAACCATGTGGCGTTTACTGAGCTTGGACCCAATATTCACTCGTCCACCTCTTCACTCATCATGAAGCAATCGTACTATCGCGAATCATCTCCTCAACATCATAACGAAAGCCGACACCTTCGAACGTCAGTCTAGATTAGCGCACCCTTCGAGAACTAGAGGCGATGCGACGATTGCGCTAGGGCCGGACCGCGGGATGAGCGAACGACTTGAAGATTTCATTATCCTTGCGCGAGACCATTGGGCTCGGTGGGGCGCCTATTTTTGGAACAGCAGCCATCGTTCGGCTGCCAGCGGACTCTGGTGGACTTCAGTCCCTCCTCCCAACCGAACAGCCGCTCCTCCCAATCAATGTGAATACCTTCAACTCAACGGAGCCTGGGGCGTCAGACTATTACTCAAAACCTAGGATTGGAACAGCAAGAAAGTTTTTAAAATATCAAAGGGGCCTTTCTCAGACTGCTCTCTGTGAGTCCGTGATCTATCCATGCCACCTGGAAGAATCGCTTTCAGTCCGTAGCATGATATCCACTTAAAATATGGGTCCACGTTAGAACTCATCGCCAGTCTGGGCAGGGATATTTACCCTAGTAGGGCTGGGATTACGACGGTTATTCCTAGGCAATCTGTCCAAGAACGGGGGACAGCCAGTTTGGTGGTAGTGATTGGTCCATGCTAGACGTAATACCCCGTGTTTTCAGCTAGTTTTCGATGGCGATCGCTCGACATAGGCGAATCATGATGGCAAACAGTCGGCTTTTCCGATGTCTAATACGTCACCTTTGCACCATCTCCATCACACTGTCGTAATTGCTCCTCAGCTTAAGCGATTACGGCAAGATAAATCTTCACATATCATCACTTTCTTCCCGCCGTTTCTTTCATTAAGCAACACAAAATGCCACAGTCGTGCAAGTTTGGTTTCTAGGTCATTCAATACCTTCCAACATATCCTTCGCCACTATCATGCAGCTGTCGTCCCATGATAGTTAACGGCCCCGCGATCACAAGCCTGCCACCTCTGGCCCATGCAAAATCAGCGCAACTAACGAGGTTGCCTTTTCTGCCACGAAGATTATGACATCCCGGAGATCTGGCCCTGGCTGTGCCAGTTTCAGCCTAGAACAGGCAGCTGTTAGTGACAACGGTAAATACCACAAGCGGCAGCGAATTGGTAATCAGCTTGCGTGCAATGAATGTCGCCGCAGGCGGCATCGTGTGGGTCTATCCTCTCTCTGTCTCTCGCCTCTGCCTCATCTCCCATCTGCTTCCCTTTCCATCTCGCCATATGAAGAGTGTCGCAATCAACTTCTTACCATTTATCCGACTATCCCAAGCTAAGCAGTAGAGTTTCCCGATGCCAGTGCGATGGCCAGCGTCCCGCGTGTCAAGCATGTCGAAAGAGATCATTCCCGTGTGTCTACGGCACCATGATGGCCACTTCCTATGAGTTACTGCAGCTGCTCATGTCATCTTACGAGACCGAAGCTCTGAACGCATTGTTCATGCTGAGAAGGAACCATGAACTTTCCACCATTATCACTGCCCTCAAAGACTCGAAAACCTCCGAATGCATTCTACGCAGCCAAGGCACCAACCCAATCCCCAGCAGCCCGCCTCCCTCAAGCCTTGAACTTGAACTCCATCAGAGGTTATCCCGTTGCGTATCCTGCAATCCACCCTCTCCAAACCTTGCTCCCTAGGCTCCCACACTTGGTTCAGGATCCATGCATTCTTGGGACCAGTTCTGCCAATCCTAGGTTGGTACATGGTTTGCAAACCTTACATCGAGACTTTGTTGACTAACAGAGGTTCGAGGTCTATCTTTGGAAACCTGTTTTCTAGCTACGGTACCCAGAACGAACAGTCATCAAGTGCAGGCTTGATGAGCCAGGAATATATGACCATTCTGGCCAGGACGCCTGCGGAAAGGTTGAAATCGCGGGTCCTGCCCTACTGCGATGAGAGACTACACGAGCTTGACATACGATTTTGGACCGACATCTCTCTGTCCAATGAGGGAGCTGTCAACATCATCAATTCGTACTTGATGACAGACCACCCTCTGCTCGGTGCTTTCGATCCTGATTTGTTCGTATCCGACCTGGTCTTTCACCAATCCAGGTTTTGTTCACGATTTCTGGTCCATGCCATCATGTACTGGGGCGCCGTAAGCTAGCCTTCTGATCCCGTTGACTATTGATGACACTGACGTGAGACAGCAAATGTGCACCGCCATGGATGAATCCATTCACTCACTGGTACAGAGCTTTGGGGACGAGGCCGAAAGGCTCTGGTGGTTGACCAAGTCATCGGATACTCTATGTAACATCGCAGGTGCCCAACTTCTAAGTCTGGCTTTGATAGGAGATGGACGAGGACACCTTGCTTCAACTATTTCCTCCGAAGCGTTTCGCATGGCCAAAAGAATGTTGCTGTTGCCTGCGGGCGAGTCTGAAACGTTTGAAGACAAATGCGATATCTCACCCGATTTGCGATCTGCGTCTTCTCACACAGCATGGGGCATATTCAACTGGTCTGTGTAAGTTCAATGAAGGCGATTGTTCAGGAGTAGCAGTGCCTAATTAGTCTAGTCTTCTCTCGATGTTCTACCAGCAGCCTGGCCTCGACTACCTAGGCTATCCTCCAGTGCTGCCTATCCCCGGTGATTTCATGGAGGCGACCAAGTTGCGTAACCCTACGAGAACCCAACGCACAGAAAGTACCCTACAATCTCAAGATAAAAGCCCTGCGTGGTACATGGGCAAACCCTTCGCGGCATTGTGTAAATTTTGGCGTATCCTACACGGTGTCACCATGGTGTATTATGGGGGTACTGTACACTCATCCGAGCCCATCGATAAGCAGGTCTCGGTTGAATTTGCTGAGCGTAAGTATCGTGAGCTTCTAGCTTGGATCAGCACGATACCACCGTCACTTAGGCGATCGGACGAAAGTCCTCATCATGTTACGACCTTCCAGTAAGTAAAGTCTGAATCATCACCCCAGACACGTCACTGAGTTGATACAGCATGTGGTATCACGCTGCGGTTTTAACCATCTTGCGCCCATTCATGCAAAAGCCAGTCTCTGAGCAACCTCCCCTTGCGACATTCTCCTCGAAGGAGAGCTCAGCTGAAGCTGCGTTCAAGGCGTCTGCCAACCAACTCAAGCGGCTGGTTGTCTTCTATCGTTTGCAGTGCCAGTCGTCTGCCTACACTATCCTCTGGCATTCGGCACTAATTCAGGTCGCTAACGCCGTAGTCAGAGACACTACAAACCCTGAGTGGCGATTTTACTTTCTTCACTGTGTCTACGGTTACCGAGACCTCTGCAAATCATATCGACTTGCCGAAGCTGTTGGCTGTGCCTTGCTCGCCGTCGCGCTACGCAAAAGTGTCATCTCCGGGCAAGAGGCACGAACTATTCTTCAGCAACTGAAAGAGCGAAGCCATCATCATCATCCTGGTGACATCCGGGCCCCATTTGTAGTGGACCTCGAGCTAGCTTTGAGTGGTTCAACTGCGGCCAAGGTCGAAAATCTCACCGAGCAATTTGAGGAACTGGCGCTGTTCCAAGAATCCATTTCTTCGGAGAGTTTGTCTGGCACAAGCACAAGTGTAGACTCTGATGGCTTTGAGTCGCCATCGTATTTGTCGGTCTTTTATTTGTACCCCGGCATTATAGGGTCTAGACTTGCTGAGCAAGAAATGTCCTGAATTCTTGAACTCAATATTCGATTTCGACCGTTGCCCAGGCGAGGCGACAAGGTCAACCCCTCAACTCCCGTCGTTCAACAGCATGTCGACTAGGACGTGATATGAGAATATCTACAGCATCACGGCGTGGTTGCGATGGAAGGTATGCAGTTAGTACACGATGGGTACTGTCAAGGTCTTGAATCTCATTGTGGAGTCGACTGGGTAAGGTGGTTTCATAGAGCGTGGTTGCTGAGGGTTCATATCCACATTTTACCTTTGCGGGTAGATATCGATGGTGACTTTTGAGGTAGGTTTTGGGATCTAGATCATTGCGCAGACCATTCATGGGTGACATGGAGGCATTCTAAAACTCGCAGACTAGGTTCATTGGTCCACGTTGATGTCTTGGGGAATGCCCGGGGTTTGAATACAACTACATCTTCACAGGTTATCTGGATGGCCTTGACAAAAGCATGAGCCGTATAGAACTACTCCACGCTCAGTATTGCTAGGTGAGTCTCTCCCGGTAAGTGAGTTACTCCATGCTCAGCACCCTATTATTCAGAGTCCAGCCGTTAATTTGATGGGTGGCCTGGAACACCTTGCCTTGCAGCAAATTGAAACACGGTAGACAGTTCTTGCATAAACAAAAAAACGAAATGTCCTTATTGATTTAGGCTATCATCAACCAAAGCAAGTCCGAACGAGGGTTGTAGAGAAAGTGAGCCTCTCCATCCTCCCTAAAACAAGCACAGCGATTTCTGAAGCACCAATTACTGGACCTCTTCTGAGCATTGTATGCTAATTGTGGGCTTAGAATGAGGAGACAGCCTGCTCCAGGAGATTGAGAGCTTAGTGACAAAGACCCCCACGTCGGCCGGGGTCAAAATACGGGCCCCTGGGTTCCTGAGATTTCCAATACTGAGCCAGTTCATCTAGGTACTCATCGCTACATAATCTCGAGATCCCCGATCTCCCATCCAAGACCAGCAATAATATGAAAAGAGAAACCCTACTAATATTACAAGGCGCCTCTGAACTATGCGCCCCATCTGCATGATCTTTGAACGGAGGAGTCTAGCTTATGTGCCCAGAACGTGACAGCAAGATTAGAAGTCAGTACAATCCCATTTCCGCGTCGCAGAGTCTGTGAGATCCACGGGGGTAAGAGATTCTTTGCTAGCATCCCATGTGGAGGAAAACGTAATAGAGGCTGCAAAAAGGGAACAAGGTTCAGTAGCCCGCAGGAAGTAGGACTCAGTACTTGTGGTAGGGTTTTCAATCTGTCTAGTGTTCATACCGGGTTTGAGCGTGATGGTGACTCTGTACGGCAGGAAATTGTACTCAATCAGACTAATCCATGGGCTTCATGCAGAGCGCACTTGCAGCAGGCCAGCTCAAAAAGGATTCTCCCTTCGAAAGCGACTTTCATCGCGGGCGAGCAGTCTTTCTATGCTTGGCGATACTAAGATGCACTCACGCTTTGCAACGTGCGAGGTCAATTGCAACCCCGTAGTAAAAGGGGTTCGCAGATCGCCACCATGCCCATAGCATGCGCGAGCTAACGTCGAGCTTCTGCGTCATGTAGGTCGTGGGGAAGGGGAAGAATTCAGACATTAAATACAAGCCCTCTCCATCTTTAATAACTATCGTCTTGTAACAATTAATACTCATTACCCACATGCTTAAGCAGAGCATGCGAAACAATCTTGATATCCCATCCGTACCTCCATCTTCACTGAACTGAACGGCAAGGACCAAAGGGCGGCGTGTCGCTTGGTCAAAAGTGCCTTCGGCACGTGGGTGCTGGTGCACTCCGCGAGACTCAACTCAACCATTGACCAGTTGCAACCTTACAAGAACTCTGTTATCAAAGCAGCTCGAGAGTGATCGTCTATCACAATCAGACATCAACTCAGCAGAGGGCCTCATAGATGTTCGTAAGATTCATGACTCGCCTCGTGTTGTGGAAACCCATGCCCCCAGCAACCAATCAGTTATTTTGCCCATTCCCCACCTACATCGTCAGTCACGTCACATCGCAGGGAACAACAAACGCTGTGCCTGGTGTGTGGGCTGGGTGATGAGCATCACGTCGTTTAGGGGGCATCAACGCTGCTGTTGCTGTGTTGCACGGCCTGAGGCCGATATCGGTTCCGTCTCCTGGACAGGCATGCGCTGGCTGTATAGTAGCACATCGTTCAGCCAATCCTCGGCTTCAACCTTATAGACGCGGAACTTGAGTTCAGAGAGCAAGGGGGCTCTTGAGATGTGATCGAGCTTCGCCATGGAAGAAAATCTTTGTCTCCTTTGTCAGTCAACTCCTAGAAGATAGAGGCAACTGGATTGCACGAAAGATGCTCACAGGTCCTCTAGGAGTGTCTTGGCCTCGTCAACTGTTTTGCGAGCTGGAGGATCGATAACGTTATCGATGGGATGAGCGCCCCGTACAATCTGTGTTTCACCAGGCTTGATGGAGTTGACATAAGTTTCGAGGAGACTGTTCAAGTTTACCTCCCGCATCCCACGAATGACATCCTTCAATTTGTCGTCAGAAAGAAGGGTCATCTCTCTGAAGTGTCGCTCAAGTAGATTGATGCGCCCGTGGAGCCTGTCGTTTTCCATCTTCAAAGCGGCCGCTCGAGTGACGCCCGGCTTGCTACTATAGTTGCATTCTTCGGTAGGCCGACCGGCCATGGCGGTACAAGTCGAGCAGATAAGTCGCCGACCGTCACATTTGATTCGCTTGTGGCGACACCTAGAGCAAGCAAACGTCGTCGGAGGGCCACGTTTCTTGGGTTGCAGGTTTGAGCGTGCGGATGATGCCTCCGATGCCTGCGACAGTGGATCAGTTTTTCCCACGAAGCTCGCGTTGGCGGCCGATAGCTTGCGGTAAGGTCTCATAGGAACTGATTGGAAAGTGACCTTGGCGTTGGACACGCGGTGAAGGCCTATTTGGGCGTGACGATAGGGAGGCGACGGATTGATGTTTTTGTCCCCGTTCTCCGCACTCGTCCTAGGTGGGGTGTGCTGACTAAAAGGGGAAAACGACTGTTGCCGATCAGGCATGGTCCTTTCTGCGACCCAGGGGTACTTACACCTGTGGGTCTGCAGAATCCTCATTTGATGCATTCATTCTCTAGCTATCGCCCCGGTAGTTTTCAATCCGGTTCACGTTGATTGGCAACTGGCCAATGGTCGTCCAGGAGTGACTGCAGGAAAGTCACATTTTGTACCAAAACAACAACAATCAATCCACTTCGTTCAAATTCGTGGTGACAACGACCTTGTTCTGTTATGCGGTATACGGGTTAAATATATAATATATGGTTCTGCCGCTGGGCGGTGAAGCCAGCGGGGTTGATCCAGGTCTACACTTTGCCCCGCAATTAGTTCTCAGTTCCAGCCACAGTAGCAATGAGGCTGTGGCTTTCAACCTCTGCTGAGTAAGGTGAAAATTAAGCCAATCGTATCATGTCACGGACCAGTTCAGACTGAACCAGTCTCAACGCGTTCGACATCTGGACAATCGATCTGAAAGGAGCCGACATCAATCGTTTTATCAATCGTTGTACCAATTGTTGTAGGATTCAAGGACGGAGGCTGCGCTGTGACGCGTCTAGTCGCGGTGGAATATGTCCGACGCGGCGGGAACCGGGAACGTGGCCGAGCCCACCGACCACGAGTCTGCCCCGAGTCGATCGAGTCGCAATTCAACACTCACCACCAAGGCGCACGACAACCTGCAGGCCGACGACGACATTATCTTGACGGTGAAGAAAACGACTAAAAACGGAAAACGGACCGCAACCATCATGGAGAAGGGCCGAAGAAGAAGAGCAACGCGTATGGAGACGCAACGCTCAAAATGATGCAGAAGGTGCTCGCCCAGATGGAGGACCTGCAGAAGGAGAGCAAAGAGCAACAGGCAACAATTCGCAAGAACTGCAACGCCTTCTTCTCGAAAGCCAGCAGCAAGATCAAGAAACCCGCCGGCAACTCCAGGATACCGAGCGACAGCTGAAGGAAGTCCGAGAGCAATTGGAGGCGATCATGAAGTGCCCAGGGATGATTAGTTCCACCCATTCCGACGCACTAGCGTCCTACCCCGCGGTCGCACGCACGCCGCCGACGAGCCAACCTACCAACGTACGGACCCTCTCTTCGATGAACACTACGCCTTCGACCTTCACCGACACCCTCTTCTGCACGGTTGACACATCTCGAGTGGAGGAAGCAGACAGGAGCAAAGTACATGCGGGGACCGTGAGGATGGCGGTGGAAAAGGAAATGAGGACTAGAAAGGAGGACGACAGTTGGAGATGCAAGGCGGTGACGGTGGATGCGAAGAATGCGAACAGGATCAAGATTGTCTGCAGAGACGAAGCAGAGCATAACATGGTCAAGCAAGCGGCCGAGGGGATGGAACTAGCGAGCGGCGTGCGCGTGTTCCGCGACGAGCTGTACTCGGTCAAGGTCGACAACGTCAACCGCACGGCTGTCCTGGACGAGAGCGGCACTATCCGACCGGGCGCGGCCTAGGCGTTTAGCCAAGAAAACGAGGCGACGGTGGCCAAGATGGCATAGCTCAGCAAGAGGGACATCCCGAAAGCACACGGATCGATGGTAGTGTGTCTGACAAAGGCGGCAGACGCGAGAAGGGTCTTGCAGGAAGGATACTTCCACGCCGGCGGCGAGTTGGGGTACACCAGCATGTTTGAACGAAGGCCCCGACCGGAGCAATGCTACAACTGCCAAGAAGTCGGACACAGGGCGTTCAAGTGTAGAAAGGCTTAGAAGTGCGCTAGATGCGCTTAGGAGGGCCACCGCCACGACGAGTGCCGGGAGGAAGTGCGGGAGCGACCAAGGGCTGCCAACCTGTTGTCGCTGATGAGCTGCTTTCAAGCCCAGAACATACCTGAGAGTATGCTGCACGACTACGGTGACGTCGCGGCTGGCGAGGAAGTAGATCGCGGAGATAGCGATAAAAATGCGGACACCAACGAGGATGATGAACACGATGGACAAAGGGAGTTTGAACACGATATGGACGTACTCCGGGGCTACTCGCTCGTTACTTTAACGGCTACGGTTCTCTGCGAGATGCATTCGCTGGTCCAATTCTGCACTCGCTCGTGGATATCAGAGTTCGGGGACCCGAAGCGGTGGAATCGGCTATTTGTTCTTCTGTCTATAGACCACTTCCCGTCAGGTGCGTTTGAGATATGGGAGTAGTGTTAACGACTGCTACCTTATGTCGAACCTGTGGTGGCTAGTGTAGTAAGGGAAGATAGCGTGTAGAAACGGAGCTAATTGCTGATAAATATGTCTTGGTATATGCTTATGATAGGTGACTATACACAGGCACAGAAGCTGGCAGAGGAGGCTGTTCAAGCACGAAAGGATACATTGGGGGTCGACCATCCCGACACGCTGACCAGCATGAGCAACCTGGCGTCAACGTTCAGGAAGCAGGGCCGGTGGGAGGAGGCCGAGAAGCTGGAAGTGGAGGTGAAAGAGAGTTGCAAGATGAAGCTCGGGGCCGACCATCCTGACACGCAGGCTCAAAAACCGTTGTCTTCTTCTCTTTGAGCACGGACACAGAAGTGGGGCTAGTACATGGACAATAACCAGGTACATCCAAGCTGGGTCCGGAACTTGCAGAAGCCAGATCTGGACCCTACGAAAAGGTCCGGGTCTGGCGATGTTTGTGACAAGGGTGTAGACGAGGGACCCCACGGCATCCGCTCGTACATCGACTGGCACTCCTACTCCCAGCTCATCCCCACCCCCTGGGGCTTTCACCGAACCTGACCGAGAGCACCTGAATTTGAATTACAATAAAGGGCAAAATCTCAGCAGCATATCCGGCTATCAGCACGCTGCTGGCTATGCAAAAAGTGTAACGAACATTCCGAAGCAAGTCGGCCTGTGTGGTTCTCCGAATGTATCCTCTACCACATGCTCGAGCAATTCGACCGCCTTCTCCACTAGATTGTGCTGCGACTTTAGTCAAGAAGCGTGCGTCTCGGCCAGCGTCGTCTCACGGACCCCCACCACCTGCTCCAGTACCTTCACGGCCTCTCGACCCTCGACCATCAAACACCTGCCAACCCAATACCCAAGATCGAATTCTTCGCGCCAATCTTCATCCTCCTCATTGACCTCCATCGCCTTCAACACGTGGGGTAGCAAATGGCGCGATCTCTCGCGCTGCTCCCACTTGTCTGTCGAGAAAATCCACCCAAAATGCCGTAATACTGCCCATCTCTGCTGCTCCGCATCGTCTTGCCTGGTCGACCATGCCCTCGACGCTACATCACCGCTCTTCGCGGCGTGGTCGAGAAGACGCGCCCGTGACGACGGCTTGTGCCGCCTCATGTCCAGAAATGGCGATCACGCGTCCCCGCAATGCATCAAAGCGGTCCGGTGGCCATCAAGTCATGGCCCTTCTTTTGGGCCAATACGGCTCGACGATGGAGATCACCGAGCGCATCGTGGGACTGATTGCAGAGAAGTTCGACGCTACGATACTTGGTCTTCTGCTCGACAAGCGCGGTTCCGACATTCAGATCACGAAAGATATCATCAAGGCAGCAGCTTCAAACGACAGCCACGGCAAAGAAGTGTTGGCGCTCATCTTGGACAGGCGCGGTCCCAACATTCAGATCACGGAAGAAATCATCAAGGCAGCAGCTGGGAACTGGTCGCGGGGCCGGCGAGATTATCTTTGAAGAGTTGTACGGCTTCGGGGGATTGTTATCAGTTAGGAATATAGGGAATGAAGTTCTTATGACCACCTTGACGGGCCCTCAAGCCGATGGCAGTCAAACACGGACCGGTAAAGCTCTAGCTCTGTCGTTAGCAGCACTCTCTCTGATGCCTTCCGTGACATGCGCCCGATGCCTCTGTTAGTCGCCCTCTCGCCACAGAAAGTCACACATCGCTGGGCCGGCAACTACGCCCAGTCCTGTAGAAGCCTCACCAATGCCTTCCTGCACGAGCAGGGAAGTGCTACCCCAAAGAACTTTCGCAAAAAAAGTTAAGGTCGGCAAGACCAAACATTCTCTGACTTCCTCTGAGCTTGCTAGCCAGATGGAATCGGTTGCCGTGGAGAATGGCGATCCTGAATTCAACTGCCAGCAGTGGGTTGATTACGCCCTAAGGACACTCTGTCATGCAAACTATCTGACTGCAGAGGAATACGACAAGGGGGTGAACGGGATGATTTGACGCAATAATGGAGGCTGAGGATGAACACCTAGGGTAGTGATACTTCTCCACAACGAGCAACGAATATTTTGAGATTTGGTGTCAGGACTATGAGAAGGAGGAGGTAGGGTTTCACGATGAGACATCTGACAGTCGGGCTATAGGTGACTAGCTCACGGGGGGGGTTGGGGGGGGGGGGGGGGTGGAAACCAACCACCCGCCCTAAAAGCAGTACGCGGGGCGAGTCATGCACACGGCACA
>NMXI01000124.1:0-37160 GCA_002851675.1 Verticillium nubilum
ATATTCCTTGGTTGCGTTCCTTGTAAACGGCGTTGAAGGGTAGCCCTCGGAATTCCCCACTGTATGGAAGCCTTCCGGATAGATTCGCCGTTTGTAATAGCCTCGAGGGCCTGGTTGACTTCATCTTCTGTATATCGAGGCATTGGTAACTGAAGTAATGATATCCTGAATTTGGAAGGAATTGGTGCAGAATTAGTAAAGATACGTTAGGTTGTAGAAGGGTGGTTGGGGTGGCGGTGAGGGATTTTGGGGTGGCCCACATGGGGGGGTGGCCCGTAAGTGGGTGAGCAACGTTATGGCAGCACTAACGATCAGGCTGTTGACGTTTGGCGCAGTGGCACACACGATGATTCTAAGAAGAGCCACACAGTAGAACAATAAGGCAGACTATCTCGCATGACAGCTCTCCCCTCGCGTGGCAAACATACTCCAAGCCAACTTGTCGTTAAAGCCAGGGATAACGTTGCTCACCCACATTTGGAACACCCCCCTATTTGGAACACCCTAAAATCAGACCCTCAAAAGTCATACCCTCAATTCAACCCGAATTTTCGACCCGTTCCGATGCAACAATAATACAGTCCTCTGAGTCACTAGGTAATTCAGGGCCGCTGATTTCACCTAGACTATCCTCTTTATCGCCTGCCTCTATTTAGGTCCTGTGGATAGCTTTAATGTCGGTAAACTTCGAATTTAGGCTAATTCGGACCCTCTTCTTCTTCCTAGGTCGTGCCTATTCTAACTACTATTCTAGAACCTGAATCCTACGTTCCTAGGTAGCTAAGAGGTAGTCCTTTTCCTTAAAGCCTTTCTAAACCTTACGGAATAGAAGCTATTACGTATTAGTAGGTTAGTCTAGCCTATTAAATTAGGCTAGTTAGACCTATAGTTTAACTAACTTCCTAGGGGTCGACTATATAACTATAGACGTAGCTATCTCGTATTCCTTAATAGCCCTAGACCTAATAGCCCTATCTATCGTAGGATCGACTGCCCTAGTAGTATTATTAGTATTCTCGAGTAGTAGAGGGCTAAGGAGGGGCCGGGTCATAGATACTAGCTAAAGACCTATTAACTTCTACCTACTACGTATATTCTAGGCTAAAAAAGCTAATTCTCTAGCCTTCCTATAGTAGGATAGGAAGTTTCTTTTACCTACTACCGAAGAGTCGTTCTATTAGGGAAGATATCTAAGCTACTTCCTATAGGCTGCCTTTAGGGGACTAAAAACCGACTAGTTAAGAGGCTATAGAACGTATAACGTATAGGGAGGTAAGAATACTAAGTAGATATTATTATTATAGTAGAGATATATAAATTCTATTAACTTATAGCTACTATAGCCGTCTAGGATTAGAAGCCTAGCTATTAAGGGGTCGGTTAGTTAGGTAAAAAGGGATAACGATCTCCGTAAGCTAGAAGATAGCTATATCGTTATCGGTCTATCTATTTTCGGTTATAGCGAACTTCTAGCTACTATAGGGCTATAGGTCTAGAGGAAACTACTACTATTAGACTAATTTTCCTTTATATATAACTAAGGGAGGTACTATAGTGCCTGTCGCGCTAATATACTTAAGGATAGACGTCTAGGCCCTTGAACTAGGCTGTTTTTTACGTAGATTCTAGGATTCTAACGAGCCTAGGACTAGACTATTTAAACCTCGGCCCTCGAGGATCCTAGTCTTATCTATATTATAGTAGTTAACTAGTTAGATAGCCTTAATCTTAGGAATAGCTAGGAGATAGAACTAGTTCCTAATTACGTTAGTTAACGCCCTATTAATATACTAGGAATCTATAGGTCTAGCTCTTTAGACCTTAATAGAAGGGTTCCTGCGTAAGAAGGCTTAGAACTAGTTCTTTCCGATCGTCTAGGCCCCCCCGTATAGGCGTAGGATACGTTCTATAAATTCCCTGACTTAGGAATAGGTCGGCGGAAGCCCTAGGGTAGCCTGGATCCGTATCTATTCTATTAGATACTTTTCCTGCGTTAGGGATAGCTTCTACTAGGCTGAAGATGCGATAGCCCTAGATTAGGTGCCCTGAATCCTATTATAAAGGGTAGTAACTAGAATGCCCTATTAGATCGAAGCCTTCCTAATTAATTAACCGTTTATAATAGCCTCGAGAGCCTGACTAATTTCGTCTTCTATATATCGAGGCATTAGTAACTAAAGTATAAGTATCTTAAATTTAGAAGGAATTGTAGTAGAATTGGTAAAGATGTGTGAAGTTGAAGAAGGGGGGTTGGGGTGGCGGTGAGGGATTTTGGGGTGTTCTTAATGGGGGGGTGTTCCAAATGTGGGTGAGCAACGTTACCCCTGGATTTCCCCGCACATTCCACGCACATGCAGGCAGATCCGGGGGAGGAGCCATGATCGACCAGACGCTAATGATTCATTCTGAGAAGTCGAGAGCTTGGAAGGCGAAAGGAAAGAGGTTGGAAAGAAGGCATCGAGAATCCATCAGATGGATTCTGCCGTGAGCCATTCTCTGTTCGAAAAGCCCGGGACCGAATTGCGAATGCTAGATGAGGTATCGCGACGACCTCTAAGCGAACTACCTACCCATCGATTCCCTTACAGCCCAGCTCAAGCAGTCGTACCGTACCGAAACATACCTATCCTTCAGGTCATCATTCCAATCAACACCGACGATGACGGCCCCCCGAACCAAAAACCCCGTTCCCTCGCGGATCGAAACGCCCTAACGTTGCTCACCCATTTACGGAACACCCCCCAATCCGGAACACCCAAAATTCCCTCACCGCTACCCCAACCTCCTCTTTTCATCCTACGATATTTCCACTAACCTATTTACAATTACTCCTATATTTCAGTTACTATTACTTCAGTTACTAATGCCTCGATATACTGAAGATGAAATCAACCAGGCCCTCGAGGCTATTATAGACGGCCAATTAATCCGGAAGGCTTTAATCTACTAGGGCATTCCGGTTATAACCCTTCATAGTAGGATTCGAGGCGCCCAGTCTAGGGCTATAGCTTTTACTAGTCGTCAGAAGCTTTCCCTAATGCAAGAAAAGCACTTAGTCGAATAGATACGGATCTAGGCTGCCCTAGGGCTTCCACTAACCTATTCATAAGTCAGGGAATTTACAGAACGAATCCTACGCCTATAAGGGGGCCCCTAGACTATCGGAAAAAATTAGTTCCAGGCCTTTACTCGCAGGAACCTATCGATAAAGGTCTAGAGGGCTAGGCCTATTAATTCCTAGCGTATTAACGGCGTATCGACTAACGTAATTAGGGCCTGGTTTCGATACCTAGCTATTCCTGAGATTAAGGCTATCTAACTAGTTAACCGCTATAATATAGATGAGACTAGTATCCTAGAAGGCCGAGGGTCTAATAGCCTAGTCCTAGGATACTAGGAAAGCCGGAATCTATAGAAAAAACAGCCTAGATCTAGGGCCTAGACGACTATCCTTAAGTGTATTAGCGCGATAGGCACTACGGTACCTCCCTTAGTTATCTTTAAAGGTAAATTAGTCTAATAGTAGTAGTTCCCGCTAGACCTATAGCCCTATAGTAGCTAGAAGTTTACTGCTACTGAAAATAGATAGACCGATAACGATACGGCTATCTTCTGGCTTAGGGAGATCTTTATCCTATCGACCTAACTAACCGACCCCTCGATAGCTAGGCTACTTATCCTAGACGGCTACGGCAGCTATAAGATAATAGAATTTATATATCTCTACTATACTAATAATATCTACCTGCTTTTCCTACCTCCCTATACCTCCTACGTCCTATAGCCTCTAGATTAGTCTATTTTTAGTCCCCTGAAAACAGCCTATCGAAAGGAGCTAGGATATCTAGATTAGTAGAATAATTCTATAGTAGTAGGTAAAAGGAATTTCCTTACCTGCTATAGGAAAGCACGCCAGTTAGCTTTTACAGCGAAGAATATACGCAGTAGGTGGAAATTAATAGGTCTTTAGCCAGTATAGATAGATAGACTACTTATTAGCCGTCTCCTACTTAAGAATTCCACTAACGCTACTAGTATAGTCGACCCTATACTAGATAGGGCCCTTAGGTCTAGGGCTATCTAGCTGCATGAAACAGCTACATCTATAGTTACATAGTCGACCCCTAGGAAGACGATTAATCTATAGGTCCAACTAGCCCAATTCAACTAGCTAGATCAACCTACTAATACGCAACGGCTACTATTCCGGAAGGTTCAGAAAGGCTTTAAGGAAAAGGACTACCTACTAGCTACCCAGGAACGCAGGATTCAGGCTCTAGAACAGCAGTTAGAACAGGCTAGGAAACGGAAGAGGGTCCAAATTAGCCCAAATTCGAAGTTTACCGATATCGAGGCTATCTACAAGGCCCAGGTCGAGGCTGGCGATAAGGACGATAGAGTAGGTGAAATCAGCGACCCTGAATTACCTAGTAAGTCGGAGGACTGTATTATTGTTGCATAGCAATAGGTGGAAAATTCGGGTTGTTAGGAGGGTCTGTTTCTGAGGGTCGGATTTTCGGGTGTTCCGGATTGGGGGGTGTTCCGTAAATGGGTGAGCAACGTTATCCGCACCTCACACACTGCACTGTCGCCTTCCCACGCCCCAACATCCTCCTCGTCACCATCAACCGCCCCCGTCAGATGGGGGTTGAAGAGGTGGAGAGGTGGGGGCTCGTCAAGAAGATTGTGCCACTGGGGAAATTGCTGGGTAGAGCGCTCGCGGAGGAGATTGCGGGTTTGAGTCCGGAAAGTGTTATCATTTCGAGGCTGGCGGCGAGGGAGGTTTGGGAGACGGGCGTCAGTCGGGCGACGATGAGGGGGCAGGAGATGTGGGCTGATAATATGCTGAGGTATTGAATGCGTACAAGGAGAAGAGGCAACCGAAATGGGTGCCTTCGAATCTGTGATGGTAGGGATGGACTCTTGGAGTCTATAATGAGTCGCAAATACGCAACATCGTCGTTGAAAGTGTGTCTGGCCTCAACGTAGACAAGTTTTTAAAAATCAAGAAGCTCGTCATGAGGTGAAAAGTGATAAAAGTTCGATTAACGCTCATATCATTACTCTCATTACTCAGATCATCATGTTGCCCCTTGTCGAAAGCTGCGTTCGTTCAAGCAGGACTACTATGTGACTCTTCCAACTGATCCCCGTTGACTTTTCACAGCCTGGCGTCTGGCTGCACAATCTTTGCAAACCCATTAGACCTATTTGATCAGGTTAGCGAAAGCTTGCGGTCATGATATTTTTGGATGAGCACTCACAAGGCAACTCTTCCATCCTCCTTGACCACCGTCTCAAAAACAATCAAATTGATATTGCCTTCACAGCCGACTCGCCAAATTCTCGTCTCGAGAGTGTCCCCAGGGTATACGACACTCTTGAACCGCGCTCCAAAAGACTTGAACCGCTTGGGGTCGGATCCTCCCATTTCCATGAGCACCCCCTGAGCCGCAATGTTCCACGTGCCCAGCCCGTGCAGAATCGATCCCTTGAAGCCAGCCCTCTTCCCAAACTCCTCATCGGCGTGCATGGGGTTGTAGTCGCCGCACAGCCGATACAGCAACGCCGTAGTCTCAGTCGTATGATAAACATGCACAGCGTCAGGCCTGCCCTCGGGAATCTTGACCGCAGCCTTTGTCGGCCCCCTCGGGCTCCCATATCCGCCCTGACCGATGCCAAACGCCATGCTCGTCATCTTCGTATACTCAACGCCCGTCTTGGCGTCCACAAGCGTCTGCTCGGCCCCAAGAATCATAGCACCACCCTTGTCATACACGCCGACAACGCGCCCGCGCACCTCGAGGTCCAGACCGTCAGAGGAAACGGGCAGCTGGCGCAGGACGGTGAGCGCGCGCTCGCCGTCTACAGAACGCTGAGCATCGAACGGCGGAACGCCTGGAACGCCGCCTGTCGTTGTGCGCGCGATGAAGTCGAAGATATCCTGGTCTGTCTGCTTGAAGGCGAGGTTGATGGGGAAGGTCGGGAACGCGGCGAAGGCGGGGTGAAGCTCGTACAGGAAGTGTAGCGAGTCCTTGGGAACGCCGATCGCATTGGACTGTGTCGTGTTAGGAGTTCACTCGTGTAAGTTGTGGTGGGGGTTCAGAGGCGAGGTGCCCAGCGGGGTGCACGCACGAAGAGAAGAACATCGCGGCGGTTGTAGCTGCACTTTATGGGGGGGTAATTGGTAACCGGCTGCTTTGCGAAAGTCGACGTTGTCGTAACGGCCTGATGCGTTTTTGACGGGCTTGTCGTTGTTGGTGACTGACATGATCAGTGATGGGGGAAGAAGGCGAGTTATGGGGCTGGTTATGATGGTGGGGGTGACTCAATCGAATGACCATGACTCTGACTGCCGACAGGGGCCGGAGCAATGGAATCTAGGTCGGCCTGTTATGAACAGAACGGCCTGTTCGGCTTACAGAAAGTAAGGTAGCCTCGGTTGCATGTTCCGCTGGCTCGGTACCACGTCCCCGGACGTTTGCGGGTTTAACGATGGGGGGCGGACTGCGGGGGGTGAGCCGGATAACGGGCGCCAGGGGGGCATTTATCGTCAGGTGTTCTGTTTTCGTGCTAAAGACTGCCGAGACTTGTGAAACTGTGAATTGTCTTGCCTCTTGTGGGTGGTCAGCTTTAGCAATCGCGGTTGATGGGAGTTCGGGGAGTAGACGGATGACTCGATGACTCCGGATACTTTGGATTCTTGACGATTCAAATCCTCACAATCGTGACATTATCGTGATTTGGTTCCATTGCCATACGTCTGTCCTCAATGCAGCTCCGGTCATGACATCACAGCTTCGGCCGTCTGGCATGAGCTGTGAGTGTTTTCCTCCGTGCTGCTTCCTTCTCAACCAGCTCAGCCGGTATCTCAACGACCCGTGCCCTGACAAACTCGCCCATACTTTTTGTAAACATGCAGCTTCATCTCTCACCCAGAAGCCAATATTCGCATTGCCACCTTTGTCACCGCTCCTCGCAAAGACGAGGTCACCCAGCGGCCGTCTAGTTATCCTTGGAGGAAAGATCTTCCCCATCATTGAATGCGATGCCATTCGTTTGGGCTCATAATTCGGCTGTGACGGCACGGCACCAAAGGTCCTCGCATCTCTAGCTGGCACAATCACCGCGTCCTGCCCGCCGCCGACAACATGTACCGTCAACGAGACCTTCTCCTGTGGCACCAGTGCCGGGAAATACTTGACGTTGGCGAGGCGGACGCGGTCGCGACCGATCTGCGGGAGTGTGACGGCGTGATTTTCGGCGATGACATCTGGATTGAGGTAGATGGGCCCCGGTATCTCATACAAGAGCTGTGCTTTGCACGTATCGACGGTGACAATGCCGTTTGATCCCTCGGGCCTCGTGATTACGACAACACCCTCCTTGTCAATCTCGGTAATGGGCCACCCAAGCTGTTGAATATCAGCGATCTCTCTCTGGCCGCAATAATTGTCTCCAGTGACGTATGGGCCGCACTCGATGAGATGGCCGGCCATGACGCTGCCAGCCAAAGCATTATAGTCCGTTGTGCTCCAGCCGTGCCACCAAGCCGCAAGGCCCATTACGGGGGACGCATCTGTGCATCTGCCGCAAATGACGATACCGGCGCCTTCCTTCAGAGCACTGACGATGCCAGAATAGCCTGTGTAGACATTCGCGGCCACCAGTTTACCCTCCTCGAGATTCAGATTCACGCCATCCTGATCCAGATGGGGTATTTCACCAAACGCACCACGTCGAACTTGCTCCGTGACGTTATCACCGCTCACCCACGCGACCTTCACATCATGAATGCTCAGACTTCGAATATACGCATCTGTCTTCTCAGCTAGACCTCGCGGGTCGAGAACTCCGCCGTCGTGGACGATTTTGATGCGCTTCTCGGCGATGAGACGCGCCGCGTCGCCGTTGTGCCAGGCGAGCTGTTCGAGGAAGTTCGGCTCGTAGCCAAGCTCAGGGTTCGATTGGAGTTCTATTTCTTGCCATGCGATGTTGAACTTGGCGAGGTAGTCGGCGGTGATGGACGTCGACTTGGCCGTGTTTTGCGAGGTGGTAGATTTGGTCAATGCCGTCGTTGATGGTACCGGAGCAGTTGCCGATGCGGATGGGACGATGCGGCATGGTGTTGGATTTTTGGATGACTCTACGTCCGTTCCTTGGTGGTCTGAGAACTGCAGGAAAAGACACAAAGGCTTCACCAGATCCAACGTTGAATGCACGGAGAGTGATGGACTGTGGCCGGCGCATACTGATCTCTGTGGAACGGCCTGGGTCGTAACAACGTTCGCTGGTGATTGCTGCCGAACCTGATCTCGCCCTATGCGTCCGAAGAAGACGCTCGAAATGCCGGTCTCGAAACGATTGCTACCAACGCTGATCAGCCAGCAAGTGAGCTGGTGACAGCTTTGTTGCTGACAGGGATGGTGCGGAGTAGCTTTTCCATGACCACGTAAAAGGGGCGAAAAGGGGCATCCCTGAATTTACACAAACGCAGGGAAGCACTAATGATTCAGAAAGGCGTCCAACTTTCGACCACGTCTTGCATGACCGGCGGTACAGTGTGTCCTATCAATCATGCCATGCGATACTCCGAGATTGGGCATGGTTTCGCAGTCGCGCGCCCTCACTCTATCGCCGCTTATGGTCCTGTGATGGACACCGTCAACCAGGCTCTTGACTTCGCCGCCGACAAACTCGCAAAAGACGGAATCCCATGGACTCGACCCATTGTGATTTCGATCGTCAATCCCTCTCCCGGCCTGAAGCACTTCCCTACCGAGTTCCTCGCCGCAACTCGCCTCCCGGTCCCTCACTACAGCGACACCCAAGTCCGCCTCGCCTCGATTCATCTCTCATCAGGCACGACAAGCCAGCCAAAAGGCGTCGAGCTCACACACCACAATTCTGTCGCAAACGTCCACCAGCTGCTCGCCTTCGACGCACCTGGGGGCCACAAGATGTTCCACCCCGCCGCGCGAACAGTCGCTTTCACGCCCTGGGCGCACATCGCGAACACCACGGCACCGCTATTCCTCGGGCCGTACGGGGCATGCTCCACCACGCGATACCGGCATACAACCTCAAGGAATTCGCCCAGATCGTGGGGTCAGTGCGGGCCACTTCCTTCCAAGGCGTACCGAGTGTCGTCCTCGCGCTGGCAAATTCGGATGTGACGGAGAGGTATGACTTCTCGACAGCTCGAGTCATTGCTGTGGGCGGTGCGCCTTTGAAACAGGCTCAGCTTGAGAAGTGTCGTCCCAGGCGCCATGGCGGCTTGTTCAGGCGTACGGCATGACTGAGGCGGCGGGCTATGTCGCATATCAAGGGTACGACGAGGTGCTGACCGAGGGTTGCACGGGCAAACTGCTACCTGGGATTGAGGCGTGTCTGATGAAGGAGGGAGGAACGGAGGATGCGCCTGTAGGTGGGCCGGGTGAGCTTTGGTTGCGCGGACCGAACATCTCGAGGGGATACGCTTTCAAGCCTGAAGCGAACAAGGGAGCTTTTCCGATGGAAGGGTGGTACAACACCGGCGATGTCTGCCATGTCGACGAGCAGGCGAGGGTACCTATCGCCGGACGAACGAAGGACTTGATCAAGTACAAGGTTTTCCAAGTGAGCCCTGCCGAGCTGGAGGCATACGTCAACTCGCACCCGCTGGTCGCCGAGGGTGGTGTTGGGGCACTATGGGACGAGAACCAGCTTACGAAGCTGCTAGCAGCGTGGGTCATACAGAAGGACTTTGATAGAGCAGTGAGCGACGAAGAAAAGAATTAGGCGCTGAGAGATGTCCGGGCAGTGGTGGTCGGACAAGTCGGCGGATACAAAAAGCTCAGGGGCGGGGTTTGGCTTATTGAGAAGCTGCCGAAGAATGCCACTGGCAAGATCCTGAGGAAGCAGTTGGTTCAGATGACTGATGGCTTGTGGTCTTTGGGGAAGACGAGCACTTTCTTCACTTCCAGACTATAGGCAATGACAGCTGCCCCTTGTGCCAGATTATGTGATCCGCAACCTCATGACTTTCTGGTTGCCATGGTCGTCGTTTGTCCCGCCAACATTACATTTGACATGGCTTTCTGAGCGTTAACCTCGGCATCAGTCGAAGGTCAGTTATCATAGTCCTGGAAACCAAGCACATAATGAAATCATTACTCGCATGGTTGGGGGCTCCCGCAATCGGAGGAAGAACCGCCGTTCGATGTCTTCGAAGGGATTGGCGGAGTGTGCGAGAAATCAACTGTGGGTTGTCCCAGAATCGTACCATTTTGGTTGCCATGCTATCTGAAGCATGTAGGTAGGATGTTGACGAAGATGGTGTTTTGGTTTCGTTCTTCTATATCCTGACTTGGTTGGTTTCTGGGCTGGGTGTTCAAGGAGCGGTAGTGGGGTGGGACGGCCTTGGGGGTCTATTTGCCCCTGGGCTCTCCGGGTAAGCAGACGCGGGAGTTTGGATCGGATGCGGGGGGGCGGTAATCAGTGAAGCTCCTTAAGCTCCGTCATACCCCCCGGAGCACCACGTCGAGAGCGGGAAAGTCGAGCGCCCAAAGCACAATCAGTATTGAACCATGGCCACCATCAGCAACCGCAAGTTCGTGATCGCCATTGTACCGACAGAGTCTGTCGCGAAGCGCGATGAGGTGAGGATTCTACCCTCGCCCTTCTAAGCATCGTCAAGGCCTAAACACTTACACCAAAATAGTTCATCAAGCAATTAGCCGAATCAGCGGAAGAAGCCCTGAAGAACGAGAAGGGGACACTCAAGTACGCTATCCTGACATCGCGCGATGCAGAGAAAGAGAACGACATCTGGGTAATCGAGGAGTAAGTTCAGCTCAACCTTGCTCATGGTGTCCGTACTGCTTGTTACTGACAGACCCAAAGATACATTGACAAGGCTGCCTTTGATCACCACATGACCCTCCCCCCCGTCAACGCCATGCGAGCCTGGATGGGCGAAAACCCTGGACCCAAGCCCCCGACAATGCACGTCCTCACCTTCCCAGCAGACTCCTTCCAGTTTTCACGGCCGCAGATCGTCACGCAAAAAGACCCTTGGGTCATCGTGGCAGAGCTGAACTATGTGGTCGGGGGCGTTGGCACATCACTCCCCTACTGGCAGGCCGTCGTCGATGAAGGACGCGATAAGGAAGATGGCACCTTGGTTTATGGCATCTTGAAGGACGAGGGCACGGTGGAAAGGCTGTTCACGATGGAGGCATATGAGAGCGAGGCTTATTTGAAGGATGTGCACGTCAAGAGCGACGCCATTGCGGCGAGCATCAAGGATACGAAGCATTTGCGGACTGGTGTGGAGTGGTCGTTCCTCAAGCTGGTGGCGGGATTCTTGCACAAATAGACACTTCCAGTAGGCGTGAATGGCAGATTCAACATTTATTCATCGATTCATTTTCCAAGTCTCATCATTAGAGCATACCCAATTGTCTTGCCTTCTCAAGTCTTCGGTGCAACGACAGGGCTGCCCCGTCTTGTCGAGGCGGCCTTTTGGGCTCTAGGCCTAGGCCTCTGTCTCCCATCCTGCCCTCGGATCCTGTCAAATTGAGCGAACCAAAAGCTCAAGCCATCATTACCAAGCAACCTGATTCATCGCATCGTCACAAGCAGAGAGTATGTCACAAAGGAACGCGGGGTCAAGGCTGGGCTGATCACAATGAATCTCCCTACAAAGTTCCGGGAAAGATATCCGCCCGCCCCAAGATCTCCAAATCTGTTACTCCTCACGGGTGCTGAATCATTAGCGCACTCTTTCGCGGTTAGGTGCCCTGGCGACTGCGGCAAACCATCCCCGCCCCTGCCAGCGCCTGTCACAAGACAGTGATGGGCTCACATTGAACTCGGGAAAGATAATCAGGACGTCAGCCTCCCAGCTACTTCTTGCAAATCATTCAGTAGTCTGGACATTTATTTCAAGTCGGAGTTCGTCATAATTACTCTTTGGGCAAGAAATCCCAATCATCTCCTCGCCTGAGACCAGCACTGCTTACCCCTTTTTTCCATCACAAGCCCACCACCATGGCTCCAAGTGCAACCACGAACGGCCACCATGGCACAAACGGCCAGAGCGCTAAGCGTCCCATCAAGATTGCAGGCTGCTCAGGGGGTGAGTTTTCATGATGCAGCTTTCAGAATGACCAGTACCAACAAACTCCAGGCGTTTACGACCGCAAGCGGGCAATCCACGACATGGCAAAGAACGAAGACGTCGATGTCATCACTGGTGACTGGATGTCCGAGTGCAACATGACACTCCGCGGCTCCGACAAGCGCGACCGCCTGGCCCAAAAGAAAATGTCCTCCGGCTCGACCGTCGTGGCCAAGGGTTACGAGCCGTATTTCCTGGATGAGCTGGACCCGGCCATTCCTCATCTTGCGAGTCGAGGCGTCAAGGTCGCCGTCAACGCTGGAGCTAGTGACGTCCACGGCCTGGCTGTGGCTGTCAAGGAGGTCATCGCCAAGCATGGCGTTGATCTCAAGGTTGGTGTTGTTGATGGCGATGATGTGACCGATGCCGTCCTGGAGTTGTACAACAAAGGTGAGTCTCCACGCCGGTTGAATCATACCGAGCTGTCACTGACCTGGTCGAAGGCGAGAAGTTCCTCAATCTCCCTGCGAACAAGCCTATTCAGGAATGGGGTCTCGATCCCGTTTGCGCGCAGTGCTATCTTGGTGGCACAGGCATTGCTGAATGCTTCAAAAACGGCGCAGACATTGTTCTCTGTGGACGTGTGGCGGATGCCTCGGTCACCGTTGGTGCTGCCATGTGGTGGCACGGCTGGACTCGTGAGAACCTGCCTGAACTGGCCGGCGCGCTGATGGTCGGACACATCATTGAGTGCAGCACGTACGCCACGGGCGGCTACTATTCGGGCTTCAAGGACTTGAAGGGCAAGGACACCGACATGGGATGTAAGTGGCAGGCATCAGATACGGTTGCTGAAGAATCCCTAACAGAAACCAGACCCGATTGCTGCCATCGACGAGAAGGGCGAAGCCATCATCACCATGGAGCAGGGAAAACATGGCCTGGTCAACATACAGACTGTTGCCAGTCAGCTTCTGTATGAGATCCAGGGGCCGTTGTACTACAACTCGGACGTCACGGCTTCGATCGAGGACATGCGTCTCAAGGAGATCGGCGAGAATGCCGTCCACGTCTCTGGAGTCAAGGGCCTCCCACCTCCATCAACTACCAAGGGTTAGTAGGACATACATCCAACATTAAAATCGTACTGACATTAGTAGTCGGCATCACGGCCAAGGGCGGCTGGCAAGCCGAATTTCACTTCTACTTGACTGGTCTCGACATTGCCGAAAAGGCCGCCATGGTCGAGCGCCAGACTAAAGCACTCATGGGGGATCACATCAACCGCTTCTCCTGTCTGAAGTTCATGGTCGCCGGCGACGCCCCCTCCGACCCACAGTCTCAAGAAGAAGCCACCGTCGACATGCGCATCTTCGCTCAGACGCGTGACCCGGACCTGCTGTCGGGGAATAACTTTGTCGACTCGGACCGTGGCTCTTTTGCCCGCTTCTGCATTGAGAATCTGCTGCAGGGCTATCCGGGTAGCACCATGGCGCCAGACATGCGCACGGCAATTGGCAGGCCGTTCTTCGAATACTGGGTCAGTCTGCTGCCTCAAAGTTTCGTGAAGGAGACGGCGCACTTGCCGGATGGAAGCGTTGTGGGCATTCCTGCTCCAGTGATGACGATGGAATACGAGCGAGAGCAGCCCAGCTACGAGACGGAGAATGCTGTCAGCCTTGCTGATTTTGGACCGACGACTAGGGGTCCCATTGGGTGGGTAGCCATGGGACGCTCCGGCGACAAGAGCTCGAACTGCAACCTAGGACTATTTGTCAGGCATGATGATGAATGGGACTGGCTTAGGTCCGTCATGAGTACGGCGGAGCTGAGGAGGATGTTGGGCAAGGATGATGTTGGGAGGCAGATTGATCGGTGCGAGTTCCCCAACATTCGAGCAGTGCATTTCTTGTTGAAGGACCACCTGGACCGCGGATTCAACTCGACGAGCAGCTTTGATAGCCTTGGGAAGAACCTGTGCGAGTACATTCGGTCGAAGCACGTCGACATTCCCAACAAGTTCTTGGAACGGGGGAGAATTTAGCGTGTCGATAGATCTTTCAGGTCTGAATAAGAAGCTGCGCAATTGGTTCGTCGTTTAGTAAGCAATTTTCAGCAATGCCAAGTACTATTGTTGACGAGCTGAAGATTTGGAAGTGTCAGAATCATTTTGTCTTGCTGATGTGGCTTCACAAGGGCATCGAGTGAGCATTGACATATTGTCAAATATTTTCAGACGCGGAATGAGCAAGGTTTACGCCCACCTCCAAATCCATGTGCAGTTTGTGAAAATGTAAAACGGAGCAAACCCTCAAGGTGACATGTTATAAAGGTAGCCTCACAAATCTTTGCCACCTGAAACGCCTTTTCTTTTTCCGCCAGAGACAATCACAGAGAACTCTCAAAGGAAGAACGCTTCATCATTCACCCGCAAGTATGGTATCTCTTGCTCTCTATCTCGGCGCTGCCGCTGTCATCATTGCACCCATTACGGCGGCAGCTTGCCGATATGATGGAGGAGACGTTCTCGTTCAGCTCGGCCCCGCAGACGTCCGAAATCTCACCTTCGTGGAAAGGGCTCAGATAATCAAGGTAGGCAGCTACTCATGCCCCTCTATCTGCACCATTGACATTTGCAGTCTGACACGTCATACTTCGACCTGACGAGCCTCTTCGAGCCCCCTTTGGAGGACCTCCCGGTTTTGAGCCAGACATATCCCACGAAGATGGTCCAGCAGCGCGAGACAAGGAACCTCATCAATGGCATCGACAGGGACCGCATGATGAGTTCTATGGAAACGCTGATAAATTTCGAGAACCGCCACTACCAATCCGAGCACGGCGTCGCTGCTTCGGAATGGGTTTACCAGGAACTCAAAAGAGCCCCCGGAGCAATGAAGCTCGGTCGTTTCCGGCACGATTGGTCACAGAACAGTATCGAGTTGCAGATCTCGGAAGGGAGGAGCAAGAAGAAGAAGACGATAATTGTCGGTGCACATCTTGACGCGATGAACAAATTCGTTGCAGAGAGTGAGCGGGGACCAGCGAGGGCTCCAGGAGCAGGTAAAATCATGACTTTCATCTAGGTAGTTGAACTGGGTACTAAACGGCTGCAGATGGCAACGCTTCGGGTGTGGCTGTTCTTCTTGAGGCGCTCTACCTCCTCCTGCGCAGCCACAAACTGTCAGACTTCAAGAATCGCGTCGTCTTCCACTTTTACGCCGCAGGAGACGCTGGACTCAAGGGCAGTCTTGATATCTTTGAAAGATACGACAGTCAGAATGTCACAGTCGCAGCCATGCTGAACCAAGACATGGCGGGTTCCATACTGCCCGGACTCGCGGCACTGGACTATTTCAGCATGATTACGACTGCCACCTACGAGCCGCTAAACGGGTTTTTGAAGCGCGTCATCGGCGAGGTAAGATACCAAGGCAACTGAGGAATCTGTACAGATAAGCTGACAAGACAGTACTGCTCCCTCTCCTGGCTTGAGACTGAGTGTGGATACGCCTGTTCCGACCATGCTGCTGCAACCAAGTATGGGTTCCCCGCTTCATATATTACCCACAGCGCGTTTGGTCTGAACCCGTGGAAGGGCTCTGAGCTGGATACCATGGACAAGATTCGTATCGGCCACATGGTTGAGCATGTGAAGCTGGTTCTCGGCTACGTGTTCGAGCTCGGATTTGCGGATCTCTGAGGGGTCCATGGGGCACTGGTAGCGGACATGAAGACCTGGGTTGGCTGAGGCATACCAAAGATGGAAGAGAAACCAAATGGAGTAACTTCAAATGATTCAGTCTCTCATCTGTTGATTCAACTGAACCATCGAGTAGCGGCATAAGGACCCATGTCCTTCCGGGGAATGTGATGCCTGACGCCAGGTCAGCGTTTGGAAGCCCAACTCTCATACACTGCTTGCCGCCTTTCTTCGCTCCGAAGTATTATTGTACAAAGATCAATATCTCCTGTCCCGATACGCTGTGGACCGGCAATGTGCCATCTTAGAACCGTAACTGCCAACATCAACCGATGGTCCATGGGCGATATACTCTCCTCTGACCTTCGGTCCACTTGACGCTCTCCAGTCACTTGCCAGCCTGTCATGATGGCTCTATCCTTGAAATTATCGTGACCTCAACAGCTCTCTGCGTCTTTGATGCGGTATACGACGGGGCCACGAGCAGCGTCAACGTGCGCTGGTTCATGTAGTGATGCGGTGACAATGGCGTACTTCGAACCCCTGAAATTTGAGTGAGCATGCCGGGTTCTCCGCCAGGTATTTCTTGTCCTTCGGCAGTATCGTGCTGCCGGTTAACTTCGTTTCAAGAGAATTTATCTGCGGGTGAGAGATGGGCAAAATTCGCGATGACATTGTTTTGGTTCGTTTCCTATTTGTGTTTGTGTGTGTGATTGTTGACCATTCTTGAAATCCGTCTTGTCCGAGGACAATATAAAACAGGTCCAAGATAACTTGTCGCCACGCTCACATACTCTTCTTCCATCTTTAGGACGAACCTATTGCGACCCCATCCCCGGTGGGAGGCGTCATAGCTCGTCACAGCCTTCGCACACGGGACCACAAGACATCGTCTCGCAAAGGGATGACGTACTTAACTTACAAAGCTTGAAAACATGACCCGTACCTCATACAGACAACTTTGATGTGAAAGGCGTCAAGCGAATGCCTTGATCCTGTGAGCCCAGTAGAGTTTGGTGGGAGAGCTATGCCTAAATATAGTGTCGGTCGCCTTGCCGAATGGGCCTCACAACAGATAGTTGGAAGCCCGGCTCTTCGCCATTTAGCGGAGGTACTTCTTCTGGTTTCCGCCAACACTCTACTGCCGCTTTATTTGAATCAAGTTCGGTCGTCTAAAAACTTACCACAGTATCTCAAGCTAAGGGCACTTATCTCAGGGTTTATGGTTGTGCCTACTGCTCTCAAGCGGGCTGTCACGCATGCGTGGAAACCTCATACAGGGTGAGTATTCTCGTCCTCCACCCAGCACCATTATCTATAGAGGCAAAAAGGGACAGAACTGGTGATCTGTGTGTATTCCCCTAGAGGCAGGCAGGTAGGCCTGGAACTACGGACTTAGTGGGCGACGGGGCGCACGGACCCCAGGGCGTAGGCACGGACCACCAACACCCCCCCATAGGCAAAACTGCTAGCTGATAATAGCCGTAAGGGCTTCCCGTAGGCACCTCATAACAGGCCACTTCCCTAATTCTAGTACTCTAAAAACACTATCTCCCGACTAATTAGAATGCAGGATTCCTCTATAAAAAAAAGGAAACCTAAAAATAGTAATAGGAATCGAACCCTAGCAGACTTATTCGGTCGCGGCGACGAGGCGTAACTATCGTACGAATTCGAAGTATTTATTAATTCTAAGGCCTTTAGTAAGGCCGTTGGTAGGCATTTCCGTAGAGGGTACGTAGCGAAGCTCGAAATCGCCTACTACTATACGTTCTTATACCTATTTATACCGAATATCGATATAACGAGTGCGCGCTACGTTTAGTAGATTAAGGGTAATTACGAGGGCATTCTAGCTATTAGTTAAGAGGATAAGAGGCTTTAGAATTACTACTTTAAAGGCCGAAATCGTATCCCTAATCTAATTAAGGGTAATGCCCGTAGGAGTAAGGTTAATGAATTTAGCTTCCGAAGTACTAAGCGTAACGAACTACTACTTATAAGCCTTCTAGGCGATAGGGGTACTAGCTAAGAAGATAATATATCCTCCTATAGAAACCCTTCTAGCGTAGTCTCCGTATAAAGTATCGCTTATAGTAAAGAGCTCGATATTAGGAGCCTTATAATACTTAATACCTATTAAGGTAGTACCTTTAAAGTACTAAAATATACGCTTAATAGCTATAAGGTACTTATAAGTTAGTCTATTATTACTTTTATAGAGCTTCGAGACTATAAAACTAATATTAGGGCGGCTATTATAGCTAAGGTAATTAAGGGCTCCGGTTATTTCTTAATACTTCTTTATAATATTAGTATTATAAGTAGGATTAGGAAGAGGTAGTATAGTACTTATAGCCTAAGGAGTCTTAATAGCGTTCGCCTAGTTAAAGCTAAAACGCTATAGGATCTTATAAATATAGTCTCGTTAGTATAGTAGAGTAAAGCCTCCCGCATAGTCGTAAATAACGTATATACCGATAAACTTATTAATAGAGGGTATTTCCTTAAGGTCGCAGATAGTCTTTAGTATCGTTATAGCGCTATAAATAGCTATAGAAGAGGGTCTAGCGATAGCGACGTCGTTAACGTATATAAGAAGAATAACGTTAGTAGACTTATTATATAGAAGGTACGGGTTTCTAGCTATACTAGTATACCTAAGGCTCTTTAACTTACTAAATAGGAACTAGAACTACTATAAAGGGGCTTCGCAGAGGCTATAGAAGGTACTATTAAGAAGGTAAACCCTATTAGTTCTATCTTTATATCTATAGGGCTATTAAATATAAATACGACTACTTTTAGGGGTAGGGGCTATAAGGAATATACTATTAAAGTCGACGACTATAAAGTAAAGGCCTAAGTACGTTACTAAAGTAAAAAACAGGTATACTAATATAGAGTAAGCTACTATAGTATAGAGATCTTAAGCCGACTATTCGCCCTATTAGCGGTTTCTATATACTACCTACCTAGCTCGTAGGCATTAAGGCGAGGTCTTAATATCTAGTACCTATATACCCGGAAGGACCTTAATACTAGTTAGGGGACTTACTAGGGACTAAGTCTTATAGTCGAGAAGGTTCTAAATCTACTTATTAAAGGCAGGCTTCTAGAGGTGCTAGTTAGGACTATTCTTCGTAGTATTAATCGCCTTCGGGGCGTTAATATCCGACGAGATAGCCGTAGCCTAGAGAACGGAATAGGTAATAGGCTATTCTAATAGAGGTACGAGGAGATCCTCTTTATAGAAGGTAGCTTACTCTACTAAGAGGAGAGCCCGGCTACTTAAGAAGCTATCGTTAATACGGGTAGTAGTATATTACTCTCTAATATGCGGGGCGTTATAGCTAGATCTACGGATCGGAGGCGCTATAGTAGTACGAGGCTCTAGGGACGGAGGAGAAGCCTCCGTAAGAGGGTCTAGGGACTCTGAATAGGTTACGTTTAGGGGGAGGACTTCGTCCGGTTCTATAATAGTATCCTTAAAGTTATTAGAGTACGAGGTATCTAAGTTAGTAGAAGCTACTAGGCTATTCTCTTAGAGAGGGTAAGGAATTAAAGTTATTAAGGGAATTAACTTATTAAGTAGAAGTATAACTTTCTATTAGCTAATCCTAATAGTCTCGGAATTAGTAACCTTAGCTATAACCCTATCCGTAGGCTCTTTAAGAAGCTACTTAGGGCTACGGTTATTAAAAGGAATCTTAATAAACTTAGAGATATTATAGTCGGCGAAAATAGCGTCGTACTTAACGATTTCTATAGAAGGATCTCGTACGGGAGGGAGTTAGCCCTCGAAGAAGCGTATATCCCTATAGCGAATAATAGCTTTACGTTCTAGTACGTATACGTTAAAGATATAGCCGTAAGGGCTATCGAAGCCTATAAGGAACCCCTTCTAGGCACGTACTTTAGTCTTATTAGCGCGGGGGGGGGCGGAGAATACCCTTCTTATAAATACAAGTAACGTAGCTATAAGTACGGAAGTATTAAATAAATAGGGTTTAATAGGACTATAGTAGGCCGAGAGCTTTAGTAAGACGCTCTTAAGGAGCTTTACTATAGGGGTTAGAGGCCGTAGGTAGTAGATTAATAACTTCTACTATAGTCTTTATAGCGTATAGCTATAGAGTCTCTAGGAGACCTATAGCGATAATAATAGTACGCATACCCTCCGAAATAGTACGGCTAGCGTATTCCGCTACGCCGTTCTAGGCTAGAATATTTAGTACCGAGGGTCGGAAGGCGACGCCTTCGTTAGCTAGTATTAGCTTAACCTCAAGGTTATTAAATTCGCTACTTCTATTATAAGTTATAGAGACGATAGGTAGACTAGTAGAGGCCTTAAAGTATTAAATAAACTTCTTAATAGTAAAGTAGGACTCCTACTTAGTCTTAGTCTTTATAAATAGGATCTAGTAGAAGCTACTATACTTATCGATTAGGTAGAGGGTATAATAGAAGCTATCCTTAAGACTCGAGAGCTTAAATTTAATAAGATCTATAAAGATTTCGTAACCTAGGGTAAGAGCCTTATAAAGAATAGAACGGCTAACGATCTTAGTGCTTTTTCCGAGGTAATAAGCCTTATAGTAGAAGTTGCTAACCTCCTACTAATCGAAGAGGATACTAACCTTCTTATAAGTATTAATAACGCGGCGTTTTCTAGTATAAAGGAGGCGTTCATATATAACGCGAAAAGGTACCCGGGTCTTCGTAGTAAGCTAGGTAATAGAGGCTATACTATAAGTAGTCTCTAGTAGTAGTAACTTTAAGGGGGTCGTAGGTATAACTATAATACCTTAAATCTAAGTAGCTACTATAATAGGAAGGCTATTACTAACGTAAACTATCGAATTAGTATAATAGTCGTATTCGATTCCGATAGTACTTAAGAGGCCTAGTAATAGAAGGTTACTAGGGGTCTCCGGGAGATATTAGATATCTAAGATAACCTAATTAATAACTACGGAAGGATTAAGAGGATTACGGACCTAGAAGAATACTTTACTAATACTAAGAGGCTTTATAACCTAACCGTTCGCTACGTTAATAGGAGGTAAGTAGGCGTTCTCGACGTATTTAGAGAACTACAAGAAGTTATTAAAGATATTAATATTACTACCGGAGTCGAGGATAATAGTATCTCGGCTCTAAGCTCTAGCTACGGCATAGGCCTAACTAGATATTACCGAATAGGTAATAGTATTCTACCGAGTAATATCTAACGAGGCTACTACGACCTACCTATTATTATCGTTAGAGGCGTTAGGAATAGAGGTAGACTCTTAGTACGTAGTATTATAATAGTAAGCTCGTACGGCTTTTATAGCTTTCTCGCAGATATCCGTAGACTACTTCGAGGGTATATTCTTCTCGAGAAGAAAGCAGTCTATAGGCAGGTAGTTAAAGAGCTCCTTACCTTCCTTAAGGTAATATAGGCACGTAGGGTACTTCCTCTTAGCTATAGGAGCAGCGTTAGGCGTAGAATTACCCTTCTTCTTACTACGATTACTAGAACCCTATATTATAGCGAGGGAGGTATATATAGATTCCTATATATTAGTCTTATAGCTAATATTACGTACTATATTATTCTACTATATATTAGTAGTAATAGTATACTTTTTAAATAATATAGGGTACTACCTCCTAATACTATTTAGAAAGTAGTAAGTATATAAGTAAGAGTCGCCTCTAGTAAGTTCGTAGAGCCTTCTCTTAAGCGTCTAGGCGCGTGCAAGGAAGGCGTAAAGTATCGGAAAGTTACTACTTTCGAGGGTACCGATCTCTTAAATAAGGTCGCAGATAGTATCTTCTAAGACCTTTAGAATTATATAAATAACTACGTTCTAGAGGCTATAGGGGTCCCGGTTAGTAATATTCTAACTAGCGCCTTTAAGGCGGTCGAGAAGTACCGGATCGATTAAGTTAATTAGGAGGCGTATAGTAGTAGCGCGTCTTACCTTCTATAGCTTCTACGGCGCTGCGTTAGTAGTTATAGTAGTAAGTGCGGGAATAGGGTTTGCGAGGAACTCCTCGACGTCCTCCTATTTATAGGTAATAGTAACGTTAAGTTACTAAGCCCGGAAATTCGATTCTCCGACTAGTACTAGAACGTTATAAGCGTTTAAAGAAGCTATAATAATAAAGGGTTAGGTATTAGAGCCTGTTAAGGAGTAGTAGCTAAAGGTAGCTTAAGGTAGCTATTAGAAGCCGAGCGTAGGTAGCGAGAAAACCGGAAATTAGCTATTAGGAGCCGAAAATTTATAGGTAGTTATTAGAGATACGATACCTCTTATAATACTATACTAAAATCGATGAAAATAATATCTAACGATAGAGCTAATAAAGCTCTTAATAAAGGTATAAAAATCGTCGTAGTAACGATAATACGCGGAGCGTTTTAGGGGCTTATAACCTATAGAGGTAAAAACGGACAGAACTAGTAATCTATATATATTCCCCTAGAGGTAGGCAGGTGGGCCTGGAACTACGGACTTAGTGGGCGACGGGGCGCACGGACCCCAGGGCATGGGCACGGACCACCAACATTATCAACATCCCTTAGGACAGCCAATCGCCCGAACTTTCATTATCGGGTCATTTAATGCAGCAGTGAGACCAAAATGGCAAAAACGAACGACCAGGACAAGATTCGAACTTGCGCCTCCGGAGAGATACCCTTAGCAGGGGTACGTGTTAACCACTCCACCACCTGGCCATTGCAGATCCAATGGATTGATGGAAGCGGGCGATTCCACAACTGCTCATATCGGTCGAATGCACAAGCCCCTAGAATTGGTCTCCATGGCGGGGTGAGTGGATGAAGCCAAGTGGATTCTGTTTTGCGGGACATGCAGGTCGGTAGTCATGGAACCCAGATGGTGGAGAAAACCTGTAGAACTTGACGATCTTTTGACAGCAAGAGGCTGAGACGCTGGTGGCATCAATGAATGTCACATGATGACCTGCACTGTCAGCATCGGCTGGTACTGTACGTCTCCTCTGGGAATGGATCGACTTGCAAGAAACGCACCCGCGACGCTCCACCAGAGTCATCGGCGCGATAAAGACTCCCGGCTACTGTGTTGCGTTCTGTTGTCGATACTTGGTGCTGACGCACTAGATGGGACATGAGGACCCCGTGGCGCGGATGATAGCGCATTAGTGTCTGCAAGGTCATTAACATCAAGCCTGCCTGCGTTGCCTGCTTCAACACTGGCACATGCGGGGAAAGAGGAACTTGACAAGCTGTGGTCTCTTGGTTTCTCCATTGACCAATCGTAAGTTTGGAAAAACAGTGTACAAAAACATAGACAGAATCTCCTATTCTTGATGAGTATCTAAGAGACTGTTCAACAGCTTCAAAAGAAGTCTGTTGCTGCTAGAGGCTGGCAAAGTCTGGATTTCCCTAGTGAAGAACTTTAGATTGTTGGTGCAGGTAGAATCCCCAGCCTTTTGTCACCAGCTTGAGGCGATAATGATGATGAAGGCCTTGGCGCATGTGATGTGATATGTCGGAAACCTAAGCAGTATCATCATGCAGGCCTAGATGATTGACATGGCTGTCATGGGCCGAAACCGACCTCGTTGGTTGGATCTAATCAGATCTTCGCAGGCCTAACTCAGCCAAACATGATTGTCCTGTGCCGATAATGACCTCGCCAGTTGGATCAAATCATATCATCGCAACCAACCAAGAAGTCGAGACTATATAGGCTACTGGTGATGTGATTTTGCCAATGCAATCTCTTGACTCAATAGTGGGAGCAATGGCCAAAGCGAGCAGAACGCCTGCAACTTATTGGAGCAAGCAAATCTTGCTGTAAGGTTTCGCCATGTCGTAGCTCATCAGTGAGGGGATACAGTCTCGAAACGGAAAACGCGGCCGATGTTGAGCATGTCCATGGTGACAGCCAAAGCCACCAACTATATAAACCGGCTACCAGCTGTATTTCTCATGGTTGTTTCTCTGATCAGACAGCATTCCACACTTCAGAGTCCTCAACATATTAAACTCACGCCAACAAGTTGCAAGTATTTCCATCGCTTGTCGACCGCAATGCACGCCTCTACCTTCATCCGTGTAGCGCTTGTACGGTGCTCTTGCCAAGGTGCAAAGCCCCGTCATTGACCAGACGGCTAGAGGTACGTCGATTGCGAATCCAAGACTACCAGCTTTGTGATAGGTCATGAAGCAGACAGGAACTTTATGCTAACTATGTGCCTTTAGCTTTCTTGATCTTCCCCGTATGTGCCTACCACGGCGCTCTGTATATATGGTTTCTTCTGACGAGTTGATGCTACACAGGGATCCCGAGGGTCTAGCTCCTTGGTAGCTCGGGTCGGTCCCTGCCAGGGCTACGAGCTGGGCGGCAATGGGGGTGTAATTTCTTGGAATGCCCTAGTCAATTTCAGCACTGTTGTGCGTTACTCGACCTCCGGGGATCCTTCCTCCCAGGATGATTTTAAAGACGCCCTGACCAATATCACCGATGGCTGGAAGGGTCGGCAGTGCATCGATGGCCCCGATTTCGGGTCCCTCGGCCTGAGCGTGGGAGATGAGGTCACCCTACAGATGAACTGGAACGGTGGACCCAGGAACACTGACTTCTTTGAGGTGAGCTCTTGCCCCTGGCTTTTGCACTTAAACGGGCATCATGCTGACTGAAAACCTCTGCCAGTGGGCCGACCTTCGTCTTGTCAGCTCCAGCAATTTCGAGCAGCTCAACTACGAAACCGGCTGCACCAACATGATTGAGTCCACCCGACAGAAAGCCGACCAGGGGGCTAACCCCAACCTTTTTCGCACTGGTTCAAAAGGCTGAGGCTGAGGCTCTCGCTGCGCAGGGTCGTATCAACAACGACGACTCCTCTCTCAGCGCTATGGAGGCTGGCGTCGTTGGAGCCATGGTTACTCTTGGTGTTTTCGTTCTCGTCGTTCTCGCTGACTGGTTAAGTGGTATCTTCACGTTTGGCAAGCACAGCCAGGCCTTATCGCGTACCAAGAGCGGCTCCTTCAGCTCTGGCGAGGAGAAGGGCACTTCAGCTGTCTAAATCGTCCACGGGACTGAAGCCTGCGATGGACAAAGAGAGCCCACATGAGCACAGGCTGGGATCTGAGAGTGCAAAGATCTTGATGCACCCTCAACAGTCACTTCACATATGTCAGGGACCACATATACGACAAGCAGACCCTTGGAGGCCCCCGAGGAGCCAAATGTTTCCCGTGCAAGAAGTACATAACAGACTAAGGAAGATATCGAGCATCAACACGGTTTCCCCGTATCTTGCATTCGTTTGCTCTACCAAATTCGCTCGAACCCCTGGGAATTGCAAGACTTCTAACCTTGGCATTGCGATATATGAACGAATGTTCTGACGAAGACGTAGTGGATGATTTTGTCACAGGCTTCGCTGCATTGATGAAGTGAGATCTCCTCTTAGCTGAAGAACTAACATTATGGGAACCAACTCATCTTCGCGACCCCATGCTTGCCAACACTTCGAATGCTAAAACTTACGCAACGACCACACGAACCCCGCGACTTCCCTCCGCGGACACGGGCACAAACATGTCGTGGTCATATGCCACATCCCTTTCCGTCGTCTCATACAATCGCATGTGTGGCAGAACACGCAAAGCCAGCGCCGTAAGCGTCAGGTACAGCTCACAAAGAGCCAGGCTAGGTAATTTTAACTTCGTCAATATGCGAGCATGTCTGGGTCCTAGAAGGGATATCTGTCACCTACTTCTTGCCAAGACACGCTCTGCTGCCCTTTGAGAACGCTAGCATGCCTCTCTCAACCTCTTTCCGGGGCTCGTTCTTCTCATCGAGCCATCGTTCCGGGCTAAAAGAGTACGAATCTGGGAAGACGGCCTCATCGTGATGGGCGATAACAGCCGACATGCCGATCGCATAGCCTTGGGGAATTATCAGCTCTATCGGTTTTTTATCGAACTCGCCCCGATACAGTAGGCTTTCTTGCGTGGGAATGCGTGCCGTGCGGCTCGACACACCATACGACAATCGGAGTCCTTCATTAATGACAGCCCCGAGATAGGGAAGCTTCTCCAAAACAGTCCAGGCAGGAATGTGCTGCGTGTCCTCAACGACTTGGAGCAGTTCTTGTCGCAACTTCGCCAGGAGCTCTGGTTTGTCCAGGAGATGGTAGGTAATAACAGCCAGAGCCCAGCTCGTTGTTTCGGTGCCGGCGCCTACAAGGGACACTGCTTCATCGGCGAGCCGCTCGGGTTTCTTCTCATGATCTGCCAGCTCCGATTGAAGAAGATCAACGAATACTGTAGGTCGCCCGTATCGAATGCCAGCATCAAGGTCAGATTTCGTCTTGTACACGCGGTTCGGGATGTCGATTTGCAGCGTTCGAATGAGCAACGCAGCGTCTTCCGGGAGATAGTCGACGAGCCACTTGCCCAGAACAGCCGTTGCAGCAAGAAATGGGAAGAAACGAAACACAAAAACAGGCTTCAAGACAGCAAGTGTCGCCTCGCGGAAGTTCGGTGTCCAAGAATCGTGTGCCAGAAGGCCAAACGGCTCGCCGAAGCAGTAGCCCGAGATGGCATCCGATGTGAAACAGCTGTAGGCCATGGCGACATCAAAGGGCTCGGGCCTCTCTTTGCCTGACTGGGCAAGGAGCTTATCGCAGAGCCTCTGGACCAGATCGTGGATCTCGCCCTCAAGGCGTGCAATCATGGCGCGGGAGAAGAACTTGGCCACCGGGACGCGACGCGATCGATGGAGGTCGTGGTCGACGGTTCCAAAGCCATTGGTGGTCCCGACAGCAGAACCGTTAATCTGGTGAAGGGGTTTATCGCGCTTCCGGCCATTCAGAGCGTAAATTTCGTCGGCGAAGTTGATGTCGTTGCAGTGAAGCTCGTTTGGGCTGATGCGGACGATTGGGCCTTGAAAGCAAACGAATAAGACCTGACACTCCGGAGAATCACGAGCGAGGAGACTGTGATGACTGACCGTATTGCTCGTGCATTCTTCGGACCTCATGAGAGTATCGGCCAACTTGAACGACATCGTGATAAAACTCGGGTAGGTAGGTCGCTGCAGCAAGCTTGGGGCCTGGGATCTTGTGCAATGGGTGGAGCGGCGAGATATTGTACAAAGTCTCGAGAAACTTGAACAAGATCCAGACAACGCTGCCATAGATGACAGTGTTCCGAAGTGTCAAGACCGGGAATGCTTCTCGCAGTGTGTTGACCCCAGGGATCGCCATGATTGATGTCGCCTCGAAGACGTCGAAGAACTGGCGACTGACGCCAACTTGGACTGCGTTGAAGAAAGGAAGGGCTACTCCCAGCCCTCCGATTATCAACGCCCATGTGTTCGCCCGTCATCCCTCAAGGTGCGGGGTTTGCCAAGGCATTCATGCATGATGCCGATGCCAGTTACACCAAAAGTGTTCTGTACTACAGGTCGTTCCGACAGTGATGACCCCGCTGGTGTTTTGCCAGAGCAAGGGAGTCACCGCGTCCAGGGCGCTTCCGGTTGGTATCACGGTTTGGCAAAGATCTGCCGGCCTTGACGTTACCTTAGATATTTACCTAGTTGCACTGAGTTCAAGGTCGAGCAATGGTGCGCACTTGATTAGCAAGTGACGGATGTCAGAGATGTGTTCAATGAAGCTATGCCAGCCACGAATCAACATAGATTCTCTGCAATGGCCGCCAAAGCACCGGTCCTGCACAGTGGTTCAGTACCCCAAGCACCAGACCTCGTCCAAGTAATCATGAACAAAGAATGCCAAGACCCAGCGAAAGGTATCACCCAAGTAGCCAGCCAGCTAGCATATGCACGTCGATGTTGTCGGATGAGGACCTCGGGAGCTGCCTTGTACAGCACAGGTGATACCGGCGACTCGTCAATCAAGCCAGCCCACACATCGCCAGAACGACAGCATCTGAGCCCGTCTCAGCGTTAACATCACCAACATAGCCAAGCTTTCCCATGCCCACAGTCGCAAATGCCACCGCCGTCTCACCAGCCTTTTTGACACTTTCAAGTGGAAAGACTCGAGACTCCACGACCGAATCGTCAGTGGTTTCGTACCAGGAATCAGAGGACGCCACGTTTCCCACAAAAACAGCTTTCTGGCTGTACTGGGGCTGGAGTCCCTGGGCGGCCATGCCGGGCACCGCCTCGCGGTTGAGCGCGAGAGTGGTGCGGGTATAATCCCCTCTCTCCCAGGGAAGACCGGCCTTTGCGAAGAAGGGCTTTATCGTCAAGGGCTTGACGAAGGATGGGAAATGTCCCATGGCCACGGCGATTCCTCCTCCTCGAACGTATTCCACGACTGCCTCCCAGGCCTTGTTATTTGCACGCGTAGTCAGCGCCTCGTCGGTCAAGAGTACGGCAGACGGGACCGGCTGGTCGGACAGGAGGCGGATGAGCGGGCCTGACTTCTTGACGCGCTGGACTTGTGCTTTGTCGTTCAAGGCTGAGAGAAGGGAGCTGTACATCTCGTCGAAGTATGGTTGGTGGTTGAGAGATATCAGGACCACTCGGGGCTTTGAGGCGGCAGGTGTGCTCATGGTTGGTCGCTTCGAGGTCTGTGGTGGGTGTTAATTCCTCTCGAGAAGCTACCTTAGGTGCTGCAGAAGCGACTGCTGTTCCGTACCGGATCGTACGAGTCTGTAGAGCTTTTGGGGACGAGATTGCGAGCGGACTGCGTGCGGGTTTGGGGCTTGTTGAATTGATGGGTGACACCTCAGGTCGCGGTCGGGCGCAGGCATGTAGCGTTTCAATACTCTGGACCGGGACCGAAACATGTCGAAACCCGGGTGTAACACCTGCTGCAGAGCTGACGTTAACTTCGTTATTGGATTCCCAGCTGGAAAATGGCAATGTACTTGGCCGCAAGCACCAATCTCGAGCAACATCGCAAGACCGCACAAAATAAGCCTGAGACATATCACATTCATGACGAACATGGAGTCCCCGCGCAAGCACGCAGGACGACACCTGGAAAGAATCGGGGTATCTCAGTTAGGTATCTATGCAAATAAAGTGTAGAATAGTCCTTGCCCACGCCTCCATTGCCCGAACCAGGAGGTGAGGGCATGGCAGGGCCCGTCCATCCGAAAATCCATCCCATCACCCTCTATATTCGTCAAGGATATCGAGATCGATCATCGGAGTCGGGCCAAGAAGAGGTTGGCGGGCCTGGCCCTAGTACATCTCGTTCGAAGGGGGACCGGCGTAGTTCTTGTGGCCCCAGATGACGTACCAGAGACCCGAGACGAGCGTCGCAAAGACGAAGACGACAGGGGCGTAGTTGACGAGGTCGACGGTGACGGGGATGGTGGCGGGCATGCAGAAGAGGGGCATGGCGAGGGCGGACCAGGCTGCGACGGCGTTAGCAAAGGGACATGGAGCAAGACGAACGGGCGCTTATCAAGACGTACCGAGAGCGACAACGTTGGCGACGACACCGAACTTGCCGAGGCTGAACTTGGCGTCCTTGACGGCGCGGCGGCCGGTGAACAGGCTGATGGCGATGGGGGTGGCGTAGGCGGCAGTCAGGGCAATGACACCGACACCGGAGAAGGCGTTGAAGGCGGCGGAGGATCCGAAGTACAGGAGGCCGAGCAGGATCTGAACAACCATGGAGAGCATCATGGCGTTGAAGGGGACGTCAAGCTTGGGGTGGATCACCTTCCACCAGCGGGAACCGGGGATGGCGCCGTCACGGGCGAAGGCCCAGGTGCAGCGGGAGGCGGCGGTGGTGCAGCTGATGCCACAGAGAAGGGCGAGGACGAGGAGGGGAACGCACAGGGCCATGGCGGCGCCCGAGGTGCCAACGGCGGACTTGATGATGACGGGCACAGGCTGCGCGGCAAGGACGAGCTCGCTGATGTCGGGCATGACGAAAACGAGGGGGATGAGGAAGAGGAGACCAGCGAAGGTGTTGATGAAGATGGTAGCGACCATGGCCTTGGGGACCTGGGTTGAAGGATCGCGGACCTCCTCGCACATGGAGATGATCATACCGGTAGAGGAGGTGGCGTAACCGGCGTGAAGGAGACCGACCATGAAGGCCCAGCCATCGGGCCATCCAGAAGTGGGCTCAAAGTGTGTGAAGACGAACTTGGCATCGCGGCGGCCGCCCTTGGCCATGACGAGAACAGTGATAATAATGGCAAGGACACCGGCAAAGGTCCAGAAGACGGCGGCAGTCTGGAGCACGTTAGTCATAATGTTCCAGGAACGCGAGCACAACGGCGACTCGAGAGAGGATGGGGAGCGTACGTCAAGAATGGGGAGCCAGCGGTTGCCGAGGGCCGACACAAGGTTGCACAGAATGGTGATAGCCAGGAAGATGAGGTACAGCTGGTAGGTCTCGTACTGGAAGATGCCGACGCCAGGCTCGGACTCAAAGACGTTGATGCAGCCGACGAAGAACAGACTGGTACCGAAGTTGACGGCCAGAGTGATGGCAATGTTGCCCACGACGTAAGCCCAGCCGCAAATCCAACTGGCAACACGGCGCCACGAGGGGGGTGCGAGCATGAAGGCCTGATAGTAGACACCTGATCACGGATAGTCAGCGACGATGATCACGATTGAGAGCGTTCGTTGGCAATTTAGGGAACGCCGGGAACAGAAGCACTCAGCAGACGGGATGGCGGGAACAATTAGTACCTCCGGCGGTGGGATAAACACTGGTGATCTCTCCGAGCGACGCAGCGACACACACGATGACCATGGAAACGGCGAGCCAACCCCAGATGATGGTGACGGGACCACCACCAACGAGAGGGTAGTAGAGCGTGGTAGAGAGACCGTAGGGGATCGAGGCGAGGACGAAGGACATGAAGGCGACCTGCTTGGTGGAGCGGTTGCGCGCCAGCTCGGGCTTGTAACCCAAAGACTCGAGAACGTTGTCGGCGCTGCCGTCGTGGACGCCAGAGGCACGACGGTGCATGTCCAAAGAGCTCTTCTTGCCGCCACTGACGCCGTTCTCGTAGCCGGATGAGTACATGTCGCGACCATACTGATCAGCGTACGGGTCGCGAGCGCCCGGGTCCTGGGAGAGGACGTGTTGCGACATGTTGACGGTTTTTTTCTCCCTCCTTGTGACGGTTTCGCTGATTGAGGCGGTGGTGAGATGCTGGTTGATAAGAGGAGAAGAGCAGGAGACAATGAGCAAGCTCAGCGCTGCGTGTCAATTGGCATGCGGCAGGCTGTTTGCCGATTTGAGGGGGAGATTGGCGCTCGAAGGAAGAATTGTCGATGGCAGCTCGAAGTCGAAGAGGGAATGAAAGAGAGGGAGAGAAGGGCGTTAAAGAGGAGACGAAAATGGAAAAGAGGAGATGATAAGCATCAGAGTCTGCGTCGCGGGTTGACAAGCACCTCACCTTGAGGTACCTACCCAACACTGCACACTAATAAGGTACCTTACCTTACTTCGACAACCGAACGGGAGCAGAGAGACGGGGTGAAATGACGTCCGAGGATCACGGCGCACCGACTGGGCGAGATGGGGCACAGGTCGGACGCTCGGCAGCAGGATGGAGCCAGGGTGGACATGCAGGACCGAGTCGGCAAGGCCGTGATCCTTGTGGGTGGTACGGCAGCCTGGCAAGCCTGGATGGGGAAGCTTGGGATAGGCTTGGCTTGCAAGTTGCAAGCTTGACCCGGAAGGCCACCCTCACCCTCCCTCCCTTCTTCGTCGGGGCGTGAAGCAAGGTCGGGAGGGACTATACCCGTTGAGGCATCCAGGCCCGCCGTTTGCTGTAGCTTGCGTCGCGATACTTCGTGGTGATAGGACGGTTGGTTCGATGGCGCCGAGCTGACGGGAGAAGCTGAGCCCATCGTGGCACGAGAGGGTGTCTGTCTGAGAATGGTCTGGCTGGCTGGTTCTGGTCAACGTGACCCATGGGTAACACGTTACCAGCCAGGTGGTTTCTGGACTGATGGAACTCAATTGCTTGCGTCTAGGCCCTTCATCTCTCGATCTCATTGATCCCATTGAGAGAATGAGAGAACCCCCCTGCGCCTGTTCACTTCCGGACGGCGATGACCCAAGACATTGCCATGAGTGAGACGGATCTGGAGGGATCCCTGGCTTTCCCAAATCGAGCAAACTTTGACCAGCTTGTCATGTAAGGGGGTGCCTTGAGCGCCAGGCATCTCTTCGCATCAAGCGTGTCTCGTCTTTGTTGCCCCTCATCTCGAAGCGACTGAATCGCGCACGCAGCATCAGGACCGGGGGCCAACGCGCAAGGTTCTGATAGCGTGCCATCGCTTTGATGAAGAGTTTTAGGACACACTTGATTGGCGGCAGATGCTCAAGCGACGAGAGGCGAAGGAAATGGAGACTTGCCATGATGCCAATCGAGTCCCTGTTCGGCGGGTCGCCATCAGCTGCTCTCCTGCTGCAAACAACCTAGCTCTGACCCTTAGCGACTCGGTGGTTGCATCAAGCCAAGGGGGTTAAGTACGTAAGAGTATCCTGGGCGCATGGTTTCGCTGTCGAGAGACATCGGGGAGACTCAGGGGCCCTGGTGGATTCGTGCATGAGAATGTGTATGACGTAGGATTCAAGCCAGCGGGGGTCTGCCCGCCAGCTTCTCCCTCCCCCTAACATGTGTGTTCATGTTCCTCTGGTCTTCAATCAGAAGACGAGGCCTCTCAAAAGACCCATCTCCAGTCTGATTAGTAGAGCCCTCGGTTGGTGGTTCCCAATGGGTCGATGGGGCACGCGAGGGTCTTGAAAACACGATGGCCAGTGGAGGACATGCCGGGGCCCCCGCGATATCAGAAAAGGAGCCCGCCATCACCAACGCTTTTCCCAAGAGAGAAAGGCCCGGTGCCTCATCTTGTTCATCGAATTCATCAATTTCATCGAATACTTGCTCAAGGTTCAGGTCGTTCGGCCATGAACATCAGCATCGGGGCTGGCCCCGAACCGTCCAGACGTCAGCCGGACACCTCACCTTGTGAGACACCCTCCCATATCCCTCACTCACCCAATAATTATGCCACAAACTTTAGCGGCAAGGTGTAGTCTGTGTGTGTGCCGTGATTTACTCTGTGCGCTGCATCTTGGCTTTTTGTCCGGCCCGCGCGAGGCTTGCTCTGCTGCGACCCTCAAAACGCTGATCAGTGTTCATCGGCATCCTTCCATCGCAGTTCGAGAATCCTGTCAGTTGTCCCGAAAAAGGACCCTTGAGAATGCCGATCAGGGTCTGTGGCAGCCATCCCATGTTCCTCCTCTTTCCCTCGTTCAGTGCATCTTGGCCTACCGACGCCTTATCGATCAGTAAATGAGTATTCGGCGACTCGGCGCCCCTTCTTCTCACCGCAGTCGTATCAGACGCACATGGGGACATCCCTCGATACAGGAGCATGTGCAGCCTTGGCACCTAGCGCGTTTGCCGGGGCAGCCAGCCGGCAAGCCTCGTTGCCTCGGTGGCCCGTGATGGGCATTGAACACAGCATTCGCTTGGCTTCGGAGGATGGATGGATGGAGGCGGATCGGGGAGACGGGGGAACAGGAATACAACGTCCCACTGCCGTGCGACAAGGCTGCTGCCCATTGACATGTACGATGCTGTAACCTCGTGTTATAGTCGGCCAAAGACCAACTGAGACCAACCAACAGTAATGCGGTTCGGGCTTTCTCTTTAGGGACTTCAATGCTTCGCGTTCCCTCCTCATCCCCCCTGAACTCATCTCCCCGGCAAAGACCCAAATCTTGGCGGGTCCTGGTACTTGACTCGAACACCTCGTGCTGCGGACCTCCATGCGATTAGGATTGGCGGCCTCATTTGCGCCACTGGAAATCCCGCAGGCTACTGTGGGCTTTGACATAACTTGATGGGTTGCCATCGACGTCCAGCGTTGCGGATTGCGCTTTATTGCGGGCAAGTGTCGCGTGGTACGTAAACCTCGAGGCGAGAGACATCACAGCGGATACAGACGGGTCGTGAGGGTCTCGGATCGGACGTGCGATCCGTCCCTACGTCATTGCAACTCGAGTCGAATATGAAGAAATTTTTGATGCGTGTCTCTGACGCTCAGGCCGCGGGGTCCGATTCTTTGTCGGTCATGACGAAGCTTGCCACAGTCGCAAGTCATGGGGATAGCAGCGGATATGTCAAAGGTCAATGGCTTCTAGCACTCGTAGGCGGGTTATACTCTACGGTCCAATCCCGAGATGGAACATGTCAGAGACAGACCTGAACAGCAAAGGGCGTGGCAATCGGATAAGGAGCATGCTAGACTGATTGTGAATCACCTCAAGCAGACCTCAAATACGTCTAATAAGTCGCTCAAGAGTAATAAAGCAACCCGAATCGAACACATCTTCCTTTGTGAACACACCGTCGTTTCAACATCGGCCCCAGAGCTCTTACTCAAATCTGAACATCAGCTCCAAATGACGCGATGTGACTACAGCCATTTCAAGAAATCCGAACCGAGCCCCTCAGTCAAAACCACTTTCGACACAAATATTCGAACTGAGCAGGTCATTCCATCAGCCTTGACTGGCTGGTCATAGTTCTCAAGTTCTCTCTGAGCAGCGTTCCGACCACTCAAGCACTCAGATATCATACCAAAAGCTCCCCCAACACACTTCATTCGTATTAGAATTCACCGTATTGGGCTAGGTGAGTCGGTCGGTCATTCGCCTTTCAGTCAGGCAGGCACCTGTTGCTCGAGAACAAACTTCAGATGGAATCATGGTCTTCCCCGAGAGATTGAGCAATGGCATCTACCTTAGTCATCCTTTCTTTCTGCCAAAAATTTGTGACGGCCCTCTCTTCTGGCAGCCGAGTCCCCGGCCTCGGCAACGGGCCAAGGCTGGCGACCAAGATATCACCAGTACTTGACTGCATACCAAACATCGCAGCGGGTGCCTCGGAGATGGCGGCTTGGTGATTCCATTTTCATGATTCGAGAGTGCCAACGCCAATCTACCAAGGAAGTTCCAAGCCTGACTCGGCAATGACGGCAGGACTCCGCCAGGGCGAACGCGAACCACGATGTCTTTGAGTCAGTCCGTCAGAAAAGGCCCACTGGCGGAGCCTTCGCATCGTGAACAGGACCCACGTTTCAAGTTTATGACCCCATCATTTTATTTTTACATATCGTGGAGAGGCCTTGCGGACGGGTCAGCCTTGTGCGGAGGATCGGGGTCCCTTGCCATGCTTCTCGATGCATGACGCAACTGCCTCTAAGGTGATTGAGCTGGGAAGTCCTAGAAGTGATATAGGACTTTGAAGGGGCGATCAGACAGTGGTCTGACTTTAGTGAATAACTTCGAGGCTGATTACAATCGAGAGCGGTCATGACGAAAAAGGGGGGATCTGGGGGTTTCCACGTGGGAAACACCGATAATCTTACCCTGGTCATACATGTTATGCATGTGATGATAATCAGTGAGCATGGCCGGCTCGTGGCCTTTTTTACTCCCACCATATGCAATGAATTATGAACCGAACAAAGTTTTGAAGCCCATCACAGTGATCTTTTGTTGATTATATGTATTGCGGAAATATTTTGATTCGTGTGTGTAGATGGGGTTCGTGGCTTCAATTCAAATAATGATTTAGTATACCCAGGCCAAAATTACTATTGTAAGATTGTGTGGACATAATTCCAGAGGCACTCTCCGTTTGTTCAAGGACTGAGGCAATGACTTCAGAGCCTGAAGACCTCCCGACTACCTCGCAATCTTTTCGGCATTCTTTTCCGCAACAATGCGCGCCATATCCTTCGCAACTTCAGATTCCATAGCCTCAAAACCTGTCACCACACCGCCCAGATCCCCTTGAGACAACTCCTGGCCCATCTTGAACTTCCCCTCCAGCCGCTCGATCCGAATGTCAATGCCAATGATGGCTTTGGTAAGAAGATCGACGAACCGCTCCGGCGCCTGCGAAACGGTCCACGGATCCGGACGCCCCTCCGTTCCTGTGTACCCCATGATGTCCTTCTCGCCCAGTTGCGACAACTCGTGCAGATGCTTTGAGAAGAACTCCGCCGTCGCGTCTGACTTGGAGTCGAAGTGGATTCGCGCCTTGCCGTAGGCTTGTGCCGCCGCGTACTGCCACGTGGGCACAACCTTTGCCGTCGAGGGCTTCGTCTCGGTATAAAACTTGGGCGTCACGTAGTGGTGCGTTGCCGCTGTGAACAAAACGAGAACCTCATGCTCGAGAACATGCGTTGAGTCCGTCCTTGACGGCGAAGTCAACGACTCGATGATGGCTTTGCTCTGAGGGTTTTGGCGGGCCAAATGGCCTTGTAGCCGGCCGAGATCCGTCACATCTGCTTCGTCATCAACCTTGAGAACGAAAGGGATGTGACTGGATTGAAGAAAGGCATGAGTAGCAGACGGAATGCCCGTCGTGAGGACGCCGAGAGGATTATCGCGGATAAGTTGCCGCAGGGCAGGGATGCTCGACTCCGCATGTACTGCGCGGATATACATGGCGATATCTTGTCGTGACGGTGAACACTCGAGTTGGATCTCTTGGGCTGACTATTGCGCTCGTCGAAATTGGGCGTGTCGACGTTGATTGAGAATGATCAAAATGCGGGGCAACAAAGTGCGGCAATGCTGTATTTATCCCTTATGACTCCGGCTCACGTCGGAGTTATGTGAGTCAACCTTTGCAAGCTATCTGGGCGGCTGACGATAGGCAAGATAGCGCTGCTGGTGACATGACATTGACCAACCAAGTCGTTCAGATGATGACTCGAATGTTTATGCATTGGACATTGTCAAGTCTGCAAGACTAGCAAAGGGCGCGCCCAAAAGGCGCTGGTTCTGTCGTCACGATACTACTACACCAGCACGTGGCCCGCATGTGATACACGCAACGCCATTTGTCAGCGCTTCTGCAAGTACGGTTTGAAGGCAGATGGATTGTATAAACCAACGCCGGGATCATATGACTTCTCACGGCACTGAGGCAGTGGTTAAGCGTTACAGCCAACAAGTTTATTGCCTTCTACAAAGCATTCGGATCACTGGATGTTGTGCGGGAACAAGGACTATGTACGATTATTAACGTTGCTCACCCACTTACGGGCCACCCCCCCATGTGGGCCACCCCAAAATCCCTCACCGCCACCCCAACCACCCTTCTACAACCTAACGTATCTTTACTAATTCTGCACCAATTCCTTCCAAATTCAGGATATCATTACTTCAGTTACCAATGCCTCGATATACAGAAGATGAAGTCAACCAGGCCCTCGAGGCTATTACAAACGGCGAATCTATCCGGAAGGCTTCCATACAGTGGGGAATTCCGAGGGCTACCCTTCAACGCCGTTTACAAGGAACGCAACCAAGGAATAT
>NMXI01000125.1:0-34046 GCA_002851675.1 Verticillium nubilum
ATAGTTAAATAGTAGCGACTAAGTAGGAAGCTATCGGATAAGTACCTAGGACTATTTAAGATCGTTAGGAAAGTTAGGGACTATAGCCTCGTATATAGGCTATAGCTACCTACTAGCTATAGAATCTACGACGTCTTCTACGTATCCTACCTAGAAGACTAGAAGCCGCGGCTATAAGAGCCGATACTAAACCTATAGATAATAGAAGTTAACTTAATTATAGGGATAGAAGATATATACTTAGTATAGGAGATCGTAGCTTATAAGGGGCCGCTATATAATAGATAGTACCTTATTAGGTAGGCTAGTTACCCCGAGAGCGAAAATTCATAGGAGCTAGCTAGAAATATCGCAGACGACGTAATCGATAGCTACTATAAGGAGTAGAATAGATAAAAGGATTATAATAGCGGGTTACTAAGAGAGTAGTAGCGGATAGTTATAGGGTATTAACGGGGGACTAGCCCCTACCCTACTAGAAGCTAAGTAAAAGTAAAGTAATAAGCAAAAAGAAAATAGATAGTAGACTACTAGTAGGCTAGTAGTAGCGATAGTAGGAGTATATAGTATAATTTACTTATCCTAGCTATCCTAGCTATCTAGGCTATCCTTACCCCTAAGGCTATTACTACTAATAGTATTATCCTCTACCTCCTCCTCGTTAGTAAGGGTATTACGGTTCTATAGTAGGTTAGTATAAGAAGGAGCATCTAGAAGCCGGAAGATCCCCGGCTATACCTCGGCGAGCAGTCGGCGAGAGCTAGGCGCTAACTAAGCCAAGATTCGAGTACTCTCGAATCCAGAAGGCAAAGATCACAAGAGTGAACTTAGCAAGTTTAAGTCTACGAATAATATCCAACCTACCTGCGTACGCTCGGCGGACCGACTCTCCGTAAACCCGATTCAGACCCTTAGTCATATCCTTACAATTCTTAAACTTCTACCCTACTCCAGGAGAATTAGTAATACGAGATATCGAACCGAGTTACGCGTAGCACCCGCTAAGAGACCGTCGACCTCTAGCAAGAGGACGCGGAACTCCGAGAACAAGACATAGAGATACTAGACCAGGAGGACAGAGCAGACGCGCACTCCGCTCGCTCTCCCCTCGGCGTCCAGGCGGACATCGAACAACTCGTCCAATAAGAGTCACGACGCACGACGCGTTATCGGTTACGAAGTAGCAGCCGGCCGACTGCTCGGCGAGGATCCAGGGGCCGATCTAGGTCACCTACCGATACTACGAGCGAAATACAATCGACGTACCGAGACAGATACGATAGCCGCGACCGCTCGACGATAAGTCGCAGAAGCAGTTAGGGGGATAACTCTCCCCGGAGAGCCCGAGCCGACGAGGTTAATAATACCCTTATACTTAATATCCTGAAGCAGTTCTAGGAGTAGACCTAGAGATTAGCTAGAATAGTCGTCGAAGAAAGGCTATATATTCGGCGACGCGACGAGAAAGCACCGGCGTATAACGTCGGCAGACTCGACGAGAATGCGACTACGCGAGAACGAGAAGACTAGCTAGACGAGATCCAAGAGGTCTACGAGGTATAACGACTAGAAGCGAGTGCCGCATAGCGAATCTAGTAGGCTAGAGGATAGCTCGGAAGGACGCTATAGGAATCCTAGCGCTCCTATCGCAAAGGCCTCGCCGAAAGAACTCTAGAGTCAGGACAGACTACCGAGGTTACCTAGGAAGACTTTATTATATTCATACGATAATAATATCTAGCACTAGCCCTCTAGAAGTAGAACCTTCGGGAAGCTATCGCTAGGTATCGTTAGAAAGACGACTAAGGGCTAATAAAGTATTATTAGGAATAGGAGGGGCTCTACTATACTATCGGCGAACCCTCGATAGGGGAAGCCCAAGTATTCGCATTCTTTAGGGGCCTTACTAAGGAACTAAAAGACGAGGCGTAGAAGTAAGATATCCTACGAGTCGAGGCTCGGGAGATTATAGAGCACGCGGAAAGACTCTAGGAGGTAACCCGAAGAGGCTACTAGAAGAGAGACTATAATAGCAGACGCGTACTAGACAGGCGCAGACGGGACGGCGATAAGCCGTACACCCGGGGCGATTATCGCTAGCGAGAGCGGGGGTTAGACAGGAAGCTAGAAAGCCGCCGCCCTTACGGCGAAGGCAAGGCAGTCCCCCCTTATATTAAATATTATAAGTATAGAGGACTATACTACTCCCCAGATTATCCGCAGAAGGACGAGGGAGGCGCCTATTAAGGGGGATTATACCGAGGAAATAGCTATAAGGGGAACTCCTACCGAGGAGGCCGAGGCAATTCGGCGACAGTTCGCGTAGTACGCGTCCCTAGTAAAGTTATCGGAGAAGTTCTAGAAAACGAGTAGGCGTTACGGAGACCCCGATACACGTAACGCTAGAACTCATATCGGTAGTTATTGGGCCGACAGCCTAAGGGCGAGCTATCGTCATCTATTCGGGCATAGAAGTCGAAGTAGCAGTAGATATAGACACCTACTCACAGACAGACCTTATTAGCGAAGCTTTCGCAGAGCGGCTAGCGTTAAAGCCCGCCTCGGAGCTTAAAATACTAGATATTATCGGCATTACTAGGTTACCTATTAAAGACAGGAAGGCCTATTAGCTAATATTCTTTCTCCTAGACCGATACGGCTACCCGCGCAGGGTACGCCGAGCATTCATCGCTATTATCCGACTAGATAGCGAACCCCTACTACTACTAGGACAGAAGTCTATAGGCCTAGAAGGCATTATTATTAAGATAGTAACGAATAGCTAGTATTACGATAAAATCTCAATTATAACCCTAGAATCCTTTATCGATAAGGTTATATTAGGAGACGGAAAGGCATACATTCGCTATATTATAGGCATCCTTTCAGCAGAGAAGCTAATCCCAATATTAGACGACGAAGACGAAGAGCCAGGACAATTAGTCCCAGAAGAGCTCTAAGAGTACGAAGCCGTCTTCGACGAGCAGTTAGCGAAGAAGCTCCTACTTTTAAGTAATACCGTATACGAAATCGTACTCTAGGAGGGCGCTATAGTACCTTATAAGGGCATATACCTATTATCGGCTAACTAGCTACAAACGCTCGCCGAATATATCGAGGAGAACCTCGTAAACGGAAGAATTAAATACTCCACTAGCCTAGTAGGGGCACCTATCCTATTTATACCTAAGAAAGACAGTACTATTCGCCTCTGCGTAGACTACTACGGGCTAAACGAGGTAACGATTAAAAACCGCTACCCACTCCTATTAATTAGGGAGCTACTCGATCGCCTAGTAGGCGCCGAGTGGATTTCAAAGATCGACCTTAGAGAGGCATACTATAGAATCGCTATTAAGGAGAGCGACTAGTAGAAGACTGCATTCCGAACTCGTTACGGATACTTCGAGTACATAGTTATACCATTCGGGCTAACTAATATACCAGCTATATTCTAAGCGTATATTTACCGAGCGCTTACCGACCTCCTTAATACGGAATATATTATCTACCTAGATAATATCCTCATCTACTCAAGGACACGCGAGGAATATATAGCGTCATTGAAACGCGTATTATAGCGGCTAAAGGATGCCGAGCTATTTACGAAACTCTCTAAGTGCGAGTTCTATAAAAAGGAAACTAAGTTCCTAGGCTTTATCGTAAGTAACGAAGGCGTCAGGATAGACGCTAAGCGCGTGCGAGCTATCGCCGAATAGCCTACGCCTAAGACATTCAAGGATATCTAAGTATTCCTAGGATTTACAAACTTCTATAGAAAGTTTATCCCTAAATATTCCTATCTCGTAAGGCCCCTAATAGCAGCGCTGAAAGGGAGCCAGAAAGGTATAAAGTCGGGAGACTTTACCTAGGGGGAGGAAATAGATTAGGCATTAAAAGAGCTCAAGCTCGCCTTCCAGTCGGCGACTATATTACGCTATTATAATACACGCCTCGACACGAGGATTAAAACGGATATATCGGCAAAAGCCATCTCCGGGATTTACTCACAGAAGCACGGCACGAGCTAGTATCCCGTCGCCTACTAGTCGCGCAAATTAGACGACGCAGAAACGCGATAGGGTATAGGATAGTAAGAGTTACTTACTATCGTCGAGAGCCTAGAGCACTAGAGCTACTACGTAGGCGGACTCTAGTAAAAGCTCGTAGTACTAATAGACTACTAGGTATTAAAGAAAGTTATATAAGTACTAGCGCGGGACGTTCGCGGACGCCTCGCTAGATAGGTATACAGACTTACCGTATTCGACTTTAAGATTTAATATAGGCTAGGGGCTACTAACCCCGTAGACGGACTCTCTAGGAGACTAGATTATATAGAGGGCGACCCTAATATAGATAACGTCCTACCTATATTAGTAAAGAAGCTAAGTCTAGTTAATAAACTGCCTAAAGACCTCTAAGTAAGGATTGCGAAGCTGAGCGCTCGCGGAGTAGCCGGCGAAGTATACGTGCACGCGGTAAAGACACGTCTCTAGAAGAGACAGGCCGAGAGCTCGAAGAGCCATAGTTACCGAGATACCTCTATCTCGGGTAGTAACGTACCCAGTATAAGGGCTAACTATAGGACGAGTAGTCCATAGTATAAGACTGCCGCCGATACACCTAGCTATCTAAGAAGGAGCAGGGAGAGCGCGGATACTAGCCGAGGAGAGCCCGAGGGCTCTAAGGACTCGAGCGTAGCTAGGGAAATTAGAATTCCGGACTAATTTATCCTACGCCCTATTATAAGAGAACTTATAGCGGGCGAAACGGCACTATTAATACGGCTAAGCGAAGACCTAGAATATATAGTAAGAGGACTATAGGCCTCTAACGACCTCTATCGGGATATTGCGAAAGCTCTGCAATTAAAAGCCGGGTTAAAGGCGGGTTACAGCCTAGATAATAATAGGATATTATAGTATCGAAAGAGACTTATAATTCCCGAGGAAGCTTCCCTGCGAGAGGAACTACTGCGAATACACTACGATAATCCGCGAGTTAGCTACTTAGGCGCCAACCGCACGGCAGAATTAATAACGCGAAAGTTTTACTAGAGATATCTAACGGAAGACGTCCGCGCGTATATCGCCGAGTGTCCGGCATACCAGGGCTCTAGAATCCCGAGGTATAAGCTATATAGACTTTTGCAACTACTACTATTACTATCTTACCTATTCTAAGAGATTAGTTTAGACTTCGTTACGGGACTACCCGAGAGTACGACGAACGATAGGCGTATCTACGATACGATCTTAGTTATCGTAGACCGTATAACTAAGATAAGCTAGTTTATCCCAACTACTCGGCGGCTGAATACCGTAGAGTTAGCTACTATTCTATATAATAGGATAGAGTATAGGTTTAGGACCCTAGAGGGGATCCTAAGCGATAGGGACAAGCTTATTACGAGCCAATTCTAGGCAGACTTCTATAAGGAAATGCAGATTAAGCGTCGAATATCGACGGCTTAGTATCCATAGACGGATAGGCAGATAGAGAGGGTTAACTAAGAACTAGAATCCTACCTCCGAAAGGTCTGCGGGCATAAGCCGAATGCGTAGGTAGTATAACTCCCAGAGGCAGAGTTCGCCTATAATAATACTAGAAACGCGACTATTAGAGTATCGCTATTTAAGGCACTTATAGGATACTACCCTCGAGTAATCGAATTCGTACCGTTAATAACGAGGAATATCGTCGAAGGTGTCCGCGAACGCTTAGCGAAAGTTACCGAGACTAGGCGACGTATAGCAGAAACCTAGTAATACGCTAAAGATAGCCAGGCTAAGCACTACAATAAGCGGCACTAACCGCTATAGCTTACTATCGGCGACTGCGTAGGACTCTCTACGAGGAACTTTAAGTTCAAAGCAGGATAACGGAAACTAGCCCCGCGATATATTCGCGTACTAGTCGTCGAGCGTATTAGGCAGAATGCCTATAGGGTATAGCTCCCTGAAAAGTACTCTAGAATGCACGACGTCTTTTCGGTATCCCTCTTAGAACCGTAGATAGGGCGTAAAGATATCGCCGATACGCTACTAGAATTAGAGGAAGACTAAGAAGAGTAGGAGGTCGAAGATATCGTCGCCTATAAGAAGGATAGGGACTAAACCTTCTTTATAGTTAAATAGAAAGGCTAGCTAGTAGAATATAATACCTAGGAACCAGAGCCTTACCTGCAGAATAGTCGCGCACTGCTCGCTAGGTATATATAATAGCTAAAAAGAAAGCATGCAAAATAGGATAATTAATCGTATCTCGAATACAAGACTACCGAAGGGGGGAAGATCACTACCCGAACTATTACCGACTAGTCGTCGAAACTACCGAACCCGCTAGTACTACCGATACTACCAGACGCCTAAAAGTTACTACTAAAGACGTAAACACTAACAGGCGAGCCTTCGCTATCCTCCTCGGTAACCGAACTATTTCTAGACCTAAGAGAACTACTAGGGCGACTACCTATAACTATAGTAGCTTAGCCGGGGCAGCGCATAGTCGGCATACCTACGTACTACTTATAGTTAATAGGCGCAGTATTATTAGAACGCACTAAGGGGTTAGTAACCTCCTAAAAGTCGCTACTTATATAGGGGAAGTCTAAACGACCCCCCTTACCGTCTACGGGAGTCGAAACGACGCTACTAAGGTCGGACAGGAGCGTAAGCACGGCGTTAGCTTAGCGAAGGTCGCAAAGGTATTAAGGCTAGGCAACCTCGCAGTAACGGCCGATAGAAGAAGCCGAGGGAGAATAATCGCTACTATAGCGACGCTAACGAAAAGTCAGCGAACAGTATACGAAAGGAAGGAAGGGGAAGTAAAACTCATATTAAGCTCGTAAGCCGTTATAGCCCACTCGCGATTACAGGCAGCCTCCTTAATCTAGAGCTAAGCCAGACGCTAGGCGAGCGCATTACTAGAGAGCGCTCTAATGCCGCTAGGATCGAGCATCCAGCTAAAGAGACCGTTCTAAGAATAGCTGAAAGCTAAAAGATAATAAAGGAAACGGAAACGAGCGATAGGGCGTAGAGTATTCGGATCGCATCGCTGAGTGCGCGCAAAAGTCTTAACCCAAAGCTAGTACGTCTAAGCCGCTCTAAGGACGGCTTAGGGAATCTAGAAGGAGGAAGTTAGAAAGGGAAAAGCAAGGCGAAGGAAAGGCGAACTTATAGCAGTACACTTAGCCTTCTTAAAGTAATATATAGTATACTTATTAGGGCTCTTCTCATCGCAGACGCAAATAACGTCGGGATTAGCGTAAAGCTAAGTCAGGCAAGTAATACAAGGAGTGCCGCTCTAATAGCGACCCTAGCTACGTACCTTATTATAGCGGAAGCCTTTAAATAGGCGAGCAACCGCAGGGATAACGGACATATTAGTTAAGAGGGAATAGAAGAACTAAAGAAGATTAATTAAAAAGCAGAGGCCGAAGACTCTGCGAGCAGTTATTAGTTATTATTATTAGAGGAAGAAACTAACTACTAGAAGAGAGGAAGAGGACCTCTATTTATAGAACTAGTAGAAGAGGCCAGAGGCGGCAAGAACGACAACGGCGACGACCCATCCCAATAATTCAATAGCCACTAATTCAACTACCAATAATTCAACGGCTGCCGACGAGGCAACCGCCAACCCTCGGCAACTGCCCGACCTAGAATAATAGGGGACTATTATTAATAGGAGGGGACGCAGGAAAACGAAGGAGGAAAACAACGCCTTAAATATCGCAAACCAAGCGCCGACCGAATAGCAAAAGGAAGCAGAATTTCAGGGACGCAACCAATAATAGGAAACAATAGAAACAGACTCCTAATAGGCCCGAAACCAAGGGACTATTATATCGTCAGGGACTAACGATTTAGGGAAGGGGAATAGTTATAAGAAGGAGTATCTGGAAGCCGGAAGATCCCCGGCTACACCTCGGCGAGCAGTCGGCGAGAGCTAGGCGCTAACTAAGCCAAGATTCGAGTACTCTCGAATCCAGAAGGCAAAGATTACAAGAGTAAACTTAGTAAGTTTAAGTCTACGAATAATATCCAACCTACCTGCGTACGCTCGGCGGACCGACTCTCCGTAAACCCGATTCAGACCCTTAGTCATATCCTTACAGTTAGTAGCGGATTACTAGTAGACTACTAAGAAAAGACTTACAACGAGGTTATAGCTCTTATAGACTTCAGAGAATATAGTAAGAATATTACCGACCCTACTAGTAATCTACTATAAGGTAGTAATAGAGGCCTTAGCGGCCTAGGCGGAGCGCTCGGCGGCCTAGGCGAGGCGCTCTATAGTAGCTAGGTAGCGAGCCTAGTACTACTCGGCGTCCTCCTTCTCCGAGGCGGCCCGTTTCTCAGTACTAGCGGCCTTATTATTCTTACCCTACTAGAGGGCCTTAGTAGTATCGGCCCTAGCCTTATTAAGGTTAGCCTATAGGGGATTAGTAGTAGACTACTAAGAGATAATAAAGGAAGATATACTTTAAAGTTACTAGTATAGCCGTTAGTAGCTATAGCCTCTACGGCTAGTTAAAGAGCCCGAAAGACAGGCTAGTCCTTAATAGGGAGCTATAGCGGGTTAGCTATAGACTACTAAGGGGGTACTAGAAGTACTTATAGGGATATATACTTTCCCTTTCTAAGAAATATTATAATATAAGTATTTAATAGAGGCGGCTACTTATAGTTAGTAGGGTACGGGGGGGGGTAGTAGTAGACCGCTTAGAGACTTATATCCGTCGTTCTTATAATAGGGGTAGTCCCGGGCGCTAGCCGGGACCTACTACTTAGCTATACGGTCCGTATAGCGGAGGTATAGTATACTTCTAGTAGTATAGGGCGTATTAGTAGTATTATAGGTAGGGTTCCGGATAAGGGGAGCTATAGTTCTATAGCGGATTAGTAGCGAGCTACTAGGGGATTACTAGTAGACTACTTACGAGAGAAAGGGTATATAATTAAGTTTAACGAACTATAATAATATTAGTAATATTAGTACCTAAACTACTACTAGACTATAGTAGACTTATAAGTAAGTAATTAGAAATTTAAAAGAAACGAAAATCTATACGAAGTTAGTAAAAGAACTCTAGGTAACTAATTACTAGGACCTAGGACTCCTAGACTAAGGCCGAGATAAGCCTAGGGAAGAGCTACTTACTATTATTATCGTTATTATTATTAAAGAAGAAGAGAATAGGAGACTCGGAGACTAGAAGAGGCCGTTAGATATACGGGAGAGCTATAACTATACGAAATAGAATAATACGCTATTCCTTATTATAATTTTAAGATAAATAGGAGTAGCGACTTACGTAATAACTATAGAGAGCCCTAATAGTAATTATAAGAACCCCTAATAGACTACTAGAAGATATAACTATTAAATAACGACCTAGAATAAAGAAAGAACGTAGAATTAGAAATAGAAAGAGTAAAGATACCCGTAGTAGACCGATAGCAGAACCCCTAGGGATAGCCGAGTACTAAGGCGTACCTAGTAGACTAAGAAAGAAGACTAGAATAGATAATAAAGATAATAGATAATAAGACTAATAGAATAATAGAATAGTAGATATCCGTAGTAGACCGATAGTAGAACCCCTAGGGGCTACTAAGTACTAAGGCGTACTTAGTAGACTAAGAAAAGAAGAAAGACTAGAATAGATAATAAAGATAATAGATAATAAGACTAATAGAATAATAGAATAGTAGAATAATAGAATAATAGAATAACGGAATAGTAGTAGCTAGTTAGGGCTATAGGTACTATATAGTAGGCTATAAGGAGAGGAAACTACTAAAGGCTATTACTTCGAGACGAAGTAATAAGAGAGGAGGGCCGTTATATTATAAGTACGGGCGACTACGGGCTAGGGGGGGCCGGGACCCTAGGGGTTACCGGCAGACTAAGGGGCCGAGCGTTAGCAGAATCATATATATATATAGATGCGGCCGGAGGCCTAGACAAGGAGAAGGAGGGCATCGATTATTCTACGTCTCTACAGCTACCTACTAACAGACTCATTGCTCGTCCTTCACTCATTGCCAAACCACTTCCCTGACAGCTGTGATGGAAACATCCTCGTGGGAATGCCACATACGGGCAAAATTACTCAAGGATCTGATCGAAACAGACAAGGCCGATCTTAGGAGGATACTCCCCGAGGACGTGGCCTATTGGAGCGAGAAAAGTGAGGAATTGGGGAAAGTCTTCGAGGGGCTGGGGCTGAATATAGGCTGTGGTAATGCGGCAAGCCAATCTGGAGGAAGCTCTTAGATCTCAGGGAAGATTATATCAAGATTAGTTATGAGTTTCCGAACGTCGAAGAATCCAAGTTGAGTCCAGTATATCAAATCTAAAAAGTCTGTTGCCTGCTGACTAGAAGATCTATGAAGTATTATTGCACATTACAAGAGCCATGTATTAAATTCAGGATACAAAAGGATATCCACTCATCCCCTAGAAACACAAGGAAACGACAAAAGAAACACTCCTCTACCCAATAACCCCCAACAGCTGACAGCGTCCGTTGACGCACGTCAGGGGAAAGATACACGGAATAAGATTAAGGAAACCACCGCACGACACGCCGGAGCCACCGGAACCGCTAGCGGCAGTAGTAGTAGCCGCAGCGGCCGCGGTCGTGGTGCGCTGAGTCGTGGCAGCGGCTGCAGTGGTGGTGGCCCGGTTCGTAGTCGCGGCTGCTTGGGTTGTCACCTGTGTCGTCGTCGTGGGGGCTGCAGCGGCTGTGGTCGTGGGAGCGGTTGTTGTCACCCTCGTCGTAGTTGTAGGCGCCACTGCTGGAGCCGTGGTCGACGTAGTCTGAGCGACGGCGGTTGTAGTCTGAGCAGCGGTGGTGGTTCTCGTTGTCTGAGCGGCAGTTGTAGTTGTCAGAGCAGCCGCTGTAGTCGTCGTGCCGGCCGCGGCAGCAACACATGCGCCGTTTCTGCACACCTGTCCCAGCAAACAGACGTTGAGAAGACGACCACAGTTCAAACTGTCTGTAAGAAGATCCACAGCGGTGGCTGCAGTAGTAGTGGCTGCAGTAGTCGTCGTGGTCGCACGGGTGCTCGTAGCTGTGGTTGCGGTCGCTGTAGCTCCGGCAGCGGTAGTGGTCGTGGTTGTGGTCGTAGTAGTGGCAATGTTGCCGCCGCCTACTACAGCTCCGCCGACCGAGATGCAGAGACCGGTTGAGCAAGTCTGGGAGCCGAGGCAGATGTTTCCAATACGGCCACAGTTGAGGCGGTCTGAGAGGAGATCGAGATTGAGTGCCGCGGCTGCCGCGGTGGTGGTGGCGGCTGCTGTCGTGGTCGGCACAACCTGGGCTGTAGTGGTCACAGCAATAGTAGTTGGCACGGCTGGAATTGTTGTCGCAACACCTGCGATCGTGGTGGTCGTGGCTGGGCGTGTGGTGGTAAGGAGAGTCGTGGTGATGATCATAGTTGCAGGTAGAGTTGTGGTCAATGGCAGAGTGGTAGTCGTTGGCACAACAACTGTGGTCGCTGGCAGGGTCGTTGTTGTCGGCACAGCAGCCCCTGCGGCAACACACACACCGACACGACAGACTTGGCCGAAGAGACAGATGTTGAGAAGTCTGCCGCAGTTGAGAGCATCATTCAGAAGATCGACGATGCCGGCGGCTGCCACAGTAGTCGTGGGAACAGCAAGAGCGGTAGTTGTCGTCGGTGCTGCGACAGGAGCAGTAGTAGTTGTAAGGACTGTGACGGGAGCAGTTGTTGTCGGGGCTGCTCCAGGAACAGTCGTTGTTGGAGTCGCAACGGTAGTAGTAGTAGTAGTAGTAGTCGGCACAGCAGCTACAGCAGCAACGCAAACACCATTCCTACATGTCTGTCCAAAGAGACAGATGTTGAACAGACGACCACAGTTGAGGCTGTCATTGAGAAGATCAATAATGCCAGTGCCGGCTCCAGCGGCAGTCGTTGCCGCTGTAGTGACTACAGTCGTCGTAGGAACCTGAACGGTAGTTATCTGGCCTCCAGGACCAGTGGTGATCACCTGGACAGCTATCGTTGTTGTCACTACTGCTGCGGGAGCTGTCGTCGTGGCTTGAGCGGCAGAGGTACACTGGCCGTTGCGACAGACTTGGCCGAAGAGACGGACGTTCAAAAGCCTGCCGCAGTTCAGGTTATCTGTGAGCAACTCGACGACTATACCGCCAGCGGCGATCGCAGTAGTAGTAGTTGGCAGCACGATGGCTGTGGTGGTCGGTACTGCAGGCGCAGCTGTGGTTGTTGGCGAAACGCCGGCCACGGTTGTTGAAAGAGCCACAGGAACGGTGGTGGTTGTCGCACCAGGAACCGCACAGCTGCCGCTCTGGCACACCTGTCCGAAGAGACAGACATTCAGAAGCCTACCGCAGTTCAGATTATCAGTAAGGAAGTTGATAACATTCCCGCCAGCCACCGTGGTGGTAGCCGGCAGCGAGGTTGTCGTCGGCTGAGTCGCTGGGGCGGTAGTCGTTGTTGCACCGGCCACGATACATTGGCCATTGCTACAAATCTGTCCGAAAAGACACACGTTAAGAAGCCTTCCACAGTTGAAAGCGTCGTTGACCAGGTCGATGAGACCGGCGCTGCCAACAGTGGCAGTTGTCGAGACACCGCCGATTGTGGGAGCCGGAACTGGAGGCACCGTGGTTGTTGCGCCTATGGCGACACATTGGCCATTTTGACATGTACGACCGAGAATACACACATTGAGAAGCCGTCCACAGTTGAGAGAGTCGTTGAGAAGATCGACGACGCCCTGACCGGGGACCACAGTGGTTGAGACGCTGATCGCTGGATTTGTCGTGGTGCCGGCGACAGGAACGGTGGCAGTGCCGGAGACACCATCAGAGCTGATACAAACGCCCGCTCGACAAATCTGTACGCCCAAGCAGACGATTCCGATGCCGCCACAGTTGAGGCTGTCCGTGAGAAGATTACGCGTGCCTGAAAGGAGACCGCCAGTGTTGAGCAGCGCATCACCAGACCCGGTGCCTAGAAGACCATCTATGATGCCCGTGTTGACCGAACCAGATGTGACGTTTGCATTCGCATTCGTGCTGTTGTTCAAAGTGTCAACAACAGCCGGGACAAGACCGCCAGAAGAAGCGGTGCCGTTACCGAGTAGTCCTGTGAGGATACCAGGAACAATGTTGCTGATGTTGCCGCTGTTGAGACTCTCGACCAGCGCAGGAAGAACACCACCGACGCCAGCTGTACCGTTGACACTGACGCTCACGTTCGTGCCGGGGTTGTTCAGATCGCCAGCTGCGCCGCCAACGGTCGCACCGCCGAGAAGTCCGTCGACAAGACCCGGGATGACGGCAGGAAGAGCGCCGGCGCTGACGTTCTGGAGAAGATCGGGAATGAGGCCGCCGCTGTTGGCCGTGCCATTACCCAAAAGACCATTGACGAGATCCGGGATGATCTGCGTGACGTTTCCGGTCGCCACATTGTTGAGAAGAGTAGGGATGATCCCGGCACCCGATCCCGTGCCGGCGCCGACGATGATGTTAGCACCCGTAGAGGCGCCGGGGCCCAAAAGCCCGTCGATGAGGCTCGCAGCAGGGCCGGTCAAGTTTCCGCCGGTGAGGTTCGCGCCTCCGATGATACTGTTCACTAGTTCGGGAAGCGTGGCGGTGATGTTGCCTAGGCCAAGGTTGTTGAGTGCCGTTTCGACGGAGGGAATGGTCGTGTTGGCGCTCGGTCCGGGGGCGATGATGCCGGGGAGGATACCAGGAGTGGCTCCGCCGCCGGTACCACCGCCTACGAGGCCGGTAGTGATGTTCTGGAGCAGACTTCCTGTACCGAGGTCACCTCCGATGGTGAATCCTATTCCTCCTCCTCCTCCTCCAGTGTTGTTACCAAGAATCTCGCCAACAAGGCCTGGGAGCGAGCTGTTGCCCGAACCGGCTGCGATACCGCCAAGAATATCAGGGATAGTCAGTCCGCCCGTACCATTTCCAAGCAGACCATCAGCAATGGCACCCAGAGTACCGTTCACTCCAATGAGTCCATCAATCAGCGCTGGGATCGTAGGACCCAAGTCGCTGACAGAAACATTGGCGACAAGTCCAGGGAGCACGCCCTGGCTATTGCCACCAACGGTGATGTTGCCGTTCAGAGTACCAGACAGGCTAGGAAGAAGGCCACCGACCGCCGCGGTACCGTTACCAATGAGGTTGTTGATCAGCTCGCCCGCGACTGTACCGTTCGCGATGGCCCCGCCGACGACGGCAGGAATGTTGTTCACTTCAGGGGGGATGATGGTCGCGTTTCCGCCTGTGATGGCATTGTTCACCAAGCTCGGCAGATTGTCGACGATGGCCGGGTTGAGGCCGATGGTGCTGTTCGTCAGTGCCTCGCCAATGGTACCAGGGAGAGTATTCACGACATCCGGGATGAGAGTCGTGGTGTTCGCGCCGATGGCGCCCGTGATGAGGCCTGGCAGGCTAGCGATGATCTCGGGGACGAGGGGACCAGCAGCGCCAGTGACGTTTGCGAGGGCACCGCCAACGACGGCTGGAAGCTCATTCACCTCGGGCGGGAGAAGCGTGCCAGTACCGCCGATGAGACCGCCTGCGATGAGGCCAGGCATGTTGTTGATGATTTCCGGGACGATGGCTGCGGCGTTCCCTGTGAGATTTCCTAGGGATGCCCCGATCGTAGCCGGGAGGTTGTTGACAGCCTCTGGAACCAGTGTTCCAGCACCGGACTCCAGGGCCCCTGTGATGAGGCCCGGGAGGTTTGCGACAATGGCAGGAGCCAGGCTGGCTGCGTTTCCAGCGAGGTTGCCAAGAGAGTTTCCGATGGCAGAGGGCAGGGTGTTGATGGCCTCTGGCAGCAATGTTGTGGCAGTTCCGTTGGCAATGGCGCCATTAACCAGGCCTGGCAGGCTGGCGATGATACCGGGTGGCAGAGTAGCCGTACCGTTGAGAGCGCTTCCAATGGTGATGGGCAGGTTGTTGACCGCCTCCGGAATGACCGTATTTACGCCATTGGCGATGGCCTCGTTCACTAGAGCTGGCAGGTTTCCGACGATCTCGGGGATCAGGTTCGTCGCGCCACCCACGGCCGTGCCAATGGTAGCAGGAAGGTTGTTTATCGTCTCCGGGATGGCGACGGGGTTACCGCTGCTCACGGCGTCGTTGATGATAGAAGGAAGGTTCTCAATGATCTCCGGGACTGGAAGGCCGACGGTGGCATCAAGAGATATGCCGAGGTTACCGGGGAGGTTATTCAGGGGCTCCGGGATAAGCGTGCCGGTGCCGCTTTCAATGGCGCCGTTGATCAGCTCAGGCAGGTTTTCAATGACCTCGTTTATAGGCAGACCTGGAATAGGAGCCGTGCCGTTCGACAGGGCATTCCCGATGGTGGTCGGCAGATTGTTCACGGGAACCGGGATGACGGTATCTGACCCCTGATTCAGTGCGTCGTTGATGAGTCCCGGCAGGTTGTTGACAAGCTCAGGCAGTGAAATGGCCGAGCCTGGGAGCGAGTCGTTGGAGATCGAGCCACCAATGACACCAGGCAAGGTGTTGATGACTTCGGGAATCACGGTGCCAGAGCCGGAGTTCAAGGCATCTTCGACGAGCCCTGGTAGACTTTCAGAAAGGCCAGGAAGGACGGGAACTGTCGCTTCACCAGAGTTGGTCAGATTGTTCACAAGCCCCTCAATGACCGAAGGCAAAGTAGCAATGAGACCCGGAGCAATATCTCCAGGCTGCACGCCAGCGGCATCGGAAATGGCGCCTGAGATGATACCCGGTAGCTGGTTGACTGGACCTGGAAGCACTGAGCCTGGTGCGGTGACGTTGGGAATCTGCGAAATGATATCCGGAAGATTTCCAATAACGATCGGGATCACCTCTGCAGGATCTACATTGGGAATACCACCCAGTGCCCCTTCGACAATGGTTGGAATAGTCTCGATGATTCCGGGAATGATTGTTTCCAAGTCAGGCTGCTGTGCGCCGCCGTTCAGAGAGCCGTTTATGATCGATGGCAGACTGTCCACAATACCGGGGATGAGGGTGCCAACATTGGATCCCTCCTCAACAGCGCCATTGATGATGCCCGGGATCTGATTTACAACATCAGGAATCAAGGTCCCAGCGGTGCCATTGATAGCGCCGTTGACCACACCGGGCAGACTTCCAATGATGGACGGAAGCAGATCGCCTGCCGCCGTGCCGTTTGGAAAGCCATTCGCGAGGTTCCCCGGAATCTGGTTGAGGTCACCTGGCAGCAAAGTACCAGCTTCAAGACCACCGGCCGTCCCGTTCAGGACTCCATTGACCAGACCAGGCAGGCCGCTGACGATTCCGGGTACCAGAGTATCCGCCGCGCCTCCCGCTCCCAATGTGGAGTTGAGAAGGCCCGGCAGCTCATTCAGGGGTCCAGGCAGTATACTTCCCAGACCGCTTTGGTTGCCGCTGGCCCCCGCGACGATAGCAGGCAAGTTGTTGACAAGATCCGGGATGACGCCCTCGGCCGCTGCGCTGCCGTTGTTCAGTGCTCCGCTGATGATTCCAGGGAGCTCATTCAGGGGACCTGGCAGAATGGCACCGCCAGAGCTGGGGTTTGTCTGGCCCAGGCCTCCGGTGACGATACCAGGGAGGTTGTCTATGATTGTCGGGACAGCCGAGCCGCTGTTGTTCCCAGCCAGCGCACCACCGATGACTCCAGGTAGCGTGTTGATCACGTCGGGTAGAACGGTGTCAGCACCGCCGTTGACGAGGCCAGGGAGATCATTCAGTAGACCCGGCACGATGGCACTTCCGTTACCAGCCACATCACCAATGGCACCTCCAATGATAGACGGGATGTTGTTGACAGCCTCGGGAATAAGAGGACCTGCTTCCGCGCCGCCGAGCGTGTCGTTTACAATACCCGGCAGCGAGCCGATGAGCCCCGGGATGAGACCGGCCGATGTGGTCGAATTACCCAATGCTCCACCGATAACGGAAGGAATGTTGTTCACTTCTTCGGGGAGGAGGGTACCGGCGCCTGAGCCGGGTTCTCCGCTCAGTGTCTCATTGATCAACCCGGGTAGCGCATTCGCCAAGCCCGGGACGATGCCGGCAGCGGGGCCGTTGCCGAGAGCGCCGCCGATGACGCCCGGGATGTTATTGACGACCTCGGGGATCACCGTGCCGGTACCGGCCACAACATCGGAAGCGGCACCGCCGGCCTCATTGACTAGACCTGGAAGGCTGTCGACAAGTGGGGGGATGAGACCTGCGCCAGCTCCACCACCGAGGCTGTCGTTAATGATGGACGGAAGATTGTTGACAACTTCTGGGATGAGCGGGCCAGGGAGTTCGCCATCAGTGGGGATGCCCTGCGTGTCGTTGGAAGGGGAAATTGGCAGTGTAACGCCAGGAAGAGCACCGATCAGTTCGGGAACGGACACCTCGATGCCAGTGTTGTCCAGCAGGCCAGGCAGGTTATTGATGATTTCCGGGAGTGAAGGGATCGGAAGACCAACAGTAGCGCCGACATCGACGCCAACGTCGACCCCAGTGTCAGGGAACGTGCCATTGATCAAGGTCGGCAGGTTCTCAACAATCGTCTCGACTTCCGGCGCCGGGATGATCACGCCTGGCAGGAGAGCAGGCAGACTGCTGATGATGTCGGTTGCACTGGATCCGTTGACCAAAGTGGGTAGAGTGGCGATAAGTTCAGGCACGAGAGCACCAGGACCTGTCAGCGTACCATCGACGAGCCCTGGAAGGGTGTTTGGGACATCGGGCACGAGGCCGCCGATGGCGTTGCCTGTGCCATTCAGGAGACCCGGCAGGGCGTTGGAGAGGTCAGGAATGATGACGCCTGTGCCGCCGTTCGTGGTCCCATTGACGAGGCCTCCGAAGTCGGGGATAAGAATGCCGCTGCTGCCGTTGACTGAAACCTCGAGAGCTGGCAGATTGTTCAGGATGTCGGGAATGATGGTGCCAGGCAGGGAACCAAGGTCTGGAAGCCCAGAGGGGTCTACATCGGTACCAGTCTGGTTGAGCAGGCCAGGCAGGCTGGTGAGGAGATCTCCCAGCCCTGCTGTGCTGTTCAGTAAGCCAGGCAGGCTTGCAATGACCTCGCCCAGTGGTCCCGTTGTATCGTTAACAAGTGATGGCAGGCGGTCGATGATAGCCGAGAGATCATCAAGGCTGCCAGTGGAACCGTTCACCAAGCCCGGAAGCGTGGCCACGATTTCACCCAGCTCGCCGTCGGTGGCATTCGCGATACCTAGAAGACTGGCAATGATACCAGGTAGAAGTGGTGCCAGACCACTTGTTCCGTTGATCAGTTCAGGTAGGATACTTTCAATATCGGGGATGACGATGCCAGCGCCGCCAGCGTCACCACCAGGAAGCGTCGGGATGATGATGCCGATACCGCTTCCCGTGCCGTTCGTACCAGGCAGCTGAGGAATGATCAAGCTGACGCCGCCGTCAGCCGCTTCGATGAACCCTGGCAGATGCGTGCCGAGGTCAGGAAGAATAGTTCCCAAGCCAGCCGTCACGTTCCCGCCAAGTGCCTCGTTGACGAGCCCTGGCAGGACACCCGTGGGGCTTCCATTACCCAGAACGCCTTCAACAAGGCCAGGCAGGATGGCGTCAACAGATCCATCCTGCACCTGTCCGATTACCGTGGGTATCAGGCCCGACCCCGCCGTGCCGTTACCGAAGATGTCATTCAACAAACCAGGCAGAATGTCCGACACAGAGCCACCAGTCAGATTCGCCGGCAGGGTCGCGTTGGGGCCAAGGAGGTCCTTGATCACATCAGGCAGGATATCATCCACCGTGCCATTTTGCAAGTTGCCGACGATATTAGGAATCAGACCCCCGCTGTTGGGCGTACCGTCACCGAGCGCGTCTTTGATGAGGTCTGTGATGATGTTGTCCGTCGCTCCGTTCTGGACATTGTCGACCAGCTTCGGGATAAGACCTTCGCCTGTTCCGATGATGGGGACCAAGAGATCACCAATCTGCTCGCTCGGCAGACTCCCAAGCACGCCAGGGACTAAGCCGCCGCCTGCTGGAAGACCCGGCAGCGTTGTTCCAGGGAGTCCGGGGATGGTAGGGAGGGAAGTATCAGTAGGCAGGGTGTTGTTCAGGGCACCGCCAACGATCCCGGTCAACGCATCACCCAGCGATGGGTCGATAGTGCCATTCGTCAGCAGTCCGCCGATAATCGCAGGCAGAGTTTCGTTAAGCGGTGGTAGATCTGAGACGGCCTCGTTCGTGGCCCCCAGAGTAGTATCGATCAAAGCCGGGAGGCCCGCACCGACGGCCGCGAGATCGGGCACGCCGACGGCGGTGCCATTGCCGAGAACGCCGCTGATGACGCCGCCAAGGAAATCGCCGGCGGGAGGAACGACTTCAGGTACGGTGACCTCTGGCGTGAGGCCGCCGATGAGTTCCCCAAGCTCCTCAGCCGTGGGTATGGCGGGCAGGCCAGGGGGAGGACCATTGGGAAGTACTTCCTCGAGAAGATCACCCAGTTCGCTGCCGGTGGGAGGGTTCGGTCCAACAATAGCACCCAGTGCATCGCCGAGGGCAGTACCCGGCAGCGTCGTACCGTTCTTGATCAGGTCACCCACGATGGCACCGACGGCACCAGCTGGGTTCTCGGGGATGATCTCTGTGTTGTTTCCAGTTACACCACCGATCAACCCGGCAAGGAGATCCCCAGCCGCCGAGCCAACAGGCGCTGTTGTGTTGGCGATGAGCTCGCCGAGGGACGACCCGAGGTTGCCAGCAGGTGTATCAGGCACAGACGCATTATTTCCCACAAGACCGCCCGCAAGGCCATCGAGCAGCTCAGCCGTTGGCGAGCCGGGCAGGACACTGCCGTTGTTGAGTAGACCGCCGATTATGACGCCGACCACAACCTCGCCGGTGACGTTCTCAGGAAGGGTCCCGTTTTCAATGAGGCTGCCGACGATAGGGATCTCTTCAACCGAAACGGCAGGCAGACTAGGTAGTGTTTCCACAGGTGGCTTGCCGTTGAGCAACGAGTCGATAATGTCTGCGGCAGCACCTGGGATCGAGGGGACATCAGGTGAGGTGGCGTTGTTCAACAGCTCATCCAGAAGCCCACCAACTGCATCACCCGGCAGAGTAGCCACCGGGAGAGTGCCAGTTGTAGGCAGAGTGTTATTGAGGCCACCTATCAAGCCGCCAACGACATCTTCAGGGAGAGTGCCGTTGAGCAAGTCTCCGATGGCGCCAGGAAGGACCTCCTGAAGCTGCTCCGGTGTCGTGGCGTTCCCGATGGCAGCACCTAGGCCGCCAGGGAGAATGGTACCGATGTTCCCGAGAGGATCACCGGCAGCAGGCCCAAGGATTTCGGTGATTAGTGGGGGGAGAATACCTACAATGCCCTCACCGGGAGTGCCGCTGCCGATCAGGCCGTCAACAAGACCGGGCAGAACGTTGCTCAGATCTCCCTTGGCAATGTCATCAAGCAGTACCGGAATCAGACCACCACCCTCAGCAGTACCATCTCCCAAAAGACCCTCAATAAGAGGCGGCAGCACAGTGTTTGTGATGTTGCCAGTGTCCTTGGCGATGTTGTCCTGGAGGCTCTCGACAAGAGGAGGAAGCGAGCCATTGGGCCCGATGAGATCCGCCACGGCCTCAGGGGCGACGGCGCCTTGCTTGACGAGATTGTCGAGAACATTGGGGAGTAGGCCGCCACTTCCAGGAGTTCCGTCGCCCAAAACACCCTTGATGGTGTCCGGAACGAGGTTCTCGGTCTGACCGTTACGAATATTGTCGAGGAGCTGAGGGACCAGCCCGGTGTCACCCAGAACGTCGTTGATTACCTGAGTGAGGGTATCCGTAATCTGACGAGGAGAGTTTGGCTCAAGCGAGGGCAGCGTGATGCAGCTTCCCGATACACATGTGCCAGAGCATGTCTTACCCAGAGCACCACAGTTGTCGACATCGCCTAGGTGGTCATAACAGGTTCCGTCACGGCAGGACTCGAAAGCCGCACACGTCGTTTCGCCACATAGTCCCACAACAGGAGGGACGCATTTTCCAGCAACACAAGTCGAACCAGCCGGCTCACAAGCCCTACCAGCAGCGCCACAGTTTGCCGCGTCCGAAAACACATCGAGGCAGGTGGCCGACGAGCAGATCTGGCCCTCAAGACAGTTTGACTCTCCACAGACGGGGGCCGTGAAAGGCGTGCAGATGCCGGAGAGGCAAACCTGGTCGACGGTGCACACCGTACCGGCGTTGCCGCAGTTGTTGTCGTCTGTGGCCAGGTTGACGCACGTTGTGTCGCCAACGCACAATTCACCTGCGCCGCAGACATCTCCGCCGCATTTCGTGGGAGTTGCTGGGTCCGAACACTGGCCTGAAATGCACGTCTCGCCAGGCTGGCATGTCGTCCCTGGGGCGCCGCAGTTGTTGAGATCTGTCGAGAGTGCGAGGCATGCATTCTCAATGCAGACCTCAAGTTGTCCATCACAAGTTGCGCCGCCACATGAGGTAGTTGGGGCTGGAGCACATGTGCCAGATCGACAGACATTGCTGGGAGGACAGGCCGTATCCTTCGCACCGCAGTGAAGAGCATCGTTCAGAATGTCAATACAAAGCCCATGCACACAGAGCTCGCCTGTTCCGCAGACAGCTCCAGAACATGTCGAGGGGTCAGGATCGACGACGCAAATGTCGGCAACGCAGATTTCGCCAGAAGGACAGGGAGTGTTTCCTCCCTCACACCCACCGATGGGCAAACCCGTTGGCGTACAGACACCATCTAGACAGACGAGACCGTCATGACATGGCCCACGACCGGGGCCGCATGTATCTTGGGGAGAAAGTATACACTGATCGTTCTCACAGATGAAACCATTGGCACAGGCGGCGCCTCCTTCACCGCAGCTGATTCCCTCGGGCGTTGTGATGCATGCTCCGCGAACACAGGTTTGCCCCGAGGCGCAAGCACTTTCTGTGCTGCCACATACAGCGCCTTGCGCCTCGGCGGGCACGCACAGATCAGCCATGCAAAACTGGCCTGGGGGACAGACACGAGAAAGAGGGCCGCACGTCTCGGTGGAAGCACCAATGACAAGACATGAAGTTCCTGCACAGAACTGGCCAGCTGGGCAAGGAGCTCCCGTATCGCCGCAATTCTCAGACGGGCTCACGATCACCGAACACGCGCCGGATACGCAAAGGCTGCCCGATGGACAGGGCTGGCCTGTGGTGCCGCAGATATCATCAGGGCCACGCGAAGCAACACAACTACCTTCAACGCAGAGAAGGCCTGCAGCACAAGGCCGGCCTGTCGTACCGCAGCCATTGGCGGGCGGCGTGGTCCCGACAACTGGTGGGAGGGAGCCATCACCACCAGCGGTCGGGATGTTAGGATCTCCAGGAGCGATTGGAAGCTCAGGGCTGCCAACCGGCTGGCTGCCATCACCACCGACGACAGGAGGTACCTCCCCAGGCTCTCCCGGGGTGATGGGCCGAGTGATGCCGTCGACCGGGCCAGGGATCGGTTGGTGTCCTCCAGGGACCGGTTGGTCTGCTCCGGGAATAGGCTCGTCGCTTCCAGGGAGGGGCTGCTCAGTGCCAACATGGCCAAAGCAAAGTCCAGCGATGCAGGACGAACCATCCTCGCAAGGACCTCCAGTATCGCCGCATCTATCTCCAGCCCCCAGCCCCGGCAGACAAGCACCGCCAACACAGGTGGCGCCACGAGAACAGGGCTCATTACTCCGTCCACACGGCGTCTCAGGGCCTGAGGCCTGAGTACAGCTGCCGTCGATACAAATAGAGCCAGTCGCACACGGAGCTCCGGTAGCACCACAGTTGTCGTTCGGCCTGGCGATGCCCACGCAAACACCGCTTGCGCAGAAAGAGGCCGCAGGACAGGGCGCTCCAGTGCTGCCACAGTCACCATCTTGATCATCCACGGCAACACAGCCGCCGTTGATACAAATACGACCGGGTGAGCAGGTCGTTCCAGAGGCACCACCAGCGCAAGATCCAAAGGGCAGCACACAGGCACCCGCAACACACTTGTTTCCGACAGGGCAAGGTCCGCCGGTACTGCCACAGGCTCCCGTCACAGGCAAAAGTTGACAGGCGCCCTCGACGCAGCTCTCGGTAGCCTTGCACGGGGCTCCCGTGTCACCGCAATCCTGTGTGATACCAATGGACACACAAGTTCCGCGGATGCACTGCTGGCCTGTTCCGCAAGCGATGCCGGTGCCGCATCCTTTCGCGTCCTGGAACTGCAAGCATTGGCCAGCGAAACACTGCTGTCCAGAAGGGCAGATGTTTCCTGGGGCGCCGCAGTTCGTTGGAGATTCAGCGGGGACGCAAGTCCCTGCAGCACAGATGGCGCCGGCGTCGCAAGTGAGGCCGTCAAGATCACAGTCGGTGGGATCTCCAAGTCGCGTACAGACGTCGCCTAGGCAGAAGGTACCAGCAGGGCAGGGTTCATCTGAGGGACCACATGCCGCAGGGTCTGTGAGCGTCGTGCAGGAGCCGCTGATGCATATTTCGCCCGTGGTGCAAGCCGGGTCGTTACATTCTGTGGATGGTGATGTAGGGGCTTGCGTTGTGCAACGCCCAGCGAGACAGAGCTGCCCATCGGAGCATTGATCGCCTCCTTCGCCGCAATCATTTGACGATTCAACGGGCACGCAGTTCTTGGCTACACATACAAAGCCTTCTTCGCAGTCTCGGCCTTTCGAGGTGCAGCCAGTCGAGCCGATTATGGGCAGACACTGCTCTCCAGCGCACATGTGGCCTGGCAGGCACTGGCCACCTCCTGAACCACAGGAAGAGGGGTCCTTTATGACTGAGCAGACGCCGTCCACGCAAAGCTCGCTTTCCTCGTCGCAGACTGGGTTGCAGCCGCTGACGCGCGTTGGAACACACTGCCCCTGAACGCATCGGTGGTTAGTCGGGCAAGGCGTGCCGTCTTCGTCGCAAGTGTTGGGGTCTCGAATCGGCACGCAGTTGCCCGCCAGACAATTGGTGTCGAGTGGGCAGTTACGGCCACGAAGGCCACAATCTATAGGAGGCTGTATCGGCTGACAGAAACCGGCAATACAGACCGAACCCCGAGCACAGTTGGGCGCGCACTCTTTCGGTGTCTGGATAGGCTGGCACTGGCCCCCAAAGCAGACGCTGCCCTCGACGCAGGTTTGTGAGCAAGCGCCAGTACCGCGGGTTGGAACGCAGACGCCGTTGAGACAGGCTGCGCCACCGAAGCAGCGCGGTCGGCACTTGTCTCTCGGATCAATGGGGATACAGGTACCGCCGATACACGCCTCGCTGAGAGAGCAACCTGGGCTGCAGCTGTCGGAGCTGGCTATCGGCACGCAGGTGTTGTCGATGCAAGCAGCTCCCGGGAAACATAGTGGGCGACAGGCATCAGGCCTTTCGATGGGCGTGCATGTCCCATCGAGGCAGACATTTCCAGTGCCGCAGTCCTCAGCACACTGCTCGGGCTTCTGTAGTGGCTTGCATTCAGTGCCGATGCAAATTGTACCCGGCGTGCAGGTCGTGGGGCATCGATCAGCTGGTGGATGGATGCTGCCGCCATTGATGGGGATACAGACGTCTCGAACACATGCCGTTCCTGATGCGCACACGTTTCCAGGAGAGCCGCAGTTGTCGGGGTCTTTACCGGTATCGACGGGTACGCACCTGTCAAGCACACACAAGTTGTTCGCGGGGCATTCTTTCGTCGAGGAACCACACTTTTGCGGATCTCCCGTGAGCTTGACGCAGGCTCCGGAGATGCAATGCTCGCCGGTGCCGCATCCGTTGGACCCACACTCGGACGGCCGCGGGCCCGAGATGCCGATGGTAATTGGGCGGCACTCATTCCGCACACATGCCTGACCGGAAATACATTCGACGCCGTCACAGTCTTTAGGATCGCCGCCGGTGTCAATCTCGACGCACGCACCCTGTACGCAAATGTTGTTGGGCGGACAGGTGTCCCAGGCCTCTCCGCAGTTCTCGGGGTCTCCAAAGATATCTTTGCAGAGGGTACCAACGAGGATCTGCTCGCCGGGGCATCGTTCTGGCGGGGGGGACTGAATTGGTTCTGTTGAGATGCCGGGGAGGCCGGGCTGCGGGAGCTTGACGAAGCCGGAATCGCCGCTTGGAGATGGTACCGTGGGAACGGTGCCACCGTTACCAGTGTCAGGGGATGTTGGACTGGCGGGTGGCTGATCTGAAGCCTGCTGTCCGGGAGGTACTCCACTTGGGACCTGCGGATCAGGTTGCTGATCGGGTGGAGGCTGGGTTGGGGTTGGCTGAATAGGGGGTGACTGATCGGAGGGGCCTTGGCCAGGAGATTCCGGACCCGAACCAGGTAGAGCTGGAGGCGACTGTCCAGGTGGAGTCTGGTCTGAAGGTAGTTGACCCGGGGCGGGTTGATCGGGTGGAAGCTGACCAGGGGGTAGCTGATCCGGTGGTAGTTGGCCAGGGGCTGGTTGGCCAGGCGGGAGCTGACCAGTAGCCGGCTGATCCGATGGTAGTTGACCTGGGGCTGGTTGGCCTGGCGGGAGCTGACCGGGAGCCGGCTGATCAGACGGTAGCTGACCCGGGGCTGGCTGACCGGGTGGAAGCTGACCCGGAGGAAGCTGATCCGAGGGGAGTTGTCCCGGTGGAAGCTGGCCAGAATTCCCGGAGCCGACATCAGGTTGAGATGGATCGCCACCTACTCCGGTCTGCCCATTGCCGGGGCCACCACCGATATCCGACCCTCCCGGCTGTCCAGGAGTTATACCAGGTTGGCCTGGCTGAACATCGGGGCTCGAGCCGCCTTGCTCTGTGCCAGGTGCGCCGCCGAGACCTGATCCGCCAGGCTGTTCTGTGCCAGGCTGCCCAGGAATGATAGGAACGCCAGGAAGACCAGGAGTCGTCGGAAGGCCCTCTTGACCACCAGGCTGTCCAGATCCGCCAGCTGATGATCCAGGCTGTCCCACCGGGCCACCAGGGGAACCAGATGTCAAACCGGCTCCTTCGCACCCAACGATCGGACGTGTGGCATTTCTGGCCAGATGAGGCGTACAAAAACCCGAAAGACAGACATCGCCAGCGGCGCACTCCTTGCCACGACAGTTGGCCGCTTCAAGATCGATGTGCAAAGGGATGCATTTTCCCTGATGCACAACGCTACCGAGCTCACACTTCGTCTCGGAGCTTACAACGTCGTTGCCGATATGAATCCGCTCGCAGAGTCCGCCGTGACATGTCTCGCCGGAGTCGCACTGAGTACCGTTGGCGCCGCACTTGTAAGGATCGAGTCCGATGTTGATCTCCTCACAGATGCCTGCCCGACAGCGCGTGCCGAGAGAACATTGCTCGTCGTCGTCGCAGGTCAAAGGGGAGGTGCCGATGATGTGGGCGCGGCAGGAACCATCAAGACAGTACGTTCCTGCCTCACAGATGACGTCCTCTCCGCCGCAGTCCAGGGGGTCGCTTCCCAACTCGACCTTTTCGCAGAAGCCGCTGATGCAGATATGTCCCGGTTCGCACCTTCTCTTGTGCGCGCCGCAGGAGCGCGAGTTCGTTCCGACCTCGATCGGCAAGACTGACCCGCGGTGACACCACGTTCCTGCCTTCCGAGATTTGGGTTCGCATGTAGAGGATTCGTCGAAACTGAGGGGGCGGCAGGAGCCCACGACGCAGATCTCGCCGGCTTTGCAAGGGGTTCGCGATGCGCCGCAGTGGAGGGGGTCGATGCCGATGGTGACGTTTGTACACGAGCCGTCGACGCAGAAGTCGAGGCCTGGGCAGCCGATTGAGCGGCTCCCCAGCTCGTGCTCCGAGGTGAAGACGTTTGATTTCTGAATGGTATCCCAGAGATTCGTGGGGAAGGAGAAGCCAATGGCTGGCGAAGCGTGGAAGCTGACCAGCGATGAGATCGCCGCCAGCCTTACTGGCCAGGATATTTGGCCTTTCATCTTGGGTTCTTCTGTAACATTGAACCTTCAGTAAACTGTCACGGCTGAATGTAAGCAGGGGCCTTTTGCTACACAAACGAGGCAGCTCGGATATACTTAAGAGGAGCCCTAACATCAGAAAAGCTCGTCATCGATCAGTTCGACACCAGATCGTGATCCCCTCATGTTGCTATGACGATCAGAGGCAGCAAATAGAGACGCAAAAGAGCTGCTTCCGGCAATAAGAAGCCATTAAACGGTGGCCGGAGTCGAGAATGATCAGCCAAAGGGCCAACAGTCTACGGCCGAAAGACGATCAAAGGGGGGGCCTAGACGAGGAGGCGAAGAAGGGAAGCCATCGCGATGCAGCCGCAAACAACCTCACATCTTCCGCCGAGGCCTCGACCATTTCTCAGACATGACGGTCAACGTCGCCCGAAAAGGGAAGCTTTTGGCCCGTCACGTTTCTCGAAGCACAGCTTCCGAAGCGCCATGCGGGCTGCTGCGTGGCATACTGGGCCGTTCGCAGGCAGATACTGACCGACCCTTGGTCTGGAGCCATGACAACGAAGGCTTGGCTGGGCGCCCGCGTGGACGCAAAGAGGAAAGTATGTGGCTTCCGAAAAAAGGCTTGAGAATGTCAGCCATTTCTAGCTGGCTACGCTGGTGAGAGGTCTCACATTGATGTCTGAGAGGATACGAAGGGGCCGCGAGGAGGCTTGGGTGGTTATCAGGTGGCTTCGGCGAAGGACGCCTTCGGAGTGCTTAGAATGTTGTCGGATGTGACAAAAGGTGCAGAAGGCTAGAATAGCGTCGGACGCCAGCGGAATTGTACACATAACGGGCTGAGGGTCCCCCTTCAACATGAGACGACTTGCTCTCAAATCAGGTGTTCCGCGTCAAATATTTGATAAGCTCCTCGAACAAACTCAAGAGACCAACCACTTCTCAAAGCTGATCGCTGTCTGATGTCAAGAATGCCACTCGATCGGCACGCATCCGAAGCATGGCTGTCACATCATTCCGTTGGGCAATCTGAGACATATCGTGCACATATCTTAGTGTATGCCATCTCGATCACGGCCCACCTGTCTTACCCCGGAGTAAAGGGGCTAGATCTTTGGGCCCCCGAAATCCGAGGGGTCCAGAAATCGCGCCTAGCCCTCCGGGAATTGATTGTCACGATGAACTGAGGGCTGCCAGCTTGCCGAGATCTATGCATTTTTGTACATCAGTCGTTGTGCTATGGAAACGTGGCAAACGATCGCGGCTTACTACAGGGTTTTGGCGGAGATCTGCATTGTTGGTCGGCGCCATCGATGTTCGCGAGCATGAAAGCTTTGTGGCGTTTTCTTTTGAGTAAAGCCCGCCAGTCTTGTCTCAAGATGCCCAAATCTGTACTCAGCGCGACCATCGGCCCCTCCTCGAGTCTTTGATGGAATCCAATGTGTCCTGAAAAGTGATCGAGCTCCAGCACCGGTCCATCTTGATGCTGCGCGACTTGGGCTGTTGGAGGAGAAACGCTGAGGCCTTACGAATAGCAACGTCTGCCTCAAGCAACACGAAGAATGCTTCGAACGATTCCGGAACGATTCGGAATTTGCTAAGCCACATGTGAGGGAGTCTGGATTGAGATCTTGTTGCGCTCTCACTCATGTAGGTCTATGGACTATGATCATCTACTGAAAGATTGCATCATTGGGGAATGGTCACTGGCCGTAGCAACTCAAAGTCTGGCTAGTATTGATCCTTTGAACAATGTTCTAGACACCAACGCTTGGAATGCCAATTCAAACCCTCAAGTCGGGTCACCGTAAGAAATCCAACCCAATATCTACGGAAACAAAAGCTGCCCCTCATCTTTGACAGTTGATGAGGCCTCGTGCTCTATGATGCGACACTGCAGGCATTCTACCTGTGACCCCATGTTCGCTTCTGAACTTGACTTCATCTTATTGTCGGAATGGTGCCTGTGGATCCAGATCTTGCTTCAGCCGGGTGGCGTTGCGATACACCAAGACGGGTTTCGTCCAAGATGGCCTCGCTGCAAGCCCGACATGCCTGGAAAGCTCTGGCCGAACGCGTAGTCTCGCAGCAACAGATTCTGCGAGGATAGCGGTGAACGCCACTTTACACAGGTACCCTGAGGTTATACTTTGAACCGAAGGCTTTCTTGAAACGACCCAAGCTCTCCAATGAACATGATGACTATGAGCTCAGTTACCAAACCATATGCCGATATATCTATTTGATTTGCTTGCGGACTACTTTCTGGCTTCTTCGCCCTCTAAGCTTGCTAGAAGCCGACAACTCGGAGAATTAGTAGAAGTTTAGAGAGCATTAGGTAGGCTGCTCTTCAAGAAGACATTTAAGTTGAAGGTCTGAACGAGGGTATTACTTCGAGGCTGTGCGCCACATTAATAAATAAAACCAGGATAATCGAACTGAAATGATTCTTCGGTCAGCCAAATCACAAGAGTAGCAACCGAGGGTCAAACTTCTCTGCTCGAGGTAGAAGATGCCATCCTTGGCACAGAACGACCTAGGCCCTGAGGAGGTTGCTTCTCCAGGGGCGTCGCAACAAGAGGTACCCCCGAAGTCCTTCTCTACAGGTTCACGTGCAAACTGTTGTTTCGCGAATAAGCACTTTACTTTGAACCTCCACAAGTAAAAACATTACCAACTACGACTAGTCGGCAACAACTCTGTACAACCTGTCCGGCGACAACCACAATACCGCATTTGCCGTCTCCAGCAACAACTCAAGTACGGCGCGTTTACATAGGGCGTTACAAGCATATGGCCGACATGTGTGAGTATCATGAAGCCATGACAGTATTCCTGCCTGGCTCGTCAAAATTTAAACCTGATATGACCCGCGGATAATCATGGATGAAAGACTCCGGAGCTCCAGAGACGCCGACGTCACCCGCAATGAAACCTTCCTTTCGAGTTCACAGAGGCTCGTCAGCACTGCGCTCCCGAAATAGGGCAATGACGCTTCCTAAATGGGCATGTGGCCTACAATACTTAAAGCGAAGACCACGATTATCGAAGGTCGAACACTAAACGTATTAAGAAGGGATATACGTGGAATTTCCCATCACTAAGCAGTGCGTCGGATACTTAAGTAGGTACAATGCATCAATAGCCTGACAGCATCTACGAGCTGGATTCTCTATTGAAAGTAAACGTAGGGGATTGTCAGGGCTCTAGTAATAAATAACTATAGAGAGTAATAGCAACGAGGCTAGAAGCCTTCTTATAGTATAAGTATAGTAACGATAATAGTAATAAATAACTATAGAGAGCGATAGCAATACTATAGTAGGCTAATAACTATAGAGTAGTATTAAGTCGAGCGACGATAAGAGTAAGGGAGTAATAGAAATAAGGATCGAGGAACTACGGGTAGTACTTAGAAGGAGGCGGGAATAGTAGTATATAGCTAAGAGCAACGTTTTAGAACCTATAATATTAGTAGAATTAGTATATTCTATAGTACTAGCGCTTTTAGTAGAGACTCTTAAAAACTATAATATTTAAAGTAATTCTTAGGCCCCTCGAGACCCATACTCTAGTATTATACTACTAACCCTAACCTATAAACGAGAGAACGCCTCTATACTTTAGGCCTTCTTTAATAGCTACGAGACGTAGTTTAGGATAGACCTAGACTATTATATAATATCTATGATCTACGCTATATAGGCTAGCTACTATGTTCTACTATATATTATAGATACTAGATAAACTATAGCCCCACTTATAGAGCGCGCTAGGAAGACTTTAAGTAGTTCCTCTTTAGTAGGCTCGAAGGTATAGAAGAAGGGCACATAGGAGTACTATAGGCGTAGTAAAACCTCTACTAGTTAGAAGGGGAGCCTATATAGAAATTTGCGGACGAAGTAATAAGGACCTTACGAACTATAGAGTTCGCGCTTTTAATAGAATATAATGTCGACCTACTATAGGTAAAGCTAAGGCCGTACTTATAGGCCTTACTTATAGCGTAGCTTATATAACTATAGACCATTTAAGAGCTTATAGGAGTATACTAGAGGATAGAAGAGACCGAGAAACTAGGGATAGTAGAAGAAGTAATAGAACTACGGCCTTAATAGTAGCGGGCGATTAGAAACGGCCTATAATAGTAAGTTCCTTATAATTTCGCGTTAATAACGTTATAGAAGTACGGCTAAGCCTCGACTATATAGAAGCTATAGCTCTGTAGGTAAAGGTAGTATCTAGACTATACTATAAGAGTCTTAAAATAGTAGCGCGTAGAGCGTAGACCGTAGTAGAAGCTAGTATAGTAGAGAGAGGGTTAGGCGCTCTAGTATGGATAGCCTAAATAAGCTCTATAGGATATTAGAGTATAGTATAGTAGTTCTTCTTTAATTAGTTAAGGCCTACTATAGGAACTATATAACTAGTTCTCGAGATAAAGCCGAAGAAGGGCGGAGTCTATAACTATAGTTATTAACGACTATAGCTACTAGAAGACTTACTACGGACTAAGTAATATGGAGACGTCTCTAATATATATAGAGTAAGCTCTTTAGTAGGCTAGAAGTATAGAAGATTCGAAGACTCTACTAGGGCGTTAGTAGCGTAGACCGTAGTATTAACTACGAAGGAGCGTACTATAGGAGATTTAGAAGGAGCGTACTATAGGAAATAACTATAGCGTAGGAGATTTAGAAGACCGTAGTATAGAAGATTTAGAAGGAGCCGGTATAGGAGATTTAGAAGAGCGTAGTATAAGAGATTTAGAAGAGTATAGTATAGGAGATTTAGAAGACTGCGGCGTAGGAGATTTAGAAGACTATAGTATAGAAGATTTAGAAGACCGTAGTATAGAAGATTTAGAAGAGTATAGTATAGAAGATTTAGAAGAGCGTAGTATAGAAGATTTAGAAGAGCGTAATATTAGAGATTTAAAAAAATATAGTATAGAACGGCTAAAGCGTAGAGACCGCTACTATAGTTATATCTATAAAGGACGTAGCATAGAATAGGTATTAGAACTATAGAAAAATATATAGAAGGATAATTTAATATAAGAGAATATATAGAAGAAAGAAGAGGGGATATAAGCGCTCTATAGAGTACTAACAACTTCATAAGACTTACTAAAAGTATAAAGTATAAGAGAAAATAGTATATTAAACGGGCTATAGCCCGAAGCGTCTTGGAAGTATAGAGTAAAAGTAACTATTATACTTATAGGCCCTAAACTAATAATTAAACTAAAAAAAAAATTCTTAAAAGTATAAAGGAAACCCTTTACTATTTTAAATAAACTAAAATAATAGTTAATAATACTTATAAAATATAAAAGCTATAGAACTTATAGTAACTTAGTAGTATAAATCTATAATTAACTCTAGGGCTATAATATAATACTCGGTCTGCTCTATAGTTATACTAGTAAGGGCTAAAGCGAGTATAATAGTAATAACTATAGGAACTAGAGCTATAATAGCTAAAACGAATATAGAAATAATATTATTATTACTCTTAGCTATCTCCTCGTTCTCATATAATAGTAGAAATTAGTAAATAATACTATAAGTATAGTAATATTAAAGCTATTAGATTATAATAGTAGAATAAAGAAGACTAAGTTAGTTAAGGGCTTTAGTATTATAAATCTTATAATAAGAATAGTAGTATAGCGATATTAGACTTACGGAAGTAAGGCTATTATAGTAGCTCCTAGGGTCTAGGAGCTATTAGGAGGGGAGGTTATATTAGGGCTCCCCCCTACCGAGGTACGAGTAGAGCTATAAAAGAGTACGGAGGGCCCCTCTCCTAGTCGGAGGAGGCCAGAGTTCAGCTATTATTTTTGCGGAGACCTACTAATTAAACTGCGGCGTACCGTTCTGGAGACCTCTTTACTCTGCCTATATCGTGACCCTGACAGGGATCCCTTTATACACCAATGCATCTCCATCTGGGCGCCCCAGGAATCTCAACAGTTTCAACAGTAAAGAACTGAGCGGAAGCGAACATTGACAAACACACACTGACCTGCGTAAGTACATGTAGTTCTGGCGCCTACCGCGCAAAGGTGCCTTGTAAGCACCGATAACTGACTTCCGACAGACTCCTTTGGTCCTGGAACTCAACAATCAACCTCTAGGCTGTGGAACCTGAGGTTCGATAACATTGATCTCCATATAATTCAGTGATCCAGGGCGATCTGGACTCGGAGGAGTTCCACAACCAGACCACGTGGCTTACTTTCTGTCTTGTTGTCAGGACCACACTGATGTTACAGGACAACCCCTGTTGACCACCTGTAGGAGAGGACCGAGAACGAAGGGGGGTTGTATATCCAGAGGCAGGAAGGCCAGAACTAGAGGAACAGGGCATCGATTATTCTATCTCTCTAACTACACCCACCTGTAGTCCAACTGTTGATCGTCCTTCACTCATCACCAAGACCCCTTTGACACTTGTGTCCAAAGGCCTGTATGGGGCTGAAGTGTTTCGCACTTGCGTGAACGGCATTCATAACAACAAGATGGATATCGAACCAAAGTACATAGAGTCCTAGACCTATTCTACCTTTGTCACCAGCTTCTACCAAGATTGTATTTTACGACCCCCTGTGCTCTCTGCAATCAGTGGAGCTCACTTGCCCGGCCGTTCGGCGATGCCATGGTCACTGATGTCCTTGAAGCCCTTGGTTTGGGCTCCTTTCGCGAGATGATGGTCATCAGCTAATCACCACTCGAAATCTGGATATGCACGCCCCAGTCGTGAAGTACACCCAACTCTAACACCTCAGTAACGTTGCTCACCCACTTACGGGCCACCCCCCCATGTGGGCCACCCCAAAATCAGACCCCTCAATATTATACCCTCAATTCAACCCGAATTTTCGACCCGTTCCGATGCAACGATAATACAGTCCTCCGAGTCACTAGGTAATTCAGGGCCGCTGATTTCACCTAGACTATCCTCTTTATCGCCTGCCTCGATTTGGGCCCTGTGGATAGCTTCAATGTCGGCAAACTTCGAATTTGGGCTAATCCGGACCCTCTTCTTCTTCCTAGGTCGTGCCTGTTCCAACTGCTGTTCTA